>OX375870.1:77807572-77933222 GCA_947359475.1 Heligmosomoides polygyrus bakeri
CGCAATTTAGCACAACAACGGTCGATGTTCTTCGCGCTCTTACTCGCCCAGATTACAGTTCTTGGTGCTCGCAGTAACACCATTCAATTCAGCACGAAAAGCTCTATGAAACGGTACCAAACTCGACCAATTTCGGAAACATCGGTTTTCGACGACGTCATCGACCGTCTGGCGCGGCCAGCCGTCTTCGATGAGAAACTGTCAAAAAATCGATGTTTTCAGAATTGGTCGCAATTGACACCGTTCGATAGGGCTTTTCGAGCTGAACACAATGGTACCCTGGCTGGGGCTCGAAAACTAGAATGTGGGCGAGTTAGGGCGGAAGAAGCTTCACCGCTGGCGTCCGCCGCTCTAAAATGGCAGATGGGGCTAAGGCAGTTTAGGCAGTTGCAGAGTAAGGAGCAGATCGTCGTAAAGTGCCTTCGGTGCTTTGCTTGTCCGCGAGTTTGCATGCCGTTAGCTCGCCTAGTGTACCCGTAGCGGTCGACCGAATTCTGAAAAAATCGTGTCACACATGACCAACATGCATTTTCGCACCGCCGTAACCTTGCCAATTCGTAGGATAATTTGCTGTGCTTTGGCGCTTTACTAGAGCATATTACTGCCTACGGAATTCACACGTTCCGGCCAGAACGATTGGAAGCTGACGGAGTTATCGCGCTCCGAACACGCCCGCGGTGCAATTTGCGAGCTGTCGCGCCGAGTCGATTGATAGGTTCGATAATATATACATTGTGCACAGCGCACTCCAAAGTCTTGCCGGGACAAAGTGCAGCAATTCCTGAGTAGGGCGGCTGAGAATTTCCCATAAAACTCCCTAAATGCTCACTCTACAAACTGTCCCCCACCCCCTCGATTGATAGGTTCGATCCTATATGCATTGTTCACGGCGCACACTGCGGGGATTGCTGGCATGACAAAACACTTGATGCCATGCTTGAGATGCTCCGAGAACATGCAAGCCCTGGAATATAAGCTTCTCCAACAGCAAAAAGTCAGCTCCAGACATTTTTGCCCACCCACTGCGAAAATGGTGTGGTTTGACGAAGTTTTATATACGGTTGTGTGTAGATCTCGAGGAGGCGAATCGAACGGTACCAACCGTTTCCCACAAAACCTCAAATTAGAGGAATTGTGAGCCTGCAATGGCTTTCGACGCCTTGCGGCCGACAACTCGTCCGCTGCCGCCCTTCTCAATGGAGCGCAATTTTTCAATTTTGGCCGTTTTTGATCTTTCATATGAAATTTATACACCAAACGATAGAGCTCGTTCTCGTGAGCTCAAATATACTCTTGCTTTTTCAAATGGATGCCATTTTGGCGAGTTATAACAAAAAGACGCAAAAACCGCAAAAGTGCGGTTTTTTCGGCGTCTATTCAAAAGACGCGTCCGGTACTGTACATTCTGGTAGACCAAGACATGCACTTTCGAGTGTCATATAGAACTGAGCAAGACAGACTGAACAAGACGAAGGAGTTGTTGGTGAAGATTATTTTTCTATTTGGCATCCTGTTGATATTCGACAGAAATCATCATAAGGCATTAACCGCGACACAAATTCTTACTGAGCAAGACAGATCTCCTTCGAACGACATATAACACCGAGCAAAAATGTACTATCACAGAGCAGGAGTTTCGTTAAAATTTCGGAAGGAAAAGTCGGACGTCCCAATTTGATGGCCTAAAAATCAATAAATGACAAATGAGCAAATGGGGCCAACACGCGTTCTTGTAGCACAGAACATTGTCTTCCAAATGCTATAAAAAACTGCGCAAAAAATTCCAAGCCTAAGCGGAGAGATCGAGCTGTCACAGATGGCCAGTTTTCACTTTTTCACTTTTCACTTTAACGGCCTAAAAATTGACAAAATTAAGGATGAAAAGAGAAACCCAATACATGCTCTGACAGAGCAAATCACCGTCTTTCGAGAGCTATATAGCACTTTGCAAGAGACCGCCGGCGAAATCCGCAACGAATCGTTGAAAAAAGCGGCGGGGACTTATGGGACAGCCTACATAATAGAATGCGCATCCCAATTAGCACTTTCCTTTATCCTTTTGTCCTTTATTTGGTCCATTCAACGGTCAGCCGATGGGGAGCCAGTGTTCCACCTCCGGAGCTTCATGCTCAGACAAGCTTGGTATCATTTCAAAAGCAACGGTGGAAAGGAAAGCTCGCATGAGACGGGGCCTGAACCGTGGATCGATCCCAAGTGCACTCGGCAGTTTCATCGTCTGCGCTTCACGCGCTCTTCGACTTGCATTACTTAGAACAAGTGCCCTTGCGCAATTGCTGCATATCACATTACGCTTATGGCAAAATAGATAAAAAATATTATTCGATAACAACAGAAGGGGATTATAACAAGGTTATATGTACCAACCAACGAGCATTTGGATTGTGATAACCAACTAGGGAAAGCGGGTTTTGGTGAAAATGTGAGAAGCCTAAAGGTGGGCTTTCAAGTAAAGATGAGCACAAGTGCGGCTCTAGCCCAACTTGTTACTACTACTTAGTTGTATGGGTAGACTTTCCCAGAATATTGAACCGACAGGACTGAGCGTGACTTCTCCGTTCCTCTTTATAATCGTCACTGTAAGATTCAGCTGATGTCTAACTCTGGCCTTAGCAAGAGAAAAGGACTATAGCAAGGATACGGGCTATCCAATGCTGGTCATATCGCTTGGTTTTTAACCGCGGCTGATTGGAATAGAAGATGTTCTTCGTCAGCTAGGTCGCCGACCTAAGCTTTTGGTGCGTGCGGTGTTCAGCTTTCGATCATACTTCAACCACGATTTTAATGGAGTGAAATAAACTATACTATACGATAGTGAACGGCATGGCTCCTCGAAAATGCTCTGACACATGTTCTACATTTTTTCTCTACAAATTGTTGAAAATATTATCCAAAAAAATCATTACATACCTGTGTAAGAACGAAGAGCTTCACCGTACCTCGAACATTTAGCAGTCCAAACTGAATGCAGAGTCGGATGAGGAGAACTTGATTGCTTGGCAACTACTTCGCACCAGACCATAGAATGGTGCCTCTCTGTGCCAACGAGCTGAGGTGTACCTACCTCCTCCAGGAAGTGCACAGCATTCACCGTCTTAGCAACAAGGAAGATGTACATTGCGTTAAAGAGTACGAGTTGCTTAACCTGTTCTCGCACGTTTCGTGGGGCAGCCATTGGTAGGAAGTCTACCTTGACAGGCAGCCTCAGGAACTGCTGACGCCAGCTGCTGTAGTTTCCTGCAGTTAGTGCTAATTTCTTGAGTAAGTGAGCAAGAGACCTTGTGTATACAACTGAACTGGAACACACCGAACACGTCGTCGAAAACGACGGTCACGGTCGATCTGATATCAAGACTGGGGAACACATTCGGAATGACGTTGCTAAAAACGGTGGCAGTTGGCACAATATACGCGTAATTAGCAGTGCCTGCACTTGGAACGACATCTGGAATAAGTGGTCCGAAGTTACGTATCATGAGCATAAAATATCATCCGATCTGGTGAATGCGAAGTAGTAGTGGTAAATACGACGCATGGACTACTTATCTCACGAGCCCAAGCGTAACGAAGAAATTCTAGAAGAACTGGTTTATTGTTTATTGATTTATTTATTGTCCGTACACAGATCTTATCCAGTAGCTTTGATTGAATTTTTGTACTTGTTGCTCTTTTGCATATTATCTGAAGTTCATGTGATGATACACATGAGAAAATAAAAAATAACAAAACCTTCCGATTAAATTATTTGAAAATAATGTCGGATTTTCTCACTTTGCGTTCGACTGCCAATAGCAAAAAATTAAAAATTTCAAGGACGGTTTGGTTAGGAGGCATGAAAATTTCCAGTTGTACGGCGATGCCAAACCACTGATTGGGAAGTCGACCTCTAGAAAGTTCAGTAACTTCAAAATCTAGATCTTTGGACTTTCCACAACTGAAATCCCTCTTGTCGAGTGTTCACTTTACATTTTTGAGGAAGATGTCGGTTAAATACTGAACTTATGGTAAAATTGACTATCATGATTTACTCCAGAAGTCTATGTAGATACTCGTGACCGTCAGATTGTCGTCCTAGCATCTGTTGTTAGTGAGATGCAGATTCTTATAAAGCCTATTTGAGCTAGAAAACTGGTGTTTGAATGGACACATATCTACTCAAATCCCTAACTGATTTTGTAACAAACTAATACTGTAACGAAAGGGTGGTCCGGAAGCTGAAGCTGAAGCCTACTTGAGAGGAATCGCGGGATTAGAGAAAACTCCAACGAAAAAAAACGAGCCAGAATTAAACTTACCAAGACTGCGTGTTAAATTCCAATAGTCGAGGCCAATTTGAATGGTCGGTATACCAGAGAGCAGCGAAGCTTCGAAAACGAGCTTGATGGATTCTTCGGACCGACACGCACTCACGATGAAGCTGAGTTCCGAAAGTTGTTCACAAACTGCAAGAAGATGCACGAAACGTAAAAAGACGAACGAATTCCAATGTCTGCCATTCCTATCGAGACTACGGCTCCGATCAACGCAACCGAAGACAGCTATTGCACCATGGACTTAACAACACACTACACAGACCTCAAACTTGCGAGACCTAAAAGTGAAGAGTAATTTGCTAAAGAAATTTATATGCTAAAAAATGTGTGCAAAATTCGTGGTCAGCGCCTCAATAACACGCTAGAGACTAAATTTGTGGAAGTTATGTACCACGTATAGAATCAGTTAATAATATGTGTTAATTAATTAAACCTCTAAGTACTTTAACACTTCTAAACTCAATGCATCAACAACCAAACAGAATTAGAAGGAATCAGATGTATATCTGTAACCAAAATTACTAAATATTACAACAATCACAAATGGAAGACAAATAACAAAGCAATCAAAACAACAACAATAACAACAATAACATTAAATATGTTTTGTTTCGCGTCTACCTTCATACAAAACATGTTTATAGTTGGTTCGATATGTTGTATGCTTTCTCTCCTCCCCTACAAATATTGGCCATAATCTAGTGGTCATGTGTAACACCAAAAACGGACAGCAGATTCGTGATCAGTACATGAAATAATCCCTAGATAGAAAGTTATGCAAAATGATTTCGCGACTTCTGATATTGTGGAAGTTACAGCAGTACTCGTATCAACAATAGCAGGTCTGTGTGCAGGGGGGGGGGAGTTCAGAGAAGAATAACGGATAATGGATGAAGGACTTCGTTAATCAATCCATACTGGGATGCGCCACGCATTCTACCACTACAGGATGTCGTGGAGGCAATTTGATGCGTACCTCACCCTGCTGTCTGGGAAAGATCAAGCGCTGACTTGACCATCGCCTGGCCACCGCAAGTCATTGTATGGCCTAATACGCATTCAAATCACCTTCACGACATTCCGTAGTAGTAGAATGCGTGGCGCAACCAAAAAGGGATTGAGTAACGCCGTTCCTTATCGTCTCGCCTACACAATGACTTGCCGTGCTGACAATGATTTATCCTTCTCGAACGACTAAATTACCAGTTCGCCGACCCCGAAGTGATGAAGGGCGTTCACAAGAACCCGTCTTCGCATCGCTTCCTCGTAATATCCCTCAAAGCTGCCAGGTCGATTGTTTAGAAATTACTAGTACTATAGAGTAAAGCGTTACTAAAGAGAAATTTTAAAAATAATCAGTTAAGAAATCACAACGTAACGTACGATCACCGAGAAGTTCATCTGTTACGACGATATGCTTCAGTGTCAAATTTGCTACACTTGGATCATCGTTGTAGAACATGATGGACATATTAAAATTCAGAAGTAGATCGTCTGTTTCCTCGCCGTCCTGATCTGATAGTATTCCTATAAAAGGATTGGTCAAGAATTCATTCTATTAGCCACGATCAGCACAAGGACGTACCTATTGTTTGGGATGCTAACGCTCGAGCTGCAAGCAATGCAGCCAGAGTTACTGCCCTAAGATAGAAATCCATAGAAGCAGGCATAGATCCATCCGAGGTTCCACCAAGTGATAGGGCTCAGTGTGAACTGACCATAGTGGAAATGCTTATATCGGGTTACATCTATGTGTGCATGCATTGTATCATATTCCTCACAGGGTAATTCTATACCTGTTCAAACCTGCACTCGGAGTACCGTCCTCATAAAACATACGTGCGTCCCATTGGGAGAATACATAGTCTGCTGTGAAGGAAAAGTATGTGGGCGTCGTGCGTTCCATGTATTATTAGGTTGAGTCATAAATTTTGCAACAAAATTTGTCTTCCAGCAAAAATAGGATTATACCACAAAAGAAAAATGATTGACTTAAACGAAGTAATTGCCTTTATACCCTATGAGATTCTTCCGCTTTTCATGTACTGAGTGAATTACATCTCCGTAGAATTTGATCGGCTTCAACCTGAAGAAGTCGTGCACCACCTTCGTCACCTATCGACTTCGGCGAAGCGCCTACCGTGGAGGAAGTGATCCATCGAACGAAGCGGATCGCAGTCAGACGGAGCAGTGTCCGAGGTGTATGGTGGTTGCTTGATTTTGGTCCAGCCCAATTTCTAGATTTTGTCCAGCGTCTGAAGTTCCGCAAGAGGTCGGCTGTGGCCCTAGTGAAAGAAATATTCCCTCGTATCGACTTCTTTCTCTGCTAATTTTTCCTGGAACTAGTCGAGTTGTTGACAAGAGCGAGCGTCGAGGATGGTTTGACTACGTGGGGCAGCTCCCGGTGCACTGGACCACTAATATTCACCAAACGCACAGGAGAACGTTCCTTCGGTGGAGCTCCGGTTTCGACGTCAAATCACCCAGCTCGTTGCGTTCCAGCTATTGCTTTCCAGCTTTACAGTTGCAGTGAAGCATCCGCTTTTCATCGCTGGTAACGACTCGATCCAGGCCCCTCGCTTAAGCCGGTGCAGGAGCTCTCGGCTATCGGAAGCACAGTGACTTACTTGGAGTTCCGTCAACGCATGAGACACTGGCGAAGATGGTTTTGGCGACCTTCCATTCTTCCGTAGCCAACGAACAGTGGTTCGCTGGGAAGAGCGGAGATCAGCGGCCAGTCGTAGTGTGGTTTTAGAAGAATTCGACTTTATGGGGTTACGCAGGCGCCCTTTGTTTACAGCAGTTGATCCTACTGGAAGTGGTTCGCCTTTGTTGTCCTACTGGGCGGAAGGGAACTTCTGATACCATCTCCACTAATTTACTCGGTTAGGAGTGGACTCGCCGGTGACTTCCTGAATGTGCTTGACCTCCGTCGCTGGGTTGCTCCCGAGCTTGAAATAATTGAAAATGAAATCGCACACTTCTTCACTTTAAGTGATCATCGTTCTAGAGAATAAAACTTTTCAACAAAGGAAAATTAACGATTCATAACTCAAAATGATCGCCAGGAAACAAGCTTTCAAGCAAAATATTACACTTGAGCGGGTTTAGTTTCGGGTTTAGTTTGAGTTCACGAAAAAACAGAAATGTTGCAAAATTTATGACTCGACCTAATATAAAAAGATAAAGGACGGCCTTACTCGATCCCGTTTCGAATGCGCTATGCATTCTACTTCTACGGGATATCATGCAGGCAATTTGAATGCGTGTTTGGTCATACAATAACTTACGGTGGCCAGCCGATGAACAAGCCAGCGTTTCGTCCCTCGCAGATAACTCTGGTACCAATTCACCGACCCTGGAGAGATGAAAGGGTTGGCTGGCCTGGGCGGGAAATCCGAAACAGAAACCTGGTATCGGGTTCAGGCCACAGTCGGCACCTCCGACTGCTCAACACGCGCCCCCATGAGTATAGCCGTAATAAAATGTTTAGGCTGGAATTGCTAGCTATTAGAAGGAAGAAGCAAAACGATTTAATTACGATTTTTAAGATGACGACTGAAAAGATTGCGTCTTCACTTAGTGAGCTCTCCACTGTCCACCAATTTACCACAAGCGGTTGCAGAGCTACAATGCATTATCCTGTGGAAGGCCAAAAGTTATGTTCGCGCACCCCTTTTCACTCAAAGGGCCGGTTCTGAGTTCTTGATGTTTTCAGCAACAAAATGCATGCTTTGACATCCTCGCTAAACCAATACAAAAGGCTCGTTGATATGTAGCTGCCTCAGAACTGGACAAATTTTTCGTTTTTTTCACTTTCGTATTTATTTCCACTGTGTTTTACCTCTAATTGTGTTTCTTTTGTTCTGCGTTGTCATGCACGTATGAATGAATAAATGAATTACGAAACGTTTTCCATGTACATTTTCAATGCTAGTGCCACATACTTTAACCTCTTCTTCGTCTGCAGGGCTTAGGATGATGTACACTCCTGTCTCAACATCTGGTTGAGATGAGGTAAGGTAGGATACTCAAAACAGAAAACAGTTCCTTTGAAGCCTGTCCACCCTCCAAAGCCTTCAAGCACTCGGAAATGCCCGTCTTCTATTTGAAGAGAAACAGACAGACCGATGGACATTCACACAGATTCTTCCTCCTGTATTATTTGTGATCGTGAGAAGACAAGTTTGATACCACTCCTCCGTACCTTAGGTGAGAGGCTTGGGTGTGGCCTGGGCGGGATTCTATCGAAGAACCTCGAGGGACAAGTGTAGTGGCTATTCCGACCGAGCATCCATGTGCTCCCCATATAATTTTCTTGACTAGCAGGGACGTATTTTACCGATTAGGCTGATTTTTAGGTAACGGGTGACGAACCTTAGGCTGTCTACTATCTTAACAACTGCTCTGCTCGTTAGTTGCCCACAGTGCTCGAAGACGAATAACTGCCTCGATTCGGTAGTCCATGATCTGTCGACTTATTAACAAGAACCATGATCTTTTCACATTGCTCCCGTTTCAACTGTCTGCTCCCATTGTGGCAGACCGCATTCTCTAAATTACCTCGAAAACAGTCTCCCACTCGATCGTCGCGGCCTCCTCCTCCACATCGAAATAGCTAAATATTGGATAAAATGCACCGTAGACTTCTCGACTATCTTACGGTCAAAGGAGGTAGCCACCCTATTGATATTTTTGAAGTCATATGGAAAACTTCCTTGAACATAAGATATTCCAACCTTCTCGGAGTTTCTAGTTTTAATGTGCTAGACGCCCGTTTTGAGTTAGACGATGTTCCGTTTGATTCCAAAAGCGTCAAGTATGCTTAGATTGCTTAGAAGAGTGTTTAATATGACTTCAAAAGTATCCAATTTGGTACGAAAAGTGTCCGGTTTAATTTGAAGGTTTTGTCCAGTTTGATTTGAAGTGTCCAATTTGACGTGAACATTCTATATACTCTCAATCATTTCTACGTTATTTATTTTGATTTCGTTAATGCAATTATTGGCACCAAGCACTTTCATGACTCCAGATGTCCAGAAGAAGTCAAAAAGCAATTTTTTGTCCAACCTTCGCCCAAAGGGATTATGTGGGATGCTGGTCATGAATCCGGCATTCGCTCGTGCCATTACGGTGGAGTAGGGGTTGAGTTACGGTAGGCACGGGTGACTAGCGATACGGCAAGGTCATAACCACCGATTTTGCACAAGCCTTGTCTATGAGGGACTCCGTTGTGCTTCACCGCAATAACAAAGACGGACATCAGACTCGATATCAATACGGATTTCGTCCAAACTTCGTCTATGTGGATCATCTGCTACTGAAATAACCCCCATGGACCGAAACCACTGATCATGACCTCAGTCACCCGTGCGTACCGTAACTACCGTAGTGCGGTCGAGATTCCAAGAGCGAATGTCAGATTCGTAATCAGCACCCCAAAAAAACCCCGTAGCCCTGCAAATTTAGGCGAAATCGGTGACTACGACCTTGACTGTCTTAGTCACCCGTACTTACCTTAGCCTATCGTAGGCCGAAGGGACCAAAGACTAGGCCGAAGTTTCAGAAGCGGGTGTCACATTCGTGAACAGCACCCCAAACAACCCTACTGGGCGAAGTTAGAGCGATTTTTTTCGACCTCTGAGGTCGTGAAAGTACTACAGTGCCAAGTTATTTCCCATGAAACGAGTGTGCTCGATATATAGCTATACTAAACACGTTCACTTCCAATGAGATCGTTAAGATGCGGCCCATTCCAACTAGGATTGCGCCTCGTCTTTCGCCCGACGTTTTTCCACGGGACGTTCGTTAATACTGCGCCGCGCCCGGTGTGTGTCCCTCCCCGGCACATTCTCCCTGGGGCACCGGTGGCGCTAATGGGCTCGCTGGGGGGGGGGGGGGGGGGGTTACCATGTAAGGCAGCCCTATACGACGTTTTGTGCTGCAGGATATCAAAGATTTCGTACAGCGCTGGTGTGTTTTACCCAGTCGTGAAGTGAGCTAGGCCACATCTAATGCAATTGGGCTTTCACGTACTTTCTCTCCAAGGCGGAAAGGCGGATAACCATCTAATGCAAGGTGACCTCCCGGTCCTCCTAGACGCTTTACGCCGGAACGGTTTCCGATGCTACCCCGGGTATGATGGGGAACCAACTGAAGCACTCGGACATATTAGGTAAGAAGGTGTTGCGGTGTTGTAGAAGGGCACGAATGCGATTTTCAGGCTGTCCCTCCCGACTAGGATTTCCTGAGCTAAAGTTCAGTCAAGTAGATGCCATGCGTGGATGTGCACTCCTTGCTTTATACAACCCGACTTCATGAAGAACGCCGCTAGAGGAACACCCTCTCGTCGTGCGGATCCCTCGGCGCACAATGGGGTCCCCGCGTGGGGGCAGGAATGCGCGCGGCCGAGAAAAGTGCTCGGCCGTTTAGCAACCTTCGCCGATCGCTGAGCCCACCACTCATCGCTGTGCGACGCTATCGATTGTTTACGGATTAGTGATCGGAGCACGCCTGCGCTGTACACCGTGGGTCTGATCTGTCTCAGCACTTCTTGTTTACCAGCTATTTTTATGCAGAGCTGTCTATTCCGCAGACTCCTCATGACCCTGCTGTCAACTACGTCTCCGTAGCCATTCTTCATGGATACTGACGCTCTGCGTGGCTTGTGTTCGTTCATTACTCAAAGTCCTTGAAAGCGTCACTTTGTTTGATGGGGCGAATCGTTTTTTTTTCTTCTGCCGCCTCCCATATCTCCCAACGAATTCGCTAGCTCATAATGGGTTGCGGACTAAGTCGCTATCTGCGTCAAACTTCCGATAATCTTGGTATGCTCAACTGAGTTTCTTACCACTTACCAAAAGCGTAGCAAAGCATAGAAGAGCAAAAATTGAGGCAATCCTAGTTGGTGGTGGCCGCTCTTAGACGATTTTCCGACATAACGAAACAAAAATGGGCAACAACACGTAGAAATTAGTAAACTACGCCAACCCGGTAGCTCAGATAGACTCAGTTTCCGAGTTCCTAGTCGAGAGTGGGAAATCAAAAAGGACCATTCATGTAAATCCAGTATCTAGTAACTGAGGACCCCTTTACTAGTTTGGCAGAGAACGGATCATCTTAAGCAGCTAAACAGATCACACCAGTAAGATAAAATAAAAGCAGGCCAAAACACCAACAGTCGATGTTTTTGCACACATGGAGGACAATGTGCTTCACGTGCTACCACCTGGCTCACCTAGCTCACAAATTTTGATTTTGTCAGTGCAGTTGTTTTCTAAGCAATGAGTAAATTCAGTATATTTCAATATTGAACACATTCAGTTCTTAAGAAGTCGTTCAAGAGTGGCAACCACCAACTAGGAACTAGGATTGCACCCAAAAAATTCTAGGTGCTTTATTTCTTAAACGCTATTTTAGTCCGGGGTGAGAAAACGAGTGTTAAAACGAGTTGGGCACGTATAGGTTAGTTTCCTGGCTAGGAAATTGCAGCGCGCCGTGTCCTAGTCAGGAGAAGGAACAACGAAAGTGAACACGCTCTGATGTTCTTGTAGATTAGCTCACTGTGTTGTCTCCGTAAAATTCCCTATTTTCATTTTCGACTGAATTACTGAATACGCAGAATAATGTAACCTCTTTCCCTCCAGGGACTAGGACTGCGTCATACATCATTTAGTGGTCGCTGAATCTCCATTTTCATCAGAAGCACCACACTAGTGCTGCATAAAAAAAATTTCATTTCCTGCAACAAAATCGTTACATCGTGAGTTCAACGACGACGAATCAACGACTAACTCGCTGGTATAGGGAGTAGAGATACCCAAAACCTGCATCTCTGACTCTTACCTTCTCTCTACCTGACTCGTATCTTATCTCTACCCCTTATACCCCTCATAGCCATGGGTTCAATTGTTGATGAATCCGGCTTAAGATTTCTGATCAAAATCAGTTATTTAAATTATCTGAAATCCGATCTGCTATAATCCTTTTAATCAGGGTTTGAAAAAAACGACGGATTCGAATTATCCGAATCGGCGTCGCACCCAATGTCCCACCCTCCTGCTATCCAGACAGTCACTTACGTCTACGACATAACATCGTTGGCGAACATCTCATAATATTTACCAAGATCAACATTCGGCTAATCTCGGGACGATTGTTGTAGCCCGTTAGATCCGTTCTGTAAGTAGCAGTTTCTATGGCGGGCGAAGATCGCACTGTCAGACCTGCTGGCGAAGAGCTGGTCTGTGAACGAATCCATTTTCCAGTTTCCACGTAAGCAGTATCGTTGTACTGGTGAATCGTGACACTTCCAAACGATTTGCTGACTGTTCGGAGTCAATTTATTGTCTGGAAAGGTGTTCCACATTAGTCTTCGCTTTGACTTCGACTCTCCTGCTTTGAAGAAGGTAAGAAGTCCACTATGTTAACCAGCCGGATAAGCTGTAAATTCATAGACTTGCCTGCATTCGCACGGATACATTCGAGAAGACAAATGGTCAAATGTATTCGGCACCCTTGCTGGAGAACGACAGAGCGCCTGGAAGCGGTGTGGAAAGGTGGAATCAAGCACCGGGGAAGTGGTAGAATCCGTCGTCTTAGTGAAAGTATGTGCCATCCGTATTAGTTCACGATTACCGAAATACTAATGATCCAGAACACTGATTGGTTGGTGCTGGATTATGCATCCATCGAGAGGTTCGCATTAGAATTGAGCACATCTAGTAGGAATTTGGACGTCGTTTAAGTCCACGAACGTTTTTAACGAAACACAATTCCACTAACCTCCAAGATGAGGTCGATGTCGTCGATGAGATGGATGTGCACTTTTCAGCAAGAGAAATTTATATGGACAGTTACATCGAGTCTGCACTTTGTCAAGATCAGTATTTGATCGAGGACCACAGCGAAAAACATTTATTTTGTCGGCGCAAATATGGTCGGGGAGGGGGGGGGGGGGGGGGTCACCATGCCGTGTCGAGGCGGGCACCCATTGTGCGTCATCACAGATCCGTGTTTTATCAACTTCCGAATTTGGCAAGGGAGGGAACTCCATGATGTAGGCAATTTTAACACACATACCCTGGAGTCCCTTCCCCTGCCCAAATCTCTGCTCTCCTCCGCGTCAGCGGAGAAGAGCACAGAACAGAGCTATAGCGTTGTTTGTTCCTTTTCTTCACTATCAATGTGTCCCCCACCCGACCCTATTTGAACCATTTTGTCATCCTCGGTGGCTTTTAGAGTTCCTTCCATCGTAATCGAAGGGGGCATCGCTACGGAAGAACTGTGAGCAACGTGGCCTCTCTCGCCTAGGAAGTATACATTGGATCCGAATGAATTGTTTTCGGATATATCCCGATCCGAATCGTCCAAAAATCCGAGGCCGTCGAAATTAGCGTTGTCCGAATCATCCAATTATCCGAGGATTTTCGATCGGATCCAATGCATACTCGGAATTGGCTCAGAAGGGTCTTCTAGTAGGCTAGTTCACGATGTTGTTCTGCAAACCAGTTTTGCCACTGATATCGAAGTGAACTGCCCCCTCCCCAACTAGGTTTGATTTTGCCCATCTTTGTCGACGATTAGTGATACCTTCTTGTTCACACTCTTCTTGTTGTACAGGGTGCGTAAAAAGTATTGACGCACCTACTTTTTGTTTCAGCTCCAACTTTCTCTTTCTACTTTTCAAAGTTTTTGTATGTTATTTTTGTTGTCTATATTGTGTTCAAAAAATATTCTTGTAAAGGCTGAAGAAACATGATACCGTCGTGGTTACGGTGATCGTTTCCTCGCTGTTACCAAAGGAAATGAATACTTCATTAACAAGAGAATTAGACGGTGTTCGAAACGATCGGTGAGGAAAGAGGTCAACAACCCAAACGTCAGCCACGGCTCTGTTATAACAGATGATGATTACTTTGATTCACTGTCATAACAGATGATGTTCAAACACGATAACGTTCAAATCCAAAATTATCAATCTCTGTCCGATAACGGTAAACAGATAACGCACGCAGGTGTGAACAGCTTCTCAGTCGAGCACAGCTTCACCCGTGAATCCGCTGGATTACTCTTTTCAGGCGATTTTGGAAAATGAGGTCTGGGCTACTTTCGACAGAAGTGACCAGTCGCAGAAGGCTACCCTGTTCAAAGCACGGGACGAAATCCGGGCGAGTATTTGCGGCGCGTGCTCATGAATTTTTCCGTCATTTTCGCTCCTGTATTCACAGTAAAGGAGCCAGTGTCGATTACGAGTTATTCTATCGTGTTTGCAAGATCATTTTCCGTATTTCTCAAGTGAATATTTGGGAACTTTCTGCGCATTACTATTTCCACAACCGGCATTTACTGCGTCAGTACTTTTTACGCATTCTGTATTACACACATCTAAAATATTTGTTTCTCAATACGATCCCGATGCATACAGTGTCCGTAGGCGTAGGGTGATAGTGCACTTGTGCAGTAGCACACAAACACTTTACACGATTCTTACGGATACCGTGTACGTAACGGAAACGTCCTGGAGAGACTATTCGTGGCAGTGAAGAAGATTTCTCGTGTTATGAACGAACCATGCCATAGTTTCTGCTCAGTGGTTCTGGCTTTTATATGCATTAACCGACTGTGTGAAAGGTTAGAGAGGGCTCCTGCTACTAACCGATGAGTCCAGTGATGTTGATATTCCTAACGTGTGTGTTGAATGCTTAATTGTGTCGATGCGCAGTTTGCACGCCAACTTGACGCTGCTTTTTGACCCATTTTCTAAATTAACCCAATTTGCACGTACGTTCTGGTTCTAATTTTTGTGCATGTGACGTAGCTCACCAATCGTTTTCTGCTGGTCCCTTTAGTGCACAGATTCCTCGCACAAACGCTTTTATTCATACTTCTGTAGTCTTTGACGCTCGGCAGTTCCAGGGGGGGGGGTGCTCTTTGGTTATTCAATTGAACTCCTTGGTAAATACGGGAAATTTAAAATATCTTAACGTAAATAGAAATAACAACGGTACCTATAGGGAAGCGGGCCCGTCGCTAGCACACAAACTGGGCTAGGGAAGGAACCCCAGGTGGTTAATTTTGACATAGGTGCGGTAGATAGGGAACAACGTGCAGTTTTAGGCGCTCGGGTCCTCTTCCTTACAAGAACCATATAGTCAAACCATAAACCCGATGAGCGAAAGGAAAAAGGACGCCTTTAGTCAATCCCTTTGCAGGATGCGCCACGCAGCCTACTTCTACGGGATATCGTGGATGCAATTTGAATACGTATTTGGCCTATATAAAGACTTGCGATGGCCAACCGATGGACAGGTCAGTGTTTTATGCTTCCCAAGCACGATTGGTACGAATTCACCGTCCAGGCAAAGGTGGAAGGCTTGATTGGCCTGGGCGGGATCCAACCAAGAGCCTCCATTCGGGCGTGGTGTACGCGTCAATCGGCGTCTCGTCCGTCTGCTTTACTACACGCCCAAATGAAGAAATGGTACATAAGTATAATTCGTAACAGTACCTATCCCACATTTCTCGATATTTTAAGCGCAAAATGTCCGACATTTCTCCAGTTAGTTATATTTCCCGAGGGTTAATAAATTCATACCTCGTGGTAGTGGAAGAACAAAAGTGCAGTTTTGATATACCGTTGTGATCAGCGTTCGAACGAGAAAGTCGCACGGCAAAGCACAGATTTCTCTCGTTATTTTTGATCTTTAGAATTTATAAAATGATAAAGGACAGCGTCAATCAATTCCTTCCTCCATGGGATGTCGAGGAGGCTTTGTGAATGGGTTTTTACCCGTACAATGACGAGCGGTGGCCACTCGATGGTCAAGACAGTGTCTTATCCTTCCCTACGAGTCTAAAACCAATCCACTGACCCCGGAGAGATGGAAAGCATGATTGGCCTGGGCGGGAAATCCGAACCAAAAACCTGTGATCAAGTGAGTGCCTGCGACAGCCGGCGCCTTCTCTAACTGCGCTATTGCCGCTTGGAGGAATAAGTATGAGATAAAATTCCCGCTGTCGTATGAGAAAGGAATTAATGGAAGACCCTCACAGATGGTTACTAAGGACAGTAATGAAGGATGAAGCATACTGCTCGGCGTCATTCAGTCCCTGTGTGGGACGCGCCACGCCTTTTACTTCTAGGGGATATCTAGCGGTTGGACAGTTCACTGCAGCATCCTCCCAAAATCTGTTACCAAATAACCGATCTAGGGGAAAGGAAAGCTTGTTTAGTCTGTGCGGGACTGGAACCATGAACTTCCAAGCGGGATGCACCTTGGAATTTGCGGCTTTTCAACTGCACTCTCCCCTGCAAATAATAACGTCTCTTAGTTCTGGTAATATTTTGTGACGTCCTACGTTTATATATTCCCAGGTGTGCACTCACTGTGATATTTTCGTCTGAAAGCGCACAAGCACCCATCGCTCATAGTTCACTTGCACTAGCATCCACCTGCTGCAATGGCTTGCACTTCTTTAACGCACTTTCGCCAACAAAAAAAGAGGCTCGGTGTTGAGTGACTACTAGAGAGAGCGTGGTGTTCCCGAGTTCTGAACCATCGAGTGGCCAACCGCCATCGCTACCATTCCTTCCAGTCCAGGAGACTAGAGTGTTCGTGTTACCGCGACAGCGACCACCATCTGTGCGGATTCCCGAGCAATTCAGTGCGTCCTTGGTTGAATGTATGAGTCATTGAGTGCGTCGTGGTTACATCGACTGGCTGCTTCGCCGTCGGCTGCCCGGCTGGTAACGTGGGCGTCTTTGCACGTCTTACGATTCCTTGGCTTTTGTTGTGCACATGTGCATGCTTCTGTTGTTACTTCAAGTCGGTCGGGTGGTTCGCTATGCTGCGAGAAGATTAATGCTGCTTCTCTTCCTTCATTTTTATCTTTAAAAAACGCATAAAAAATTACACACCTGTGCAACTAAACTGATTTTCCTCAGAGAATCTCGGTTTGAAATAGATGCAAAGGTTTTCGATTTCATTTTAAAAATGCTATGCTTCGCAGTGATGTGCTCGTACATACGAAAAGATATTAGTTTAAATAGCCTCTTTATTGGTATAGTTGTTACCACCTGCTGCTATCTAAACAAGTGTCCTTGCCATAGCGATCTGATTTCGCGACGCTTTTCATCTGCCTTTAAGCTTATTCACGTATCTATTGAACAGATTTCAGAGTATGTTGAAAGGATATACTACAGAGAGTTGACAACGTTCCAAGGTTCTAATTGAGGAGTGGGCCCGTGTGCACACAAAGAACACAAGGATGCCATCTACCTGTGCCCAAATTGATCGTGTGCCGAAGTCCCCTTTCTTAGCAATGAACCCAGGGAAAAGCTTTCATTTTCGCGCACGTTCCCCCTTCCATATAATTGCTCGTTTCAACGTTAAGGGATTAAGAATGGTGTTACTGAATCCATTTTGTGGTGCGCTACGCATTCAAATTGTCTCCACTTATCCTATAGAAGTAGAATTTTCTACATTCTTACATGGGACAACGTGGAGGCAATTTGAACGCCTGAACAATATTTAGCCTACACAAGGCTTGCGGTGGCCAGCCGTATGAACAAGTCAGCGCTTTATCCTTCCCGGAGAGGTCTGGTACCAGTCCACCGATCCCGGAGGGATGGAAAGGTTGGTTTACCTGGGCGGGAAATCCTATCCAAGAAGGTGGTATCAGGTGCACGCGACTGCAGGCATCTTCTCCAACAGCACCTTACTCCTTTCAAAATTAACTGCCTACTAATGTCAACCGAAAGGTCGAAGATTCCCCATTTTTCCTTTTCCCAAATGTTGGATTGTCTGGAAAGTTTTCAGACGGATGTCTGAATGCGGGATTACTAATTTTATTAACGACCAGTATCTTTCAACAAAATATTCTCCATTACATTCTATCACATATTGCTGTCTTGGTGGTAATGACTGAATTCCGCAAGCAAAGAACTCCGAAGACTCTGAGCAAGAACTTGCTGGCTCCTTGCTTGACTTCGTGCCTAGTTGGGGTTCTTCTTCCAGTGAGGCGAGATGGAAGTGACCGGAAAACGACAGTCAGAGACCGGAAAACGACAGTGTGAGTATAGCGGATTGGGTACAAGTTCAACTCCGATCTCTTCCAACTTCTTCCAAGTCTTCTTCGTTGTGCGTGGTATGGCTTTATCCCTAAAAAGTTTTCCACTTATGGGACGTCAATCGCGTTTGATTTCGCTCATCTTCTCCAGATGCGTACAGAACATTTTCGAGTCGACCATAAGGTCGGTTCATACCTATTCTCGAGCTAGTGATGTCCCACCAGAAGGAGAGCAGCTGCTTTTTATCACGATCGAGAAGTTTCGGCTGAGGTTCGGATAATTCATCGAAGTGAACACAGTGGCGTACTGTATTTTTGTAGATGCAGTACTTCTCGGCTGTGGACGATGGGGTCGACCCATGCAAGTGTGTGATAGCGGTTCGCACCCATTAACACGCTTCTTTTTGTCCAGAGAAGTCAAAACATGGGGAGGAATTCAGGCAACTTTGTCCGAAGTCCGGAAGATCTGAGCCGTGGATCTTAGAGTGTGTGTAAGGGGTGCAATTTCACGTACTGATGACCGGGTAGGGGTCACAGCTGGCGAGTACGAGATGTCTCTACTGCGTGCGATTCGTTCGTCTCTTGCGGTACCAGTTGGAGTAAGTTGCAGGCAGGAGGCTTGGTTCTTCATTGTTTCGTGTACGGAGCAATGGACCTTATCCTGGATCGACTGGAACGGTACTGTAGAAGTAGTGATGGCCGGTAGAGCATATTCTTCTCGTCCGTTGCAAAGGCACCGCTAAGAGCTGGAGATGGTATGTTTTATGTGGTGTTGACAAAAACATATCTAGGCTATTAAACACAAATATTTAATGCCCTGTCCATTCACAACCTCAACTGTTAAAGTCATGTGGTGTTGAATCTCATTAAGCTTGTTTAAAACCATTCCGAATAACCTAATGCGTAATCTGTATCCCCTCTGAGAGTACCCCCTTCTTAAACAGTATATTTTTGAAATCGAAACGAACATCCTCTAAGTCAAAACGGGCGTCTTTCAAATTAAACTGGATGCTTTCAAAATAAATTTCAGGTTTAAAAGCTCATTTTTAGCCTTTTATATTCATTAGTCGCCTACCTAGTGTTCCAGAAAGAGAAACACATAGTTTGAATGTTTATAAAATGTTATTTGTTTGCTATGCAAATGTGGTTAAGTTTGTACTAAAGTGGACTAGAGTAGAAATTTTACGGTGCATCAAAAGAAGAGTATGCGCTATGCGCTCGTCCTGCTACCTTGCTTTGTTTACCGGACTGATACTGAGCATTGTGTTTACGTGGAGCTACACAGCGGGTGCGTTCTTTCGCGTTTGTTTCTACGATATCGTTGATTAAATACACAGGTCTCTTTTCGTGACCTGTGTATTTAATCAACGATATCGTAGAAACAAACGTCACTATCGTTTAGATAGACGTGCGTATGTACTGGGCGAGGGCATGGTTTAGTCTCGTGTGACACATCGAGAGCGATGATTATATTTTTGTGCTTGTTTTTGTACTTCAAAATAAGTCTTAAAACATCTCTGTAGCGGAAAAAAGTAAAATTCGGTATCGTATTGCTTGAGTATATTTCTTATTTCGTGCCCCTTGGGTTGAGGATTAATTAATTTTCAGAAAAAAATCAAGGTCTTTTTATGGAAAATTCATTTCGACCTTTTCAAAGCGTGTCCAGTTTATTTCGAAACACATCCGTTTTGATTTGGAAAGTGTTCCGTTTGGTTTCAAATGTGTCTGGTTTGGGCTTGAAAAATGTCTAATTTGATGTAAAAGTTGTGTGAGTCTTTCCACTTTGTGATGTTTTCTCCATAAGTTTAGTGTCATTATGTCGCTTAAGGTTTCAGGTTTATGTTTTATCCTTCTGTTTTAAGGCGAGGGTGTAGGTCCTTTGAGGGTATGCCGTTGCCACCTGCGACGGCGGAAACGCGCTCCGGCTCACGAGCTATCGTAGTTCCTCGCGGTACCTGACACATGAGCCTCATGTTCACGCTTCCCATCCAGTGAGCTGGCACTCGTATTTAGTGCCTTGTTACACGCATATGGAAGAGCAGGAAGGGTCGTTAGATGTGGAATGTGGTTTAAGAATATCGTTCACTGGAAGGGATTTCACGGTCATTCCGAGAGTTCGTCCGTTTTTAGCAGCTAACACACTCAAGCTTGTTCTCCGAAACTTTGATAAGGTCTCTTTGACTTGGTGTGCGTTGTAGCGCAGTCGGAGTTGCTGCCGGTTACCTCGTGCATCCCACCTCTAGGAGCTTCTTTCGGATACCGTCGAGGCCAATCAGGCCCGTTCATAGTTCGCGACGAGAGCGACTGACTCACTCGTGGAGAGCATACGAATTGATTAATGCCGAGCGATCGCTTAGTAACGCTCGACAAGCTGCCATTGCTCGAGCGACCAGTCACTACCATCGCGAACTATGAACAAGTCCTTAGAGATAGAGATCCTGGGCATGCCCAAAAGTCTAGCGACTGCCTTTGCAACGATGTTCCACAGGAAGAAAGGGAATACAGGCACAATGGTAGGTGCAGTTTACTAGCGTCGATGGGCCTAGTATTGCGTCTGAAGTGCAGTTTACTAGCGTCGATGGGCCTAGTATTGCGTCTGAATAGTAAGTTTTGGTTTCAAAAAAAGCTATGAGAAAGCGATTGTCGTAAGGACTACTACCATCCCAATACGTATTTCGCCAAAAAGTGAACAAGCGTGCCTTAAAGCGGCGACCGCTTGATGTTGTTAAGCGGCATTTTATTGTACTGTGAAAAGTAGTGGAAAAATGAAGTTTGAAACAAACCCTGCCTGAGAAGAACTAGAGATTTGGGAGTCGGTTGCACTCGGAAGCATCGATCACAACGAATTTGTCATGCGCCTTTAAAATTTTCATGACGGAAGTTGTTTTTGTGGATTGTTATGTCCAACGGTGCTAGTTTTCACCTAGAGTTGAAGACTATCCCTGTTAAGTATTTTGTTGTTTGCAAGGAGTTATATGTATACATACATGAAGCGCGTCCGTAAAAAGAGAGTACGCATAATTATTCAAAGTGAAACAGATTTATGTTCCTATTTAATACACTTTCCTCTACTCCTTCGCTTTTATCCTATATCTATTGCCTCTGTACTCGAATGAGTCCAGCTTGAAAATTTCCGTGTTTCAGAATGAGTGCTGGCGACTCTAACGAGTATGAGAGGCTTCGGGTGTTCGCTGCATTGCCTCGTACAACAAGAGGGTTTCCTACCGTACTTGGATCAAGCTCGAATGGATCTAAGATCATTTACTGTAATGGAAACTCGGTCTTCATTGTCGACGTAAAAGTGGGTGCTTTTCAAGTCTACTCCTATTCTTCGCAGCTGTAACTCATTTATCTGTTTCTCAGGATAACACCGACGTCGACATTTACACTGAGCATTCTGTACCGACAACGGTGGCCAGAATGAGTCCCAGTGGGTAGGTGGTCCTTCGATAAAGACTTAGTAACTTCACTGAATGGTCCAGTAGCGGAGCGTTTCAGATTCTATATCGCCTCTGGAGACAGTGCAGGAAACGTTCGCATCTGGGATACCACGCAGACGACCCATATTCTTAAGAATTCTTACCAGGTAAGATTTAAAGCTATTCACTTCTCGACCTTTTTAGTTTTACTGTGCTGTCTTCTTGTAATTTATGGATATTCACCTGCGTAGTCCAGCATAGCTCCGCACAAGAGTACAGAGTACAAAATTGGGCTAAAATTTTTCTATGCACTGCAGCATATATGTCTTATGGCCTAACGAATTGATGTACATGTCGCGAATGTGGGCAGCATTGTAACTTTGGTTCGCGCCAGACAGCCAGGCTGCATCGAATGAGCATGCCATTCAGAGAAGAACTACGGTCGACACCCTGATTGGCTGGAGTGTTTGTCAGCGCTCTGCTTGGTTGTCATTGCCTGGCGCGATTCCATATTACAATGCTGCCCACTATCACGACATGTACCCCAATTGACCCCGCTTCCAATCCAATTTGCACCCGTTTCTCTGATAGATTGTTAACGCTCTTATTTCTTGTTATGTGGCCGTATGCCAGCTCGCTCGCTTATGTAAGGGTGATTAAGTGTATTTGGGGATGGTGTATGATGAGGTTGCCCTATGCATGGGCGATTAGATCTATCTTGATTCGGAGGTGCATTGGTTGTTCGCCTCGCTATCTCCTTCGGTTAAATTTGTTCGATGGGTTCAGCTACTGCATGTAAGCGCTGTCGCGGAAATTCAGGGTATGCGGTTATGTGGCACTGGAGCGAGGGTCATTCTAGCACCTTGAGGCTGTCCCTCTAATCCATCAAACGCGCGCATTCCATATTAGATTAGAAATTCCTATCAACGTCAAGTCATGTTGTACATAATGTATCGGTAGAAGTTTGTTTAGTTGCGGTTAAAACTTTTGCGCCAGGCTGGACTCGAACCCGCACCTTACGCTTTCTGGGCAAAGATACTAAGCCTTGCACTTCTAGCGCTGTTTTACTGAACAGAACATTCCCAACATCTTCATAGCAATCACCTATCTGCACTCACCGTGACCTCGTGGATGTTCTGTTCGATCAAAAACAGCGCTGGTGGTGTAAGGTTTAGCATCGTTGCCCGAAAAGCAGAAAGAGCGGGTTCGAGCACCGCCTGGCGCAAGATTTTCGATCGCAACTAAATATTCTTCTAACAGATCCTGTCGGCAGCGCTCCAGGCTTAAGGAAAGGTGGAAAAACGACATGTTGTTCCGTGTCATGACACTTTTTCGCCCTTTGGGCACTTTTTCATCTTGTCTTCCTGTTACAGGCTTCTTCGTTATCTCTGTAGGCGTAGTTGGTAGGAGGCGCTTGTCTTGCTCTTATTACAACTTTTTTTCGATTCAAGTCGCGCCCAAGGCAACCGTATCTTCCTTGCCTGTTTACAGATCTGCTACACAATTTCCTTTTTAAACCCGACGCTTTTCAAATCATCTATAACCTTCTTCCAATCAAACCGAACCCTTTTAAACCAAACCAGAAACATTTTTTGAAAAGTAGTGATATTAATTCTTGATTTAGGAGTACTTCCAATTTCCTGCAGGTGTGGAACATTGTCATACTTGCCGCATAGAGGTCGTGGAAGTGCTTCAAGCTGTGAGACCAAGATTTTTAACCAAACTTAATCCGGCTAACGTATCGGCTCAACCTCTCTAGTTAAAACCTGGAAAAACTAGAGAAGTGGTGAGGTTACTCATCCAAGCACCCGTTTTCAAGTTAACTTTAAGAAGGTAGATCAACGTTTTAGTAACGACCAAATGAGTATACTCTGCCGCATAGATTTCTAAAAAGTCGACTATTGCGTTGTTGCTTTATCCAATTAAAATACGGAAAGTAAGCGGAGCATATTTTGGTTAGAAAGTCATCGTGGCCCATGTGGAAGATTTGTGAAGGAGGATAAGTTGGGTGCGCATGAATCCATTAAGCAGTTACTGAACCTCCTACACTCTCGCAGCACTACTCTCTATACTAGATATCTTTTAGGTGTTTTCTGGAAGCGTACGTGACATCGCTTGGAGCGACGACAGCAAGAGAATCGCAGCAGTGGGAGAGGGACGTGAACGGTAGGCTTTTGCGACCTTAGTTATACTATAGGAGGATACCTAAGAATAAGAAGAATATTCCCAACAATTGAGAATTTCTATAGAAAAGATTACATTCACTAAATATTTTACACTACATCTTCACTGCGGTTTTCCCTATTCTTCAGCTTCCCTTCAGATTTGGTCATGTCTTCTTGTTCGACACTGGCACATCGAATGGCAACCTCTCCGGTCAATCGCGTCCAATGAGCAGCGTCGACTTCCGCCCCACAGTAAGTTTCTAGGTTCTAGGTACAAGAAACGTCGTTGTTGGTGTTTTGTGTAGTTCCATTAAAAGTCATTCATCATCAATGTAGTGCCATAGTAATAACTGCAGTGGTACCCACCACTGCAGTTATTACTTTGTTTGTGAAGTACTGCTTACTCGAAGCAAAAAAAAAGGAAGACTGTCCTAGTCGGGAGGAAACAACTTTAGGATGACAGCTACATCTTCTGAATATGCAAGGAAGCACACATATCACGAAGTAGCAGCTGAAATTTCGGAACAAAATCAAAAGGGTGTAAGGAGAGGCAAAATGTCATATTCCCAATAAGATAGATCCGAAAAGAAGCTATCCGGCATTTTGAGCTACCTCAGCCTGCATTGGAGCCCTCAGTTTTCTCGCTGGATTCCGTTATTCTGTGCACTACATTCTCGCCTTCTTTGACCGGATAGTGCTAGGTCCTAAAGATGCTAAGCTGAATGAACGATTGAACAGTTATTCTACGTTGTCTGTGATTCCTGTATGATATTCTTGAAAGTTCTCATTTCAGACTTTTATTTCCTACTTATGTTTTGTTTTAGAGACCTTATCGCCTCATCAGTGGCTCAGAAGACAACACTGTAGCCATATTCGAAGGTCCACCTTTCAAGTTCAAGACGGTAGGGCTTCTTAAAGTAGGACTCAAATATTGTATTTTCTGCTTGTTGTGTTCGTTATATATCTGCTAGCTTTAGAGTTAATACAACTGTGATTTCATTTTTTAATTAAAGATTTATTGAAAACGTATAGTGTAAAATCTGGATCCATTTAGTGCAGCGCATACTCCGTTTATTGATGATATATAGGGGATGGTAGTGAAAGCATAACCGGGGGAGTCGCCGCATCCCCATTGTCCCCAGCTATTGCATATGGTTAGGGTTCCACTTAACCCAACTAAGGCGTTCGTTATTCCTGAGTTGGTGAATTAGTACTTGTGTTGTCTGTGAAGAATGGGAGGCCGACTTGTTTGTCGGCTGGACACCGCAGGTCATTGTATAGGCCTAACACGCCTTCAAATAGTCTCCACGATATGTCGTAGAAGTACAGTGTGTGGCGCATCTCAAAGCGCTCGATCAATGTCAAATTTTATCCTTTTTGTTTTTATTTGTAAGGGTACAGTTTCTGTTTAAATCTTCCTTTCTCTGAGAAGGAAATAGTGACGACCAAGAAACTTAATGAAAAATAAAGAATCAATCCTTTTTTGGGGTGCGCCACGCATTCTGCTTCTACAGGGTGTTGTGGAGGTGACTTGAACATGTAGTTGGTCTACATAATAACTTGCGGTGGGCAGCTGATGGAGGCATAAGTGTTTAATCATTCCTAGGTGGGTCTGGTATCTATTCGCCGACCTCTAAGGAATGGATGGCCTAGGTCAGCTGGGCGGAACCATGAACAGGTGCGGAGTGCATGAACTAGCAGACGGCTTCTTCGACTGCACTACCGAGAAAGAAATCTATTTGAAGAAAAAAGTGTCATCTTGAAAATCTGTCTGTGTATACCACCTACCATCTATTTATCTTCCCGAATAGGAAGCAGTTTGTAAAAGTTATTATTTAGACCTTCCATGAACATTCTCGATTTGTCCACGTTACGAAGTACAATCCTGATGGCTCACTGTTTGCAAGTGCTGGTGCTGATGGAAAGGCGGGGTATTGTATATTGTTAAGAGTCATTTATCCAGTTTTCTCTAAATTTCATGTCCTGTTTAGGTGGTTCTGTTTGAAGGTGCCGATGGAGGCAAAGTTGGCGAGTTGGTGGATCCTTCTGTGAAGGTAGGCATGCGTTGTGGTTTAGTGAGCACGATATTTATTTAAAACGGTTTCTTCCTTTCAGGGTGAGTTCGCCCATTCTGGAAGTGTGTTCGGGTTAGCTTGGTCTCCATGTGGTCAGAAGATTGCCACAGCATCTGGTGACAAGACAGTAAAAATATGGAACGCAGCAGAGAAATCTCTAGAAATGTGAGTTCTTTTATTGAGCTTATGCTTTAAGGGGGGAGAGGTGATAGAAAAGCGGTAGGAGATGCTAAAATTACAATTCTGCATATCGCCTATCTGGAATGATGGAGCAAAGGAACTTATGATTTGCATTTATTAGCAGAAGAGTCCTAACCAGCAATTGCGCAGATGGATCGTAGGAGCATCCTTACCAACTGCAGACCAATTTTACTCATTACAACCGTTTAGATCCATTGCTTTCGGTGACGCGATTGAAGACCAGCAGATCGGTGTTCTGTGGAGCTCGCAAGCTCTCGTATCACTTTCATTGGCAGGCTTTCTTAGCTTTATCGATACTGATGGAAATATTACGAAGGTATGCTAAAGAGTTAGCGTTATTCCTTGCTAATAGTTCTTCTTCAACATTATGGAAATATTCAGGTTATTCGTGGTCATAACAAAGGAATAACTACACTTTCGCTGAGTCCGTGCAAACAGTGGTTGATGACCGCCGACTTCGAAGGCCATATCAGTCAGTGTTTTTCTTGGAACATTGAGTTCCCTTTCTATTTTGAAACTTTAAAATGAGCAAACAAGTACAAGTACGAGACTTGTGTATTAAAAGGACCAGCGTCCGTCGCCGGCTTCGCCGGCGCCGTACGCTGGACGTGCGGGCCACTCCAGGCTTGCCGGCTTCGCCGGCTTCGGGTATGGCGGGCCACGCTAGGAACGCAGCCCAAACCTAGCTAGCGATGCTTCCTCACCCAGCGCCGGTCGCCGGCTTCGCCGGCAACCAACGCTGGATATGGAAGTATCCCTAGCGTCGAAGTCGAACATGTTGAAACGAACGCCTCCTACAGATCGATTGACGCCTTGTTGAGTATCAGTCAATCCCAGTGCTCACGAAAATGTCAGCAGCGCTCCTGCTCCGTCTAAGGTTCTGTTCACAGCACATTGCAGCTCGTCAAGCCTAATCGAATGTCTGACGTTTCTGTCCAGTCGTCGTGCTTTATCCCACGAGGCGTGATGAATTTCGGAAAGTGTAACCTAGGACAAAAAATACTATTCTCCCCTGCATACTGTGGTATGGAAACTGGTCAAAGCATTGCCGAAAATGGAGGACCCAGGAGCAAGACTTGATTGAAGGCGTAGTCGAATCAAGTGTAGGTCCTCCCAACCTTCTTCGCGGACCTGCTCTGGTCCTCGCTGAAAATCGGAGGATCTGGGCAGGTAGAAGTAGCTTAGTAATCCAGCGCGCGAAGTAGGTATGTTCTTGAGAACAAAGTGAACAATTTCTAAATCAAAAGCGTCTTCCAGACAATGATTGACCAATCAATAATATCGGTTAATATTGATTGTCTGGTGGAAGCTTTACCATGGTGGCTGATTTCCTGATCGGCCTGTGTTATAGTTCGGCGACGAGTCGCCGACTCTGCGACTCGTCACCGACGTCGCCGACGCCAATGTTGCCACAGACGTCGTCGGTACCGTCGACGACGTCGTCGACAGATTCTGTGGTGTCGTCGGCGACGTCGTCGGGGGAGCATTGGAGCGCAATGTACTAATAGAAGTACGGGCCAGTATTGAGCATTTAACGACTATGATTTAGCGATCTAACGAATTTACCGGCATTTTCGTTTAATTTCTTTATTGAAGTTTAGCAAAGAGCTTTTCCGTTCAATAGCATTGAAAATAATTTTACGCAGAATTTTCTGAATTCGCATGAAAATTTAACTCTTAATTAGTGTAAGTTGCATTTCGAAAAAGCGATGTTTGCTGTATCTTTTGAGAAAGCGAGGAAACACTACTTATTTGAATCAGTTTCTCTACAGCCGTTTTGTATATTTCTGTTTCAAGGCCGTCTTTCATATTTTGGCTGCTCAGAATCAGTTAATTCGCAATTCTTCACTGTTCTCTTCACGTTTTCAGTTTTCTTCACAGTTTTGTTTTGCGTTATTTGCTCGGCAAGAACGCCAAAATGCCTAGAAAACGCGAATAAAACGGGTGAGAACGACAGAGAAGCAAGAAAGGTGACAAAGGGAAAGGGAACGTAAGGTAACGTTGGGCTTGCACTCTCCCTCTTCAAACACTCAGCGTTCCAGCAAGCTGAACGGATTTTCGTACAGCATTAGGTAATGGTTGTGAGACTAACCATAAAAGACCATTGAGATTAAAAATGACACTAGTGGTGTCCGCCGGACGGGTGTTTTTGTACTTCTCCATTTGGTAACTCAAGGTACGGTGGAGATGATGGCAGTGCTGGGAATGAAGAACCAACCAATAATCAAAAGACTCCATCAGAGGAGCTCCCGGCGACGCCGCCTGCGACGTCGGCGACTCGTTGCCGAAGTATAACATAGGCCATCGACCATCCGTCGGCCATCATAATCACGGAACACCCACCCAGATCGATCAAGTCTGCAGAGAACCGATACGAACGCTCAAGAATGGATAGCGACTACAGTAGGATCGACTGCCCGATCGAAACACCTTTTACATGGTCGGCCTTCCGTCGGCTATCATAATCGTGGGACACCCACTGCGTTGAACTTTTTGAGTGCATGGCGCGATTCAGTCTTTTGATGTGGCCTGTCAGCTTTGAAATGAAATCGAAAGTCTTCCAAATCGAGACGAGGTAGATTGCTTGATTGAGTTCTGAGCTAATCACGCAACAACCACTCCGATCGATGAAGTCTGAGTGGCAGTGGTTGACAGAATCTTCAGACGGTCATTATCAATCAATATTATCGATCGTTTTAGTAGTGCTATCGTTTCTCTCTCAGACTTCATAGATCTGGACCATAATCAAGCAACACCCACCCCGGTAGATTAAGTCAGAGAGAAATATGAATATATCCGTTGATATAGATTGTCTGAGCTCGAGGTCTGAGCTAATGACGCAACATCCACAACGATCGGTTAAATCAGAGAGAAACGTCAATATATCGGTTGATATATATTATTTTCACGTCGAGTTGGACAGTTCTGAAATCAAATTGGACAGTTTTCACGTCAAATTGGACACTCTTTTAAGCTAGTCTAAGACTATTCAGATCAAAGAGAACTCTTCCAATTTGAATTATGCATCATTCACATTAGACTAGAGAGGACTCTCCAAAAGTGTTAGGATAATTTTTGTTCGAAGAAAACTTTAGTATAACTTTAATTGAAGTTTTAATTTAGTTCCCAATGAGAGAACACGTAGTATGAAAATTTTAAAAGTTTTATTTGTGGAGGAAAAACAATGAATTAAAGCTTGTTTTGAAGAGCAGAAAAGCGACCACTTTATATTGCTAAAACAGAGAATGCGCCATGCCCCGTCTGAAAATTAGCGATTTTCATTCGATTGATAGCAAAATTTCTGTTTTCATGCAGTTTCACACCTGCAAACGGTGTAACACAAATAATTGTAATAAACACACATATTCTAACTTTTTTGTCGATCAAATAAACGTTGCGTTGAACTTTTTGTGTGCATGGCGCGATCCAGTCTTTTGCTGTGACCTGTGAACTTTGGAATCAAATTGAATGTCTTCCAAATCGAGACGGGATAGGTTGTCCGACCGCGATCTGAGCTAATCACGCAATACCCACCCGATCGATTAAGTCTGAGAGAGAACCAATAACACAGGTGAAACGATCAATAATATCGATCGATATAAGGTCTGAAGGGAAGCCAATATTTACCTGATAGGCCTTGCGTCGGCCATCGTAATCACACAACACCCACCCGGACCGATTACGTGCGAGTCCATCAAACTAACGTTACGTTGAACTTTTCGAGCGCATGGCGCAATCCAGTCACTCGATGCAATTTTTTCTCAAAAATTAAATAAATATTCTAACCATCTTGAAGACCCTGCAGTTTAACCTGTAAGAAGCTCGTCTCGATTTGGAAGACGTTAAATTTGATTTCAGAGTTCATCGGGCAGCTTGGAAGAGTGTCCAATTAGGTTTGAAAACTGTCCAATTTCATCTAAAAGTGTTCATTTCGACGTGAAAATCATGCAATACCCACCCCGGAAAGTGCACGGTCGAAACACCTTAGGCCATCATATGCTGTTGCTAATGTGTAGGGAGGTGGATGAAGAAGAACACACTGGCAAGAACGCGCAAAGCAGAAGCAAGCGGTGCAGCGCATCGACGGCTTCCATCGCAGGTCATGAGGTGTGAGCCATGCCGCGGCGCAGACCTCTTCCGCAACGCTTCACGTGTCCTCTGAACCCGGCAGCGGCGGCTCGTCATAGTCGTGGGGACGTCTTGCGAAATCTCATCAAGTGGGCGTCCTTTGGTGACCACCCGGCAGTGGAAGCGTCATGGTCGTAAACACCTCGTGGTAGTAAACACCACCGGCAGCAGTGGCTGCCTGCCACTGTTTACCTCTTTGCACCCGTTGACAGCGTTTGCACCCGTTGACAGCGTTTGCACCCGTTGACAGCGTTTGCACCCGTTGACAGCGTGAGCACCCGTTGACAGCGTTAGCACCCGTTGACCGTCAGTGATTCATGCCTCTCCGCTTTATATAATAGGATGTAGAAACAAAGCCCGTTTACTTTCTTAGCGGACAAATTCGTGTTACACTATCTGACTTGGTATTATCCGTGTTGGCCAGTGAATTTCTAGCTAGAGGTGGAGCACGTCTCGTTGTCATAACGTCTTCGTTTCAAAAGTGAAGAATGAGGATTCAAATCCCACCCAAATACAAGGTTCTTTTCAAATCTTAGAAAATTTGAGATGCACCCTTCTAACTATGATTGATTCCATGCCTGTGCTTTGTCTCGTAACTACAATCCGAAACATATGGTAGTCATATTGAAATCTCCCTAATGAAAGAGAAAGAGAATGAAAGAGTTTACCATTCAGAACAAAGTAGTTCACATGGCTTAGTTGCGTTCCACTTCAAGCTTCGTCGTCGCTTAAAATACCTTAGTATTTCAGTTTTTCCTTTAACATTATCTGAAACATACTCATAAAAACAATAGTACATAGTTTATCAACTTTGTTATCAAGCGGAGATAAATCTCAGTTGGGAGGAGGTAGGGCTTATTCAGTAGGAGGCCACCGGTTGTTCTACAGCAAAAATGCAAATTGCAGTAGGATCTATTAACACGTTGACGACCGCGCGATTTTTTGGGCGTCTGGTGCGTGGGACCAATCGATTTTTTGCAGTCGAGAGTTAGTTAGTTAATTGAAACCACTGCGTATCGATATGCTCAATAAGTCAGCAACCGATTTTTTTTTTTGTGGACCAAGCTTTTTTCAACATTATCTAAAGATGAGGTATACATCTAACAGGAAAGCTCCTTCGAAACATTTGAATCTAACTGCAAAAATAAATTACGAGACTGTGGCAGACGTCGTATCACCCGGTCCTCGTGGCCGAAAGTGCGTGACACGACGTGTCACACGGTCGTCAAGTGTTAACCTTTGTTTTTTCTTGGACTTACATTTGTTGCATTGGGGCGGATGGTGAACATTCATTTACAAGATTCTTTCTATTTTTTTCATAGCCACTTTCATTACACTTATTTCTTTAGTTCCAGTTTTGTGTTTTTATGATTCAGCAAATATGAGGGAGTTCATTCATAAAGGGTTCTTATTTCAGCGCGTTGGAGTGTTGCGAGTGGCGAGTCAAAGCGAATAGAACCAACTCTACATAAATCTCAGGTAACTGCTGCCATTTGCAAGTAATCTTTACAAACACTTAGGCATACTGCCCTTTCCTCTTTTTCAGTTGAAGGCATAGTGTTCCTGTTTCTTCAGTTTAATCTCATCAAGGCTAACACGAAAAGTGCAAAAGTGTGGAGATTCCATTAGGATCAATTTGTAGTATTTTGACAATTTAATGATGGCTGTCTTTTTGTAAGGCGCAGGGCTACGTTAAGATGAGTCGTTCACCAGCTCACAGTACTAACTGTATGGCCGAGAGGGTAGCGTTGCGGACTTGCAGCGGTGGGTCGGGGTTTGATTCCGGAGGTGGGGTTTATGTGTTTTCAGGAGTGAATACATTCTAATTTCGATGCTCACTCTCTATCTCTGTTTTCCCCTTCCTGTATGAATGAGGTTGGTTTTCGTTGCGTAGAGTTAGGTCACGCGGCTGTTAAACTATGCTGGTCTTGCTGGGGAAGCTCTTGTTAGATGATATCCATACATGAGTCCTTTATAATGAGTCCTGTATTTTTGGAAGTGTTTCTTCCAAATCTAGTAGGTCACTGCCAGGAAAACGAAATATTTGACTTTTCGATCATGCTTCGGATTTTAATAGAAAACGCTCCCTTTCAAGCTTTTATCAAATCTACCAATATTCCTCGAAGTTACATTTTAATCACTCTTTGTTATTTGTTGTGCTGTTGTCTGTTTTTATCACCACCATCCCTCTATTCGTACTTCATACCGGGGAAGGGGAAGAGGACGCCATTGTAGTTGCGAAGATGATTATCCTTTTTTCCATACCTACCGCGACATCCAGTATTCTATCGTAATACTAAAAGCAGATACCAGATTTGTGATCAACACCCCAAATAACTCCTTAGACGCTCCTTGGTATAATGTTTTCGACCTCACTGATCGGGACAAAAATAAGTAGCGAGACAAGTAGTTACACAAGTTGGGTAACTTATTAGTTTGAGCACGTCTTTCTAACCATAATTGTGGTGCTCAGGAACATATTTGCTAATCTTTTTGCTGGTAGGTTCTGTCCTGGATTCTTAGGGATAGGGAATATCTAACTGCCGAAAATCGAGGGTTGGATTCTTCACGCTTGCGCAACGCTCGTGAAGAGTAACGTTATCCCTAGCGTTATCTGCCCGATGCGAAAAAAGTATAGATGATCAAAATTTATTTATCAATTTTTTCTCGTCATCTACTGGAGAACCGATAACTAGTGTTCTCTGTTTTGATCTTAGTCTGTTCTTATTTATTTTTCCTCTTCGTGTTTGTTAAATCTGGGTCTTATTCAATTTGTTCTTGCTCATACTTCCATTGTAAGCGCACCTTGGCGTGTACAATTAAATAAATAAGTATTCTGTACACTTCGATAGCAATTATTTGGCGGAGTTAGTAAAAGTTACAAACGAGTATCTTGCATAGAAATCCGAAGATTGACCAGAGCACCTTGGTGGTGGATTAAAGGTGTCATTACGGATCCTACTCATAGGTACACTTCTAAAACTACAGAGCACAATGCAAAGGTTTCGTGTATGGATATCATCTAACGAGAGCTCTCCAGTATTTCAATTGTTTAATGAGCGCACGACCTAATTCTACGCAACGAAAACTAGGCTCATTCATCCGACAAATCAGACAAATGGTTAAAAACAGGGTTAGGGAGCGAGCACCGAAATTGGAATACAGTATACATTAATAGAAATACGAGTACCACTTTTACAAATGCGTGAACCACACCCTAGAAATCGAACATTAACCACCTCTGCTAGCCCGAAAGGCTATCCGCCATCCAGTCGATGCTGTCATGCTGATTATCAACTCACCTCAGTGTGCCACTGCGGCTTCCACAACAACAGCCGAGAAACTAATTCATTTATTCATTTGTTATCAGAATGCCATGATCATCATCGAAGTTCCAAACCTTTTGCACGTGAGTTTCTGGGTACAGTAAAGCAGTTTCGAGCGTCAGTTTAGTCCATTTAGTTTTCATTGTTAGCCTACTACGGAGCTACACGATTTTTTTGGCACTTTGACCTATCCAGAGGCCCTCAGGACGTTTGGTAACCGTTACGGTGCTTTCTAGGTAATGCCATACAATCCCCAATAGGTCACCATGGATACCTCCGCGGTCACTTTGTTGAGGTCCATAGATTAGGCTTAGGAAGATTTAATAGTAGTTGTTTTCGATGGTCTTGATACAGCTTTGACACTTCGCCGCTGGTGGTCCGCGGTACCCTGTGCCGTTGTCCACTAGGGAGTCTCAAACCTTTCAGTTTATTATTTCACTTGAGGTGGTTGGTTTGTTCCTTCGTGACAATGGGCGTATGATAAGTTGCGCTTGGGACGACACCGTCCGTTTCACAGATGCTGTCACGGAAGAGCCTAGTAAGCTGTCATTTTTCTGAGCCAAGTGCTTATATGAATCACCTTTTCCTTGTTTTCCAGAGACTACAAATTCGATCTCCGTAAAGCTGCCGTCACAACCGGTCGGTCTTGCTTCAAAGGGCGACCTGACTGTTGTCGCGTGCCACAAAAATATTTTGGTCTTCGAGGTTAGTTTTGGTTGTATAACTGGTTTTGGCAAAACTGCCTCCATAATTCTGTTTTTAGGGCGAAAAGATATCATCTGATCTCAACGTTTCGTTCACTCCTACATGCGTTGCGTTCTCGGAAAATCTCGTTGCCGTTGGAGGACAGGTTGGGCATTTTTGAGGAAACGTAAAATATCTTTTTGTCCGGAATCCCGCGGTGTTTTTCTTCTCGATGTTACTTCTTATGGGGCATATGTAAAAATAAGCACGGACGAGATTGCGCGATGTTGCGACCATGCAACTAATCCGAATTATGTTTGTGTCAGGCCTCAAGGAGTGGTAGCGGCCTTGATGGACTTTTTAATACCAAGAAAATTTCTCGAATTCTTCCAAACGGTAATTTTCAACCGTAAGTGGTGCTCGCGACACCTCCCTTGGCTCAAAGTCCTTGTGTCACCTAATTCGTGCGAATCCACGACGTTGGTGCATATCATGACAACCGGCGGGGTTTGTCACGTTCGCCACGCTTGGTTCCACATTGGGCACGGTCACCGGGACAACTCGTCCAAAATTTGATGGTGGAATTGAACCAATATCTTCAATGCTATTCACGCGTTCAACGTCGTGCGTGGTGGTGAGGGTGGTGACTAAGCGCTGAGCCCCGTGGCTTTCCCCCTCTTCATCACAGCACCAGCCGCAATACACGAAACGTTAGAGTAAGGGCTGTTCATACTCCGCGACGGGAGGGACGGCAGCGACAGGAGCAACAATATCCAGCAACATACGTATCGATTTTCCCAGGCACGGCTAGGTAATGATCGATACATATCCTTCGCCCTGTCGCTCCCGTCGCGAATGAACAGGCCCTAAAGTCTACAGCCTCTGAAAGCTCGTCCGCATTTTTTTCCTACGTACGTTTAGTGACGAGCCTCAACGTTTATCTGAAGTTTTTAGGATTCCAAGGTGCATGTTTATTCGTTGTCTGGAACGACGCTGTCAGAGAAGACAGTTCTGGCACACACATCGCCAATCACAAGTGCTGCATTCTCTCCTGATGGCAAGCACTTCGCGGCTACTGACAGTGGTCGTAAGGTGAGTGGAGGATATTCTCCAGCCTTTCATGCGTATTTGTTCCGTTCATAGGTGGTCCCCTATTCCGTCGAGGAAAACTTCAAGCCCGTGGCGGAGAAGGAGTGGACATTCCACACAGCCAAGGTGAACTGCGTGGCATGGAGCCCGGACAATCGTCATTTGGCTACAGGTGGATTGGACACGAATATCATCGTCTGGGACCTGGAGCGCAGTGGAGAACACCCAATCATTATTCGAGGTTTGTCGTGCTGTCTCCTCATTTCGTTTCTGCCGTGCAATTATACCTCATTTCGATGTTTTCATTAAACAGTCATTTTAAATGTGTTTTTTATACAGCCTTTCTCGCTGTGTTTTGAAGACCCACTGGGTAACCGAAAGCATAGCTAGTATTGGTAGGAATGGGAAGCATTTCATTTTATATAAGCAATGTATAATAGTTGATGCATTTTGCTGTAGAGCTGAAAGGGACGGAAACACAACCCCTTCTCCGAAGTTGTCCCTTGTCTCACCTTTGTAATCTGTACAGTTACGTTCGGTGCGTTCTCATCTCCCCTTCTAGAAGGGATAAAGGTTGGTGGAAGTCATTCATTCTCTTATCGGCGTGCTCTACACTTTCCACTTCTACTGCATTTTGAATGCGTATTTGGCATATACAGTGAGTTGCGGCGGCAGTTCGATGGAGAAGTAAGAGTTCTTTCTCAAGCAAGTGTTATAATCATCTACCAACCTCGAAGAAATGGAAGGCTTGATTGACCTGAGTGGGTCCATACTATGGACGTAAAATCGCCTACCCGGGCACCCAGTTTCAGTTTCTTGGTTCCGGTCCAGCCAATGTCTGCCAAATTTTCCATCACTCCGGGGTAGGTAGACTGGTAACCATCACTGTTAGGGAATTGATCATCAGTTTTAATTTATTGAATGGCTACTGAATACCAAGTAGGTTTGTGAAAGTGCTGCTATGAACACAATGTTTTCCGAAATTCCGATTTATTGTTTTGGAAATTTTCATAGTGGTAAAATCGGTTCGAGGTTCACTAGAACACTAGTGAAAATTGGATTAATTTGAATAGAGTCCGTTTCAATTTGCAATTTTGCTTAGATTATTCCCTTACCCTTCAAATCAGTCTGAATATGCCTGACCAGGGAACTATCTCATGCGTGTCTGAATGGTGAAAATGAATACAACCACGAGAAACTCCACGCTTCAAATGGTAGAAAGTTCGGTTTTCATTTTGCAAAGTCCTTGAATCCAAGGAGTTAGAGGACCCTGGAAGTCCAGTATTGAATTGAACTGTCAGCACGTACCTGACGCGTTTGTGCGTGCCTTCCGTGGAGATAAGAGAGGTAGTGAAAGATACCGGTGCAAGCAGCTCGGTGGCGCAGTGGGAAGTAGCGGCGATTCAGAGGCACAGGGTGGTGTGTTCGTTCACGTGCCTTGCCGAATTTTTGCGGTTTTTAATGTTCATTCCTTGTTTTGTATCTATCATCTGCCCAACCTTTCCTACGCGTATATTCCGCTACAGGCTGCGTGCTTTTTTAGAGCTTTTCATCAATTGCCCCTCCCCCCCCCCCCCTGTATACTACACTTTGTATTTTCCGCAGATCTCTGATAAGACCCTTGACTACATGCGCAACGAACCTTCCCAAGTAGACATAAATAAAGTAATTACGAGAGCATATGATCGCACCATTCGATATGTCGAGATTGGGTTCAGTCGGTCTCACCCAGCGCATCGCCCTACGTTTTAAGCCCCACGTCCCCAAAAAGCCCGACGTGTTCAAAGAAAGGCAGGCGATCGTTGCACAAGTCTAGTTGTATCCTGCTATCCGTCAAAGGTGTACAACTACATACACTTATGATGCCGGTAGCAGGTAGCTACTGCAGTCCCAGCAGGTTAGCGAGTATAGGTCACCATCATTTTCGAGCGTATCGGTAGACGTTGACTCGTTGGTCTTGAAACTTTACTGGTGAGCCGACCATTTAAAAGTTGTAAAGTATAGATAGGATTTTTTATTAATAATGTGGTGCAAAGATATTTTTCAAAAAGTTGATCACGATGATTCGCCGTGACATGAGTGTACGCTCTCCTGACTATGGGATTGTCATGGGTAAATCGGAAGCGGCACTATTTGATTTTCACGACCCTTAGCCCCTTGGTCGAGGTCGAGAAGGGGTAGAAAAAAATTTCACCCAAACTTTGCCTAAGGAGGTTTCTGGGGCGCTGATCACAAATATGATATTAATCTCTTGAATTTTCGGACGATTGCAGTAATTTAGCACGTGTGAACGTGGTCCCATAGTAAATTTTGAGGGTCCGTTGCTCTTTGGGTTCAAGCACCAAAAGTGGAACCTATTTTTCTACTATGTGAAGGGTGGAGACTCTCATACTGGTGTTCATTTTTGCCATTTAAACATACGCCCGAGACAGTTTCCCGGTGAGTTTTAGAAACCAATCGTTACAACCTAACGTTTTCTACGACAAAATAGCCTTGTGCAAAACCAGCCTTACGGATCCTGCTGCGATGGTAAAACAAGGCACGTGCACAATTTGCTGGTGGTATCGGACTATTACGCGCCGTGTTTTGCAAGAATTCACATTTGCACGTCTATCTGAAGGGGAATGCATAGTGCAGCCGGCTGTGGGGGCCTGTTGTCGCGAATTGGGCTTGGGTTCGGTTCAAGTCCACGCCGGCCACGTCTTTCATCCCTCCTGGGTTACACTTGTCTATGAGGATGTGGTGTATTCGCTGGCTGACATTTGCGCACCATTGTATTGGGCCCATAGCCATTCAAAATGGCTACATGACGTTTCGTAGTGTAGAATGCGTGGCGCATTCATGGAAAGAGATTGATTGGCGTCGACCTTTCTTCCTTTAATGAATTTCTTTCAAAATGTATGACGATTGTAACATAGTGTGCAGACTATTAGATATAACTGAAGACTATATTTGTGACACATTCTGTCGGTCTTCTACTTCGTTTAAGTTTTCTGCTTCGTGATACCGTCGTGAAATTGTGTCGTTAAGGTGCGCATGCGATGTCGCCGGTGAATGGTCTCGCCTTCTTGAATGCCAACGAGATTCTCAGTGTCGGACAAGACGCAAACGTGAAGCACTGGAAGTTCAATCCTCAGTGACTGCTTCTAGCGTAGATATTCGCTTTACGAAGGTGCCTTCGAAGAAACTGTACACCACTTTCTAATTCGCGTTGAACTTAACTCACACAAGTGTTGCTTTAGTATTTAATAAATTGTCGTTTCGATTTTCTAGATCTACTGGCTTTACCGTTTATTTGTAGCATGTCTGTGGAGCGTTCAAAATTAATTTAAACATCGTTTTTCTAGCGATTTAACATAATAAATTGATGCTTTATAGGTTTGGGCTCAGAATAGTCAGTCACAACTACGCCAAGAACTGCAAGTGATGGTGGGGAAAATAGTTTTCCTAAATGTTCGACAAGTTTAAGAATACTGGGCAGGGGTTTGCTCTACCAGTGCAACGGGGAGGAGACGGTGTGGCAAGGAAGGTACTAACTCATCAACGCGCCGACTGGACCAGCTACCAGTTACTTTGCGTGCCAGTCATTTCAGATACAGAAATTCAGAGAGGGGAGTACGGAGGTGACGCCATCGTGTGACAAGCATAAATTAGGAAGAACATGAAAAATAACAGGAGGCATTCCACGTGCGAGCGTCCTCCCGAAATGCTGACCCGAAGGCAGGGCCTCGTTCACCCACATCTGTCTCCATTCGAAATGTGATTCAACCGCCTTTCGTTGTTACGTTGTTTATGTAAGCCCATTTGGGTTGTCTGCCTCACGGTTGTCTCCGTTTAGCTTCTGAAATGATTGAAACTTGAAATGATTCCTGGACGGGTGATTTCTCAAACTCCCCTCGTCTTTCGCAGGTTTTGAAGAAGGCGGTTACGCTGAAGCGTAAGCCGAATCAACGTTTGATACTTCTTATTTGTTTTATTTATAGACGCATACGGCAGTATGGTGGGCGCGTGTAGCGCAGTCGGAGCAGGTGCCCGCTGTCGCGTGCACCTGATACCAGGTTCTTGGTTCGGATTTTCCGCCCAGGCCAACCAAGCCTTCCATTCCTTTTGGGTTGGTGAATTGGTGCCAGACTTGACTGGGAAGGATAAAGCGCTGACGTGTTCATGGGCTGGCCACCGTAATTCATTGTATTGCTAAATACGCATTCAAATCGCCTCCACGACATCCAGTAGAAGTAGAAGCGCATCCCAAGCGGGATTGACTAACGCCGTTCTTTATCTTTTATCCTTTTTCAGGGCAGTATGCGTGAACATGTATTAGAACAGACAGAACATCGAACTGGATGTAATCATCCAAGGCGCTGAACTAATTTTTGAAGAAAAAACGACACCGGTGAAGTTAATGGCGGAAGGCTTAAAAGGACCTAACTAAAGGGGGAGGAACAAGACAGCAACTGAACGACGAAGGGGAACAACGGAGCGAATTTGATAGGAAAGGACTGTCCAGAATCCGGACCTATCCTAGTCGGGAGGGAGCAACCGTTAAGTGTCAGTTTCATATGTCATGCCACACAACCACATCACAATTTAAATGAGAGCCCTCGCATCACAGGATAACAGCTGAACCTCTCCTAGAAACTAAGCAAGGGATTAGTGACGCAAATCACTACATGCCCTATTAGGATAAATCGCGGAATACTTCTGCAACCTCCAGGTAACTATTTTTTTTTGTTGTTGAAGGATTTGTATCAACCTTGGCACAACTGCTTTATGGCTTTTCCTCTTCTGCTCAATGACACAAACTCATTTTCAGCGGCATTTTCGCTGCAGAGGTCAATACGTTCCTCAGTGCAGCTAGAATGGTATTGAAAGCCATGTCAGTGAGTCCTCCGCCTCATCATGGATCCCGAGCCATGTTTTCGAATTTTTGGTTTATCCAGCTCACAACAATGATCTAAACCGCGTGGAAAACCGTTAAGCAGTTCTTGCATGAAAATTCTGCAATGATGAAAGGTTGAGCAGTAACGTGAGCGAGCTGAAGGATTACATCATGAATGCCTACACTCGTTTAGACTGCCCTTTTTAACGCTTAAGCTTAACGTTTAATATCCTCATCGGCTGTCTTCCTTATAGAACATTTTAGGCAGTCAAGCCACATGTTATACTAGAGTGTCGTTCTAATTGCGTTTTTAAGCAGCCAACTATTGTAAAGAGTAGAGTCATTATAGTCTTTACTGTACTTGCAGTAGTAAACACCGGCATCATGTTCATGATCAGGACTCAAGTAAACTCCTGGGCGAGATCGGTAACCATGGCCCCTCCCATCCCTACACATCCGTACATATCGTACTCTGCCGTCACCCCAACAATGGAATAATATGTACAGGACATACAGACATTTTGACACCGTTACTGTTAAGGATGAAAGACTTTTTCTGATCTTCAGCGAAAACTAAAAATGAAAAGTGAAGCAGAACATGCCTGATCAACTCCGAAACCAAGCCTTGAGTGGTTGGCTCTTTTCCAGTTCTAGAATTTTTACATGATCTCTTTCCTCTATAATTCTCTTTCTCAATTTGCGCAGCCTGATTAGAAATCGTGTCTGCCGGTAGCTGCACCATTTTCGCCTCGCTGACGACGTCGTGGTCATGACACCGAGCATCAGTCAGGCGCGAATGCTGGCCGACTTCACTCGTGTATGTGGGCACGTTGGACTGCAGCTGAATCTTGCGAAAACGATGTTCATGAGGAGCGAACGAGTTTCTGATGCTCCATTCTCGCTCAACGGACATGTACATCTCTGAATGCAGCAGCTACGTGTATCTGGGTAGCGAAGTCAATATGGCCAACGACCGCCAGAGCTGAGCAGGAGAAAATAGGTGGCTTGGGGAGCTTTTAAGAGTGTCGAAGAAGTCGTGAAGAAGACGAAGAACGTCCGACTCCATGCCCACCTATTCGACTCCACCGTTCTTCCTGCCCTAACATACCCTTCAGAGACCTGGGTTATGCGAAAGCAGGATGAACACGCGATCAGCGTCGCGCAGCGTGGAATCGAGAGGACGATGCTCGGAGTGACACGACTCACGCAAGTGAGAGAAGGCCTCCGGAGTTTCAAGCTTCGTCGAAGTTCCAGGATCAGAAACGCTGTCGCAAAGGCCACATCGTTGAAAATTAGGTGGACCGGCCACGTAATGCGTTTCACAGACATCCGCTGGACGAGAGCCGTCACCGACTGGATTCCGCGGGATGTCAAGAGAACAGCAGGACGCCCACCAACGCATTGGTCGGACTTCTTCGTGAAAGCCCTGAACGACCGATATGACGCTCTTCGTGTCCCTCGAGCGAGGAAGATCCATTGGAGCACTCTGGCACGTAATAGGGACGAATGGAGACGCTGTTGGCATCCTCCCGAGCAAATTGATGTTCGACGGGACGATAGGTGATACGGGTTTCCCGCATCTGACCCCAAAGGAGCCTCGCCCGCTCATCGCGTCGGCACCTTCCTCTTCATTGTTGGATTCTCGAAAATTCCTTTAAATTCGACTGCTATAATAGTGGAGTCTATCTCGCTGTGAGAGGGACACTTCACGCTGACGGCCTGACTGCCAGGCGGGTAAATGGGAACTAAAGTATTATGCAAAAACAACAACAAAGTAAAGTATATCAGATTATGAGAGGGAAGGGCTCCCCAAGTTTATGCGCGGACGCTACGTTTTGCGTCTTTCATCCGTACCTCCTCACTAGGATGGATCCAATTACCGTTTACCTAACAATTTCACTGTAGCTATCGCAAATTGAAATCCACTGCTGGTTCCAAATGGGTAAAATTTCGAATTTCGTCAGCACCCCACATCGTATGTAGTAGCTATCTTGCATGGCGACTCCTCCGAACTATAAGAAGTTATAGAAGGCGCTGATCGATCAGTTCGTCTCTTGACATATGAAATGGTCTCGAGACGACTACTCTGCGCACTGTGCTAAAAGCGTCCATTTTGGAGGCAAACTCGTCGCTATCCGTCGCAGCATAGTCTCCGGACGACAAGGAGCGTCTACCGACCGGAGATGGAGGTGAGCAATTTCGCTATGTTTGATTTTTCCATCGAGTGGATTCTCTGGCATTATTGTACTTCCAAAACTGCAGAAGTCGCACAGATGGGGGTTATTTGAGGTGCTGACTGTGAATCTGATATCCGTTTTTGAGACTCTGGCCGATTACTGTGGGTTACGGTAGGTGGGGTTGGGAAGGTTACGGTCATTGATTTAGACCAAACTTTGTCTATGGAGGTTACCTTGGAGTGCTGCTCACGAACCTGACATCTTACAGAATGGGTAGGTACAGTAGTTGCACAGCGTGCAAGCGGTCTCACTGAGATCGCCTCATAGGTGCGCAAATTTGGGGGAAATCAATATTGTGGGAAACCCTACGATAGCCATAGACTTGATTGCGAGACAGTAATATAAGCATCATGGCGGCCCAGGCACTGTCCCGCAACCGCTGCCAGACTCCTTCGCAACTTCATGTTGGAGGACGGCTTTGAGAAGCTGAACGTGAACGCAGCCGATTTCCAGGAATGGCCTAGAAGGATGGGTTTGCTCGCAACGCCCTAGTTGTACGTTTGCTCTAGTTGTAACGATTTCATGCAGATATACTAGTCTTCAGGCACATATATGGAGATGCAGTCAATTCCACTTTATAACGGGACATGCGTTCCACCCCTCGTCCTCCTAGCGTATCCATCCCCCCACTCCATGGCCTTCTTCGAGAGTCTAGTGGCCGTCTTACGTGGTATCTTACGTTGCATGTGTTTCCATTTCAACTATTATTTAAATGGGTGCATAAGGTGGAGCCCCCTTATTGGGATTCCGCCGGAGATGCTACAAAAGAACAAGCCGAATTGGCTCTCGATATTCGATGCACCTCCAGGAATTCATTCTGAAGCGTTCTTTACCTATGCCTGCCGTAACCTACCGTATTCCAGCATAAAAACAAGAATGGGTGTCACATTCGTAATCAGCACCTCAGACAATCTCTATAAACGAAGTTTGGGCGAAGTCGGTGACTACGACCTTAGTGAATCGCACATACTGTAACCTACGCGTCAACGTAATACGGAAAGGGGATGTCAGATTCGTGATTAGTACCCCAAAGAAGAACCTACCCCCCCCCCCGCTTCTGGACGAGGTTTGTGCAAAATCGGTGATTATTACTTCGACAACATTAGTCACCCGTACCTACCGTAACCTGCCGTAGTTTGCCGATTTTTTTTTTCAAAAATGAATCTCAAATTAGTGGTCAGCACCCCAATTAGCCCACTGGGCCAGGTTTGCGCGAAATTTTTTTTCCGACTTCTGGGGTCGTGAAAGTGCAATAGTGTCGATTTCCTCGGATCGTTTGGAGTGTCCACATGAGATGAATGCATATCTGACTAAATCGACAGTGAACGGCTATGCATTATAACGTAACAAGGGGAGTCGAGGAACTCCGTACAACGAAGCGCTTGCATACAAACGCTGAAAAAACCCACTGGGACTGCGTATTGGAGGAGGCGATGTATATTTCCGGATGGGACGCTAGCGGTTAGTGGTACGTAATCTAAAACATTAGGTCTTCTAAAGGCAATGCATGGTTTTAGACTGCGGAGGCTATAGTAAATCTACCAACCCGCGCTGAGAGAATGGACGTACTGGCCCGAATTCATGCTGAGGTGAGCATTCTGTCTTCGCCTCATTAGGTGGCTCAACATCAGTGTCTGCTGCTCAGCAACAACGATAACCTTGAAACTAAACGGTAAATTCCTGGAAGAACTCCCAGCGCCATGGTTTAGATTAAAATCACTGTAAAAAATAAGGAAATGAATCTGAGGTCGTGGGACATCGAAGCATGGTCGGATCTGTCCTAGTGGGGAGGAGCAGCGAATCAAGGTGATGGCGAGGCGTGGAATCGACTTCTTATCCGAAAACACCGAGGAGCCGGGTACTAATCACAAACGTTCTTAAGCTGTCGTCAGAAATTCGTACAAATAAAAATAAAATGTTTCTACGGTTATTTTTTTATTTTTGTTTATGATCATCATCATCATCATGATATGATAATATTATTATTAATTAATTAATTATTATATTATATTATTTATTATTATTTATTCTTATTATTGTTACTTTAACGGGTTCCACGGTTGCTGCACGGTTTTGAGTACTTTTCGCTGCGTAAGCAGCAGAAGTATGTAAGGGGTAGTGACGGAAGAAGATGTTTAGCAGAAACATGACGAATCTGTTGTATATCACTTGCTGTTCCTTTCCTTACAAAGGATTAGGATCAGGGATGAGCGGATAATGAAATTTTGAAAACCGGATAACGGATAACGGTAATTTTGCTCGAAAATGGCCGGATAACGGAAAAACGGATAATAAACAAACAACAAAAATTAAAACTCGTTTTAAACTGCACTACTTCCAACAACAGATCAGGACTTAAAGCACTGTTAATTTATAAGCCTCTTCTAGACATTTTAGTAGTGTTTTTTTTTTTAAAGGTTGCAGTCGCCGCATTAACGGCTGCTCCATAGCATCCCAAGATCCAAGGTAGTTCAACGTGGAATCTGGAATAGTATCTACAGCAGTTGTGTACGGCAAACACACACAAAGAATTATGACATCCAGATCTTCTGGAGGACCTGAGCAAGAATATCCGACCCAGCCCCAAAACGGAGGTGTTCCCAATGTTGCAGATAAGTTTCACAAAAAAACTCACAAATTAAGACAAATCTACATGTTTTTAGCACCCACGATGATAAGTCTGTTCAGTAGTTTATTGCCTCCCTAAAATTTTTGAAGGAGAAGTTGCTTACTCTATGTATTTGGATTAATCCTATTTCTTTTGTTAGTATTCATTGCTGTACTGCAGTATTTTTCAATAATTCACGACAGCACATGGCTGAAAAGGTATCATTACCGCCTGCAATCCAATCGATCAATCGATGCAATCATGCTGCACTCGTGTAACCACAAATAATACGATGGAAAGATCAGTGTTAAAAAATTCTTCCCAAGATGCGGCTCTCCACTTTTGACGATTGCTAGTAGCAGTTTGTTTGCCTTCTTGGTCACACATGATTTGAGATGAATGAATAATGCTGTGCTAAGTAGGCCTCACATAAGTATGGTGCATACTTAGCGGGCCTTTTGTCTCTTTGAGGCTGGAAGTTAGATATCTTTAAAACTATGTAGCCAGTTTCCAAGTGAGGAAACTTCAATCAACACTTCTAGATTTGAATACTTCTGTTGTTTCTGACGACCACTCTTATGACCGTGAAGGACCATGTACATAGTACACCCATCACCTCGTCCAAAGCTAGGATTCAGCTAATTTGTTGTTCGTTATCCGGCACAAAATCGCCGAATAACGAACAACAAAACGGATAGGCCAAAACCCCTGGAAACCGGTTAACGGATAACGGATAACGGTTAATCCGCTCATCCCTGATTAGGATCTTTAATCTGCTTTCTTATGACTCAAAATTTGCTCGCTAGTTTTTTGCTTTTTTTGTTTTGTTTTCTTATTACGGTTGTTTTGTTGCTCTTATTGCGTTTGAGTTTTTCTTTTTAACCATTGTACACATGTATACCCATGTAATAAATATGAAATATCAAAATTCGCACTCAAGTCAATTTTTTATCATTTGGGCACACAGCTGCTTACAAGGCATGAACTTGGCATCGCTCGAGTACTGACCTATTATCGTGATGGTCTCGCAACGATTGTTCTTAGGTGATGCAACGTGGGCCCTCCTACAGGCTAGCACTACAGAGCTGTAAAATGGCATTTCTTCCCTAAAACCGCCTCAAACAGTATCAAGCTTCCTTTTCCGTAGTTTCGTAGCTTCGTTATTGATTACTGTGGATTTGGCATGATGAGGCATAGATCAGGGAGCGTGGTGATCCTGCAGCAATCGATCTTAAGGAAATGCTTAGAAAACGTGGTACTCTAGTAAGAACGTCTTGTTATTCACAGTTGGCTGGCTCGCCATGCTCTTAGTCGTTAACGAGAGGTAGAGAGTGCCGAGAAGGGCTAAGGAAGAGTCCCAGGTTTGGTCGAGGCCGAAAGGCGTGTGTCATCTCCACCTCTCGGCAGCGCTTTGAACTCATCCGGGGTGGTAGCAAGTAAACAACTACACAAAGACAACACAATAAACTTGCTCACCAAGGGATTGTGTACTGTAGTTTCCTAGCCACAGGTGACACTATCATACGTGTGTTCGACTAGCACTTCTAGTGATGTCCTCCCAACTAGGACAGACCCGCATACTCTTCTCAGTCATTTTTATATGCTTATTTAAATAAATGATGAATACATGTTTATTTCAGAGGGAAGATAGGGCGTGTGGTAGCGGGAGGGACCCGGCTCTCGCGTGCACTCCGATTCAAGGTTCTTTTTGTTTGTTGTTTCTCTGAACTTTAATCCAATACTCCTCGCTACTTGGATGGTGCACTCCGCACAAATAACGTTATTTTTCTTAGGACACTTCCCGTTTAAGAGCTATTCCGCGCAGTTGAGTTCTTTTCTGGTTACCTCGTTCGAGCTCCAATAGCCGTTTTCTCTAGAAGACACTGAAACCGTAGGAATGGTAGGAAATGAACTAGGCTTCGGTTCATTATTCATAAACTGCATCTAAGGGGCTGATTTCTCAGTAACCATCACCAACCCATTCTATTCCATTCCATGTATATTATGTATAATGTAATGTCATCATACGGACCTTCGAAGGGCCTAAACCTGGAACAAGTATACTTATTGGTCGTAAATCTATTCTTTTTAGCTGTAAAGAGAAAAAAGTGCGAAAGTAAGCATAGAAATACAGGTGGGCGTTAACGGATCGAGTGTAGAGCGCTGCATGCATTCGACTTTGAGTTCAACAGGCCGAGTCGTTATCCTACTGTTCTTCTTCTTATTCTTCAGCGTTTGTCCCTGTTATCCTACTGTTATCCTGTTCTATCCTTCCCAGATAGATGTGGTAGCAATTCGTTGGATCTGGGTGGGTGGAAGGCTTGCTTAGCCTGGGCGCGAACCGAGCCAAGAACGTTGAATCGAGGTGCACGCGACAGTCGGCTCTTCCTCCGACTGCATAACGACGCACCCTAGTGGCAAATTAGCCGTTCATAATTCGCCATAGCATAGTTCTATAGTCCCTAGGTCAACCTACTCCAACCTACAAATTTTCAGCTCTAATTATTCGGTTGATCTCTGTACTACAGCGTATGTTTCCTTTCAGTCTGAAGGTCTGCCAACTTTGGGCGTGCCAGCTAACTCTGCGGGAGCTTCCGATTCGCCAGCTGATTCTGAAGACAGAAAGACCACAGTGGAAGAAAGCCAGTAAAACGTTAAGGCTGATAAGATGGATCACATGCTCAATTGAAATGCTCTGCAAGATTTAATCGTCAGCTTTTCGCTGTTAGACTCAGTCCAAATCCTTTAGGAGATGTATTTGTCAGTTATCCGTTGTTATCTGTAGACTCGAATAAAGAATGCTAAAGATGTCGAGAAGGGGATGAAGGCTTTCGATGAGGACAGTGGCCACATGAGCGATGAAAACGATCGAAGAGACAAGAGTTGTGTTTTGAGTTTTTTATGCTTCAGCTTTCACTGTAATTATATTCATTAGTTTCTTACATTGTTTTTTTTTTCCAAAAACAGCTTACCACTGGTTAAAAGAAAGTCACGAAAAGTAGTTGAATAACAGAATTAGGAGATTTCGGGGCTCTCGGGAATTTATGGATGTACAGACCAAGTGTCAGACAATGACTAGTGAAATACTGTACAGCTAAGGACTGGACAGGAAATGCAAATCCGTGGTGTGGTAAATATATCTTGCATATGGCTATCCAGGAGCCAGATTCATCAACCGCTTACCGGCAGGTAACGGTGAAAAGTAACGCCAAACCTGATGCTGATGAATGTCATATAAGGGGTTTGGTAGTACTTTCCACCGTTAGCGGTCGGTAAGCGGTTGATGAATCTGGCCCCAGGATGCGGCACATAGCTCTCCCATCCCCGTTCATCGCCCGGTGCTTCCTCTGGGCGTTCGGGAAAAGCCGGGTTCCGTTCTTAAATGAGAGACTTTCGCCTCAAAAAGATGTACTATTCAACGAAAGCAAACATTAGTAATGCGCTTACAGTCAGATCCACTTTCCTAGCCGGACGGCTCTCCAGCGAAATTGAAATTACATAAGTGTCACTTATGCACAAAAACAACACTAAAGTAGAACCAACAACACAACATATCACAACAACATCGTAAGACAGGACAACAAAGAGTAAACTAAGGTTAAGCTAAAGAACTGAAGAGAGTAGGGAAGATCTACGACCTCACGGAATAAGCTCCTCATAAGCAAGTTTTAAAGGCAGTGTAGCGTAACCCACCATGGCTCCTTTTTAGGAGTCTCAAATGAGCCGATTGTTCTGTTAACGAAAAAGTACCGCCTACAGTTGAGCTTAGCCGTCTTAACCTGGAGCTTGATGGGCCCATGCATTGTGATTGAAGTGGACCTCACAGGTAGGAACTGCGCCGGCTTGATGCCACACTTACCAAATAGAATTTTGTGAAATAGTAGCAAGTCATTAGCTTCCTTCGAGAAGACAACTTGTGAAGACCGAGGTTTTGGTTACTTTCGGCACTAGAAGGAATCTAGTCATAAATAAAGCCAAGCATTCAAATCATCATCTTCTTAGTGAAACTGTTCTGTACCTTCTGATTCACCTTTTGATTTCGTACAGCTAGAGTGATGGTGAACTCTTCTGTCCGCATCCAAGGCTCTGAACAAGGAGACGACGTCGAAACGTAAGCCTCAACAAAGACTTGAACCAATCTTGGCTACGCTGAACAAAACTACTCGTTTATTGCAACATAAAAGATACATCGAGAGTCGGACATGGAATGTTCTGTACCTTTTCCAATGCTTTAGTTTTTAGGTCAATGCTCTTATGTTTAGAAGATGAGAACGCTTGAGTGTCGTAAAACCGTGAGTGCCGCAGAAATTCACATTTCCCTTGTGAAAGTAGAGATTAGAAGGCTGCTAGCATAAAGATGTTTTCCTCAGGATCACAGAGTGCTTGGCGCGGTGCAAGCCGATTTAAAACAGCTCAGCCTGCACTTGTTTGACTATTTTATGTACCATTATCATTATCAATTGCTGCACCTACTTGTGCGCTTTACATAACTGAACAGAACATCCAGTTCATACTATTCTTCCATTCGTTTTTATCTCTCGCGTTTGGTAATGCTGTAAACAGTTTCTCCTACAAGGAAAACATCTGAAGGGTAGTGTCTGAATGGCGAAAGCGAGTCATATGGAAGCATATCAACCCTTCAGTTAGCATACAAATGGGTTTCCTTTCTGCAAAGTCGTTAAACAAAACGAGTAGGTGCCCCTCATTGCCACCATGGAATCGCAGCGGCGGTGCTGTGCTCTCACGAGCGCTGGCGGGGTCACTTATACACCTTCGAGACCGGGGTCGGCAAAAACGCGGGGCGCAATCGGTAGTGGCTTTTTCCTTAAAGGGAGCCTGTGGTTCGGCTCCCGTGCGCTGCATCGTTTTTGCATTTCGACGTTTTTCGGCTGAGATTTGAGGGATCCTGACGCCTACACAATTTTCGGACCCTTTATGCACACCTTCCACTCGTAGCTGTGTAGAGTAACTTTGTTGCCACTAAACCCGTCATTAGCAACAACAAGGTTACTTTCCATAGCATACAGTAGGAAGAATGTTCAGAAAACGCCTTGAAATTGTGAAGACGTCAGGACCCTCAAAAAACAATCGATCAGTTGAGGTACAAAAACAACGCATTGCACAAGAACTGAAACCTCGAGCTGCCTCTGAAACGAGGTAAGGAGGGCTTTTATGTCTATTTTGAGTGCCAGACTGACGATGTAGGTAATATGATTGTTTGCTTCCGTCTGTTTCAGTTTCTAACAACTTTTTTGACTAAAAATATGTCTGTTTGCTTGTGTTTATCTCAGTTTCCGGAAACTTTTTACTAATACAACTGTTTGCTTGTGTCTGTTTCAGTTTCCAAAAACTAATGCAATTGAAGTTGAAGTTAGACGTGAAGACCTCTATTCACTTGATATTTTAGGCCACGAAGTTATGGTGCAATTACGTACACCACACTACGCCCGACGCCCCAGTCGCTCTTGTCGCTCTTGTCGCCTGTTCATACTTCCGCGCGCTGCGCACGCCGCGCACGCCACGCGCGCTGCGCTCTTGTCGCTGCTGTCGCGAAGTATGAACAGGCCCTTAGGAATGAAGCAGCGCCCGTATCCATTGCGCCCCGAGTTGTTTGCTGGGTCCGGCCTAGCGAACGTGCCATTGATCCCCATCAGTGGTTGCAAGGGCGCTCACGCCGCCGGCGATTTCATAGTAAACTGTAGGGACCCCTACTCGTGAGGTCCAACGACTTCGCGAAAGGAAGCGCATTTTTACATCAATTGAGGGGTGGGAATTGTTCCTACTCACTCGACTTCTCCGCTCAGACATACGCATGCGACCCTTCTCTTTTTAAGGCCTCATTTGCAAGAAGCTAAAGTATTCAAGGAAGACTTATCAGTAGGTGAGTTTCAAGCAAGGGGAGGGGACAGGGTGTTCGACGGTGATGGCACCCGTTTCTTCCAATTCTGAAGCACGCGATGGCAAGTAGACGAATTCAGCAATTGACTAAATTGATCGCGGGCCAACCATAATGCGGAAAATCGCTTTCTCCTGTATTCCAGCCACTTCTAAACTTGGCTTCGCCAAGGGAGAGGGGAGTACAGGAACGCTCCTGTCAAGCGACTGACATATCAGTTTTTCAATTTTTTTTATATCTTCTAGGTGTATATGTACACCTCAATTTCTGTAATTCATTCCTATCGCTCTCAAGGGAAGGGTTTCGATCTCTCTTGGACCTTCAAGTGGAGACCAGGTTCGTTAGAAGGAGCTCGGAGTGCTGATTACGAGCATGGGGCCAAAATTGCAAAATGAAACCCCTCGAGTTCTGACCTGTCGAAGCTCACCGAGCTGACTGTAGGTTGACTATGTGAATAAATTATATTAGGTTGGTGAAAAAGTCTTGCACCAAAGCGTAATTTTTTTTCAAAATTTTATTGCTTCTTTTGTGAATGACTTTAATCTACAAAGTAGTTACCATTCATTGCATCTAAAACATTCCGCGGTCTGATGGAGAGATCATGAAATAATTTCTTCCAGAATAAAGTCAGCTGTGACTCGAAAAAGTGCTCCACCTCGGATCCCAGTTCAGTTCGGTCGTTGAAGCACCTATCCCTTAGATGTTGCTTGAGAGCTAGGAAGAGGTGGTGTTCCAATGGCGCAAGATCTGGCGAATACGGTGGGTGGGCAGCACCTCCCACCTAAGCTCCTGCAACTTCTGGCGAGACGGCCTCGTTCAGCTTCTGCAGCTGTGTAACGTAGATTGTCGCTGTTACTGCGGTGCCGTCGTCAGGAAACTCACGATGGAGCGGTCCTCGAGAATCCCATCAACAGCACAGCATTACCTTCCTCTGGTGGATGTCCGCCTTAAGGTTGTGGTTCTCCTTGAGGGAGCCACTTGGCCTTTTGAGTATGGTTAACGAGGAAGACCCAGGATTCATCTCCCGTGGCGACATTCTCGAGAAAGTCCTTATTACGAAAACGAACAGGGAGGGTCTGAGCGATATTCAGCTGCGAAGCCTTGTCTGATTCATGGAGTCAGTCAAACTTCACTGCGTCGTAGTATTTATATTCCCTCAGAAGCAAATTGCCACGTGTGCGAAATACTCTAGAATGTTTGTGCTACAACTACGTGGCACCAAACAGTCCTTGGAAGTTCCTGTTAAATCTTGAAATTTTTTCAAAATTTTCGGTGCAAGACTTTTTCACCAACCTAATAGTTAGAGCGGTGAGGGATGAGAGCTAATAAGCTCTTAACGAACCAGAGCACTACCTCTAGTCCACCCGTGTCGCTGCCTAAGACCTAATCGTATGGTCTCCACTTAAAGGTCCAAACCCTAAACCCCTCCCTGCTGAGTGATTGGAATGAACTACAGAAATAAGTGAAGTGAAGTAAGCCCGTGTATGCTCAGAGAAGAAGCACCGGCATGAAGACCAACGTTCGGCGGGAAAGTGTTTGTGCCTTCTGATCTCTGAGAAACCCTAGTTTAGGAGTGTGCCGAAAACACGAAAAAAGCGATCTTCTCAATTAGGGTTGGTCCTCCAGCATAAGCTAACATAGCACCTTAAATGTGTTTATGAAGTACTTGTTGTCATTAATAAAATGAACTATCACATCTCACAAGGAGAGCCTCCAAAATTGTGGTGAGCTTTTTCGATGCAATTTTTACAGGATGTAGGAGCCGTGTGGGGAGTTCAACACCATAGTTACTTTTTTTCGGAATGCTCTTCAGTGGTCGAAAACAAAAGCCTGTGGACGCGTGAGCGCGAAGTTCATGACGCCCAGCTGCCACCCTGCTCCTTGTGGTCGGTTGGTGTAGTGGTGGAGTTGTGGCTTCACATGAGCATGGTAGTGGGTTCGATTCCCTCCAGTACTAGTGTTTTGCATATTGCGATTTATTGTCAGTGGGACCCTTTATACCCATTTCCAACACATTTTTGAACAAAAAAACGGCAACAAATGTCCTTTACGTTCATAGAGCTCTTTGAAAGTGGAAAAGTGAGAATTTTTGGCTTCCAGGTCAAGCAAGTCAAAAACTGATGCCAGATTCGTGATCTGCACCCCAAATAACCCCCGCGCATAAAGTGTGGGCGAAATTGGTGTATTCGACCTCACCACCCTCACTTACTCACACCATCCCTAACCTGTCATAAGAAGACGGAAAATCCAGAAACCGATGCCAGATTCATGATCACCACTTCAAGCAACACCCGCAACCGAAGTATGAAGAATTTTTTTCGACCTCGCCAGTATAGTGCATGAGCCCCTTTTGATTTTCGAACAGTCAAGCTGTTTCAGGATGAGGAGGTGTTGTAGATAGCCAATTCTATTATATTCATTACATGGATGGAATCAAAAACGTAGTAACCAACTGGTAAGAATAGCTAATGATGTACCAACCTTCTTCAACAATGAAGGAGGATTGCAAAAGAGCATGTAAGTGCTCATACACAAATAAAATACACTGTTCACAAACTGAACATTTACGCTCCTATCTACCACCCTCTCAAAAAAGGACGTAGTAGCACCGATATCTTACTTCCTGTGTAGCCCTCCACCGCTAAACGTATTCAGTTGGTTTCCACCTCGAATGGCTTCGCAGCTCAATGACCGCCCTTGTTTGACCATGAAGACCGAGATGCAAAGAACGCCCAGGCTCGAGTGAGGGTGATGAGGTCAGAAGCACCAATATCGTCCAAACTTTGTGCGTGGGGGTTATTTGAGGTGCTGGTCACGAATCCGGCATCAGTTTTTGACTTGCTTAAACTGGAAGTCAAAAATTCTCACCTTTCCACTTTCAAAGAGCTCGATGAACTTGAACACACTGTTGCCGTGTTTTTGTTCAAAAATGTGTTGGAAATGGGGAGAAAGGGTCCACTGACGATAAATCGCGAAATGCAAAAATACCAGCACAAGGGGAATCGAACCCACGACCATGTTCGTGAGGCTACAACACTACCACAACGTCAATCAACCACATTTGGCTGGGTGGCAGCAGGGAATCATGAACTTCGCGCTTACGCGTGCACACGCTTTTTTCGTCCACAGAAGAGTATTCCGAAAAAAGTAACCGTGGTTTTGGACTCCCCACATGGGGCCCTACATACTGTAAAAATTGCATCGCAAAAGCTGACGGCCAGTTTGGAGGCTCTCCTTGTCAGAACCCCTTCTCGGGGTGGTTCCCTGGTCAGGTAGCTTTCAATGGAAGATGTTCGTATTCCATTTTTTTTTTCTTCCCTACATCAATACTACACGAACTCTGATAAGTTCTTTGTACCAGACTGTTGCTCAGAAAATATATTATTGAAAAAATGAAAAAAAAGTGATAGAAGTAAATGCTGATGTCTCTTGATGCTCAGTGGTTCAGGAGTAGATGCTGGTGTCTCTTGATGCTCAGTGGTTCCACTACCTACTGGTGTTCCCAGTGTCTTTTCGAAGTAGAGACCAATACAAAAGTATCCTGCGGTAACAGCGAACACAAGTATAAGAGATATGCTAAGAAAGCTGCGTAAATCGATAGACAATTAAACGAGAAGCTGAAGAGCTGCTGGAGTCAAGCAGAGAGAACGCTGAGGGTTTGCGTCTGTAACCTCTCTGTTATTCTAAAAGCACAGATCTTCAGCTAGGTTGCTTTCATTGGAGTCGTACATGCTCATAAAATTATTCAAACGGTCAAACATCGATAAATTGATCTGTATTTCTTTCTCGATCCAAGCTTTCCATCTGGAATGATGCCCATCCATAGGCAATCGTATTCATGTGACTCCCATTCCGACCGATCAATTCTGGACGAGAATCGATAACACCAGTCTAAGAATCGATAACGTCGATAGTTGTTAGTCGCTGTGATGAAACTTTCCACCCGTGAAGCCTATACGTCGAATTTTGGACCAGAGCTGCTGCACAGAGCGCCTCTGTGCAGCAGCTCTGGGACTCGTTTCCTGAATACCGAGGCCTGTACAGCCCGTATTCTTAATAACACCTTAGCAGGGTTCGAAAGACGGTGAGGAAGGAGCACGGGTCCCAGCGCGAACGCATTCTGACTTGTTTAGCATGTCAACGTCGAGCCGGCTAGGTCTCAGCCGCGCGAGGAAGCGTCACTCCTTCATCCCCTCCACGGCATGTGGTGGCTCCTTCAGCTTCACCCTGTTGAGTGCTCCAATTTTTTTTATTATTAATTTAACTGCCTTAATAAAATGGGGTCTATTCTACTGAGGGAGTGAACTTCGCTCCGTCGGTTCGGCTGCGGCGGGAAAATGAGGGTAATATACACTGTAAACTACTGCCGTATGAGAGGACGCCTTATGTTTCTTTTTATCCGGAGACATCATCTTGCGTGTTGTGCGGTGCAAATATGTAGAATCGGAGGAGGGGGAGGGGGTCACCATGTGGGACAGCCCACACAACGTTCTGTGTTGGACGAAACTGAAAATTTTATGCAGCACTGGTCTGTCATGCACTGGTGGACTGAGCTAGGTCATTTCTCACGTAGTGGGAGATGCATGTGCCTTCCTACCAAGGAGAACATCCACTGAGTACATGGTGACTCCTCCATCCTAGCCTACTTGCCGCTGTTCTGCATTTGTTTCCGTCTTCTAGGGTACGTATTCGGATTCCCCAGGGCTGCTCCCCCCATCTGTGCAGCAGCTCTTGGGCTCGTTTTCCAAATATCGAGATCTGTACTGGTTGTGAAGATTGTACAGGGGCATTTCTAGCACTGCTTTAGCAGCGTTCAGAAGACGGTGAGGAAGGAGCGCGAGTCCCAGCGCGAAAGCCTTCTAACATGTTAACGTTAACACGTTAACGTCGAGCCGGTTGGCTCGGCCTGGGCGCGCGCGACAGCGTCACTCCTTCGTCCCCTCCACGGCGTGGGGTGGCTCCTTCAGCTTCACTCTGTTGAGTGCTCCAATTTTTTTTATTAATTTAACTGCCTTAATAAAATGGGGTCTATTCTAGGAGGGAGAGGGAGTGAACTTCGCTCCGTCGGTTGGGCTGCAGCGGGAAAATGAGGGTAATATACACTGTAAACTACTGCCGTATGAGAGGACGCTTTGTGTTTCTTTTTATCCGGAGACATCATCTTGCGTGTTGTGCGGTGCAAATATGTAGAATCGGAGGAGGGGAGGGGGTCACCATGTGGGACAGCCCACACAACGTTCTGTGTTGGACGAAACTGAAAATTTTATGCAGCACTGGTCTGTCATGCACTGGTGGACTGAGCTAGGTCATTTCACACGTAGTAGGACATGCACGTGCCTTTCTACCAAGGAGAACACCCACTGAGTACATGGTGACTCTCCCATCCTAGCCTACTTGCCACTGTTCTGCATTTGTTTCCGTCTTCTAGGGTATGTATTCGGATTCCCCAGGGCTGCTCCCCCATCTGTGCAGCAGCTCTTGGGCTCGTTTTCCAAATATCGAGATCTGTACTGGTTGTGAAGATTGTACAGGGGCATTTCTAGCACTGCTTTAGCAGCGTTCAGAAGACGGTGAGGAAGGAGCGCGAGTCCCAGCGCGAAAGCCTTCTGACATGTTAACGTTAACACGTTAACGTCGAGCCGGTTGGCTCGGCCTGGGCGCGCGCGACAGCGTCACTCCTTCGTCCCCTCCACGGCGTGCGGTGGCTCCTTCAGCTTCACTCTGTTGAGTGCTCCAATTTTTTTTATTAATTTAACTGCCTTAATAAAATGGGGTCTATTCTAGGAGGGAGAGGGAGTGAACTTCGCTCCGTCGGTTGGGCTGCAGCGGGAAAATGAGGGTAATATACACTGTAAACTACTGCCGTATGAGAGGACGCTTTGTGTTTCTTTTTATCCGGAGACATCATCTTGCGTGTTGTGCGGTGCAAATATGTAGAATCGGAGGAGGGGGAGGGGGTCACCATGTGGGACAGCCCACACAACGTTCTGTGTTGGACGAAACTGAAAATTTTATGCAGCACTGGTCTGTCATGCACTGGTGGACTGAGCTAGGTCATTTCACACGTAGTAGGACATGCACGTGCCTTTCTACCAAGGAGAACACCCACTGAGTACATGGTGACTCCCATCCTAGCCTACTTGCCACTGTTCTGCATTTGTTTCCGTCTTCTAGGGTATGTATTCGGATTCCCCAGGGCTGCTCCCCCATCTGTGCAGCAGCTCTTGGGCTCGTTTTCCAAATATCGAGATCTGTACTGGTTGTGAAGATTGTACAGGGGCATTTCTAGCACCGCTTTAGCAGCGTTCAGAAGACGGTGAGGAAGGAGCGCGAGTCCCAGCGCGAAAGCCTTCTGACATGTTAACGTTAACACGTTAACGTCGAGCCGGTTGGCTCGGCCTGGGCGCGCGCGACAGCGTCACTCCTTCACCCTCTCCGCGGCGTGCGGTGGCGCCTCCAGCACTCACTCTGTTGAGTGCTTCAATATCTATTTATTTAACTCTCTTAGTAAAATGGGGTCTATACTATTGGGGAGAGGGAATTTCGTTCCGGCGGTTCGGCTGCCGCGGAAAAATTGGGGGTAATATACACTGTGAACTACATATATATGAGTGGGCAAAACGGTTCGTATTTCCTTTTATCCGGAGACGTCTTCCCGTGCGTTTTGGACTTGCCTTTCTAGCGATGGACCGCCCCGGCAGGATGTTTATTCAACTCCCTTTCACTCAAGAGTCATTAAATCCTATTTTATCGTGGCTATCTTTCCTTTGCTGATTATGTTAAACATTATAAATTTTGTCGTTGCAGTCGGACGATTAATGGACGTGATGGTGATATTTGTTTGAATCTAAGCGATTCGTTTCAGAATCCATTCGATAGCGATTTGTACAATTTCCAACTACAAAAGTCAAGGTTGATATAAACGTAAGTTGCCAGCATTCTGCCTTGTTCAGAAAAGTTTCGGATACGACTTATAGTCAGAAGCCATAGCCAAACGAATTCTTACCTTACTGTAGGTACCTTAACATAAAGTTCTTGACGGCTCCGAAAGGATGGAGGCAATATTATTAGCACAATTTCGAATTTTATGAGCAATGCAGATGTAACTCTTGGAGATCCTTCCCAACCACCAAAAGTTCGTTACCGTTCTCACAGTAAAGAGTTCAGTGATTGTTTCGCAGACCGCTCCACCTGCCTTTTCAGATCCGAACGGCTCGTCTGGTTCCGAGACTATCTACATACCGTACTTAAAGCGGTTTGTGTGGTCCTAAAGCGATTGGCCTGCGCGCTGTTTAGGAAGCGCACATTTTGGCGGTAAATACGTCCCGGCCCGTGTCAGTTCAATCTGTCGCATCGAGTTCTCGATTGACGTTCGAGCATCTGCCAACCAGCAATGGAGGTCAGTTGATCAGCAGTGGCTGGCTTTTCCGTAGAGGGAATTTCTTCTTTTAAAGATGCATCTAGCTAACTCGACAACGAACGTCTGTGCTTTATCAGGAAGTGGACGTAATAACGAAAGTCGAGGAACTCCGTGCCGCGGGCCTTTGGACGGCCAACCGCTTGGAGAGACTCGAGGATCCACCGCAGGATAAAACCTACTGGGACTATCTCATGATGGGGATGCTGAACAGGGGCAAGATAATGCGGCAAGAGGTCCAGTGGAAAAAGATGATGGCACGAAAGGTTAGTGTTACGGAATCTAGGACTGCAGGTCTTTTAAGGGCGATGCATGGTTTTAGATTGCTTTTGCTATAGTACAAACTCACCCATATCTCCCAGACTTGGATGCGTGGAGGAGAGACCGCGCCCGAAAGCGGGATCAGCGGCTCGAGAAGGTGAGATGTTCTGTTCTCACAGTCACTGGAGGCGCCATGACGAGGGAGTATGCGAAAGGCGTGAGGAACTCTTCATACTTCAGCGAAAACGTAATTAATTGCGTACTCCACACTCCGTCCGTCGCCACAGTCGCTCTTGTCGCCGAAGTATGAGCAGACCCTAACACTTGAAATATGTTTGTACGTTCGCAGATCGGAAAGCGGATTTGCGCCTCAATAGCGAAGAAGGTCCGTGAATTCTGGAAGGAAGCCGATCAGGTCGCGAAACATCGAGCTCAGGTAAGGGTGTGTTCCTAGTGGAGAGTGATGATGTAGGGAGGGGGGTCACCTCACTGTGCTTGCTGTGCGGCAGTAATAACAAACCTGAAACTAAACGGAAGTTTTTTTTTTTTTGGGGGGGGGGGGGGGAAGGGGAGGGAGGAGCTCCCAACTCCGTCGGAGGGTTAGGGTTAGTTTACAAACACTCCTGCCCACCGCGCCGCGCAAAACCATGACCATCAGCACAGATATCGATTTTTCGCTCGGCGGCATCGCATTGCATTCATGCTCCGCCGTCCCAAAACACGATATTTGACGAGATTTTAGGGTACTGAATTCGGCGAATCGCGCCAGAGAATGAACGAGCGTATGAATGGTGGGAGTAAAAGAGCTCTCTGAAATAGTTTCAGTCTCAGGGTGGATCCATGATCTCAGTCGTTATCGCGATGTAGAGAGCACTGAGAAGGGCTAGGGAGGGTTCCAGGATGGGTCGCCGCCGAAGAGCGGGTGTGACCTCCACATCTCATCCTTATATTCACGTCAAATAGGAAATTTTTCAATGGGAATTGAACGTTTTAGAAACCAAACTGGGGCCGGATTCATCAACGACGAAGCCGCGGGTATATGGGGTAGAGTTACCCACGATGAAGCCTGCATCTCTGACTCTTACCTTATCTCTACCCCTTATCCCCCGCATTCCCATGGGTTTAATTGTTAATGAATCCGGCCCCTGGACACTTTTCACGTCAAAATGGACACCCTTCTAAACATGCTTAACATTTTTGAAATCAAACTGAATATCTTCCAAATCAAAAGGGGCCTGTTTCACAACGAATACAGACTGTCTTAAAAAGTTGGAATAATTTTTTGTTCAGGAAAAATTAAGCATGACTTACTTTGAAATTTCTAAAATCCATCTGCCCAAATAAGGAAACACACTGTATAAAATACCACTTTTTAAAGAAAAACAATGGATTAAAGCTTAAATCAAAGCGCAGGAAGGTAGCAGTTACTTAGTTTATTAAAAGAAGTGAATGCGCCCGTCCCAATTTTCATTTGATAGATAACGAAAAATCTGTTTCTGTGGAGTAACACCGATGTAAACGGTACTGCTAGAACAGTTGTAAAAACCACATGCCATCACATCATAGAGCGCTGTTTCAAGGTAGCAACATTTCACTATCAATCAAATGAAAACCGGGACAACCTAGTCGACTGCATGCCGTGATCTCTTCTTTTAATCCGACAAGTGATTGCTGCCTCTCTGTGATTTGAAACAAACTTTAAATCACTATTTCTCCTTGAAAATGAAAAAAATCCTTGGAAATTTTTTCTTGTTGGTGCAGGTGAATTAAAAGGTTGGTAAAAAAGTCACTACATTTTCTTTGAACAAAAATTATTTTATCCGTCTTGGAAAGTCTATTTCATAGTGGAAAAAGCTCGTTTCGATTTGGAAAATTTATGGCTTAACTTCAACACTGTCAAGCTTGCCTAGGAGAGTGTGTAAGTTGACCGGTAAATGTTCGCAGTTTTACATGATAACGTTATATATGCTTATTTTGAAGGCTTTCACGACTTCAGTACCAGAGACTAATCTTGTTTTCAGTAAGAGTTATGTTTTTTTTTTTAGGTTTAGAGAATTTGGAAATACGTATCTTTCACACTTTTAGCTCGTGCTATCAAAACTGAACAAGTTTTTAAAACTTGATTCTAATACGTTTCCTCGCGTAAACGGTGCACTTATCTCAAAAAAAAAATTTTTCTTAGGATTTTCTCTTGATTATGAGCTAATGCCAAGCGATTGAGTTCCTTTCTGTTCGCATCATTCGCGTTCAAACAGCTGATTTTCTTCTAGGAGAAACTGGAAGCGGAGAAGCACAAAGCGCTGAATGCCCACATGACGTTCCTGGTCGGTGAGGCTAACAAGCTGAGCTCCATGGTTCAAGAAGGCATGGCGCAGAACAACGGCTCTAAAACACCATCGGTTGCATCGAATGAAGAAGGTATGGAGGAAGAGAGTAGCTCGCTGCGCGGGCTATAATCGTATCCCAGAGAAGCAATTTTTTAGACGACTCCGACTTCCGCGGAACTGATTCGGAGTCTGACGACGAAGCGACCATTGCCCAGGAGGAGGCAGCAATGAAGCAGCATGAACGTGTGGCCGTAGAGGAGGAGGTTTCGGCACTGAATAAGGAAGCGGATCAGGAAATGGACGATCTTCTGGCTTCGGTACGTTGTTTACAAACCACCTATTTGACATAGCTTCTCAGTAATCATCACAGGCTACTCCGTTCCAACAGGTATTATCCAAACTTTCGAAGCGGATAGACTTGTGAGCAGTCTTATTGGCCTGTATGTGTTCTTTTCTTTTGCTTTAGAAAGAAGGGAGTGTCAAAGTAAGAATGAGGATGAAGAATTACTTTGACGGTTCCCGTAGTGGGTGGGGTACGCAATGCATACTGCTTCAGGATATCGTGGGGCAATCTGAGTGGCTTATACCATGATTTACGGTGAACAGATGATGAACACTTTAATGTTTTATCCCTCCCAGACATGTGCGGGAGCAAATCATTGACGCTAGACGGGTACGAGGCTTGGTTAGTCACGGGGGACACGAACCAAGAACCTTGAATTGGGGTGCACGCGACAGCCGACTTCTCCTACGACTGCACATCGATGTAAACATAGTGACAAAATAGCTGTTCAGTTTCTCAAGTTCCATGCCTCTAGAAGAAACTGTCCTGCTTTCTAACCCATAAAGCTCTTTCCAGCTTTAGTTACTTGGTTGATTTCTGCTCTACATTAGGTATTTCCTTCCAGTTACCGCCCGAATATCTGGCATCTATGGGTATAGAGCTACCACTCAAATCTGCGCCAGCTTCCGATTTGCCGGCTGACTCTGAAGGCAAGAAAGAGGCGATCAAAGTGAAGGGAAAGAGGCGTGGTGCAAAGGGTGACAAGGTGACTCAGTTGAAGTCGTAGAACATGGATTCATCAGTTATTGGTTGTTGTTCTCTTTAGGTGCCAACAAACAATGCCAAAGATAACGAGGAGAACGTGAATACAGAACGATCAACACCCGAGAAGCCTCACGATGAGCACAGTGGTAGCCGCAAGAAGAGCGATGAGAAACCATCATCCATCGTGGAATCTGTGAGCGTTGAACAGGACCTCATGAGCGTTGATGAAGGGCCTAATCCTACAGAAACCCTAGTTGTGACTCTGGCGAATAAGCCATTTTCATATAGCTCATTGGTTTAGGAAGGCAACGGTCAAGGCATGTTGAGCAATGTTGACTATGCGAAACTTAATAGCAAGGACGAGATTGTGCGCCAGAAAGAACTGGATAGCATAGCGGAGGCTGCAATGAAATTACGGCCCAAGGGAAATACGCTACAGACGACTCAGGTGCGTCATTACTGAGGTGAACTGGCCTAAGCTGCTGTTGCAACTCGTTCGAACCTACTGTCGTTGCAGGTGAAAACCGCTGTGCCCTTCCTCATTAAGGGAACACTGCGAGAGTATCAGATGGTCGGGCTGGATTGGCTAGTGACCCTATACGAAAACAACGTTAACGGGATTCTCGCAGATGAAATGGGTAAGGAGAAGATCGCTGTCATCTGCCGATAGCGTATGTCACTGTCTAATTGCCGACTTGCTCAGGACTGGGCAAGACCATACAAACGATAGCGCTGCTGGCTCATCTCGCTTGTGTTCACCGCATCTGGGGACCACATCTCATTATTGTGCCAAACTCTGTGATCCTCAACTGGGAGATGGAATTCAAGAAGTGGTGTCCGGCATTCAAGATACTGACCTACTATGGATCGCAGAAGGAGCGAGCTGAGAAAAGAAGGGTTTGTTTTCGGTGTTCTTTGTGCTTTAACCTCCACAATTATATCCACTAGTTCGCTTCATTGTTTTGCTCGGAACAACTTACCACTGATTGTACTATAGAAGAGTAGTTTAATAAAAGCAGATGTTTTCGGGTAGTTTTCGGGTATTTTCCGGATGTACAGACCAAGTGTAGGGCGGTGAGTGATGAAATACTGAAGGTAACAGAAGTGAGCAGAGACAAAACTTCTAGTTCTGAAACACACACTGCAGCAGCTTTTCCATTCTTCCAGCTATCTAGCAAAACTTTGGGGAAATCACCGTCTTCTTGTGAAACTGGAGATTAGAAGCTTGTTAACACAGTGATGTTTGCCTTAGGTTCACGAGGTATTTCGCCTAATAGTCCAAGCGCATTTAAGGGAGCTGTGCTTGCCTCGAGTCTGTCCATTCCACTACTCACTTTCATAATATCCTTTCATTCGTCTTTATTTCCCTCCACTGGTCATATTCGAACAAGCTTTTTAACTTTTTCGAGTCCTGATGAACTGCCCCCTCGTCCACTACTTGCGCCGTTTTCAAGCCGGTCTTAAAGCAAAGCCTTTACGCGTCTTCTAGAATGTGTTGAAGGGACAGGGTAAGCAAAGGTGTTAGTGACAGAAACGAACAGCAAAAATGAAAATAAACGTATGCGCAAAGAAGAAATAAAAACGGCATGAAAATCACCCAAAAAAATGTTGTTGAAAAAAATGTTTAGAAATTCCTGAAAATTTATTTTAAAGGAGTCTTAGTGGGATAAATCGCTTCTATGGCCACTTGAGCACCCACGATGGTGCTTAAGTGACCATAGAAGCGATTTATCCTACTAAGACTGGTCTCACGCAAGCTAAGATTCCACCCTAGAACGCGTTGTTGCTTGTTGTCAGTCATATTGTCTATTAGATTCCCAATTCGGAGTGAAATTTTTTTGACCAGGAAAATGTTTTCTTATCGTCCTCATTAGGCAAGTCTTTTTCATTGAAGAACGTTAATATATCACTTATTCTCTTCCTTACAGCACTACTAGATGTAGTGTGGTAAGTTCTCTGTATGGTCTGTTACGGAGGTAAGAATAGTAGAAAATAAAAAATAATGGGAATATAGGATGATGTCTCGTAGTGTAGTAAAAAAAATGTTAAAAACAGGAATAATAACGGTCTTGAACGAAAAAGTAATGCCACGGCGAGGAGGAAATTCCTGGCCAGATAACCGTGCATTATCCGCGATTGCGTTCCTTACTCGTAACCTCACGACACATGCCATAATTTTCTAGATACTCGCTATTTATACCTGCGCTACAACCTAGCCTAAAGCTTGAAATATCGGGCCTAGGGACCCGATTGGGTGCAGTCCCAATTAAGGGGAGGGGATCCACCTTATTACGGGACGTGCATTCTACCCCTAATTCTCTTGCCCCCCCCCCCCAACTCTCTGGGTTTCCTCGAGGGTTAGTGGCCACCTCACGTTGTACATTAGGTTGCATGTGTTTCCATACCAACTATTATTTAAATGTGTGTATAAGGTAGACCACCCCCCCCCCCCCCCCCCCCCCCCCGCCCTCTCCCTTACTGGGACTGTATTCCAGATTGATAAATGTAGGACTTGATAGGTAAAGAAAGGCGAACGCGAGAAATCGTGATCAGGATTACTGATTACAGATAAACATTCATAGACGACGATTAGGTGCATTGCATGACCTTTTCCTAGCCCATCGACACGTACGATGACCTACTATAGGCTACTGTAGTATCCAAAAGTGACCAGAGATTCCTGACCAGCACCCCGAGTAGCATTCTTAGGCGCGGTTTGTGAGAAACCGGTGATGCAGGCTCTTCCAATTTCAGGTTGTAGTACCTGATGTGAGATTCATGTTCTACACTCGTTAATAGCTCACACTAAGCATTGTATTGTGTTGTGTGAATAAAGCAAAATTAGTTGTCTACTTAGTCTCTCAGGCGTATGTCTAAACTGCGAAAACGAATACCACTGTGAGATTCTCCACCCTTTAAATAGTGAGAAGGGATGTTCCATTTTTTCAAAGTCCTTGAACCCAAGGAGCTAGGGATCCTCAAAGTTTACTATGGGATCGCCTGCAGTCGCACGTAGGTTCGAACGGCAAAATGAATACACCTATGAGATTCTCCACCCTTCAGTTAGTAGGAAGTGATGTTCCATTTTTGCAAAGTCTTTGAACCCGAGGAGCAATGGGCCCTCAAAGTTTACTATGGGACCACGTTCACACGTGCAAAACTACCGTAATCGGCCGAAATTTCAAAAAAAAAAAGATTTCATATTCGTGATCAGCGCCCCGGATAACCCCCTTAGGCAAAGTTTGGAGTCATTTTTTTCTACCACTTCTTGACCTCGGCTAAGGGTCGCGAAAGTTTAATAGTGCCGCTTCAGATTTACCCTTGACAATCGAGTACTCAAGGGAGCGTACATTCATGTCACGGCGAACCATCGTAATCAACTTTTTGAAAGACATCTCTATCTCTATCTTCAATAAAAAATCTCTCTATATGTAGCATTTTTAATTGGTCGGCTCATCAGAAGAGTTTCAAGACCAACGTGCCGCCATCTATCGATGCGTTAGAACATGACGGTGACCCATTCTTGCTGACCTCCCGGGACTGCAGTAGCTACTTGCTCATCATCATCATCTGTGTGTCTAGTTATACACCTTCGACGGGCAGTAGGGTACAACTGGACTTGTACAATGATCGGCTGCCCTTCTTTCGTCACGTGGGACACATGCTAGATGACATGAGATTGACTGGACAGCCGTTCTCAGCTTGTGGTCTGGTGCCATCATATACTCTTCTAATTGCTTTATTTATGTCTAGTTGGGAAGATGCATTCTCCCATGTAGCCAAGGGTCCTATCAAAAATCAGCAGGAAATACAAAGTGTCCCATATAGAGGGAGCAGCTGATGAAAATCTCTCACTGAACGCGTACTTCTCAGCCTGTAGTGGAATACATGCATAGGAAAAGTTGGGTAGGTGATTGATACCAAACAAGGAATGAACACTAAAAAATGCAAAATCACTTCGAGGTCAAGGAATCGAACATCCGACCCTTTTGCCTATGGAGGGTCTCACCCCCGCTGAGCCACCGAGCTGCTTGCCTCAACGTCTTTGACGACCCTCCATAGGCAAAAGGGTCGGATGTTCGATTCCTTGACCTCGAAATGATTTTGCTGAGCCACCGAGCTGCTTGCCTCAACGTCTTTCACCATTTCTCTTATCTCCGAGTGCAACACGCACGTACGTGTTAGATGCTGACAGTGCAATACAGTACTGGTAGTGGGTGTTCAGGGTTCAGGGGCCCCAGCTGCTCGGGTTCAAGGACTTTGCAAAAATGGAACATTCCTACTAAATGAAGGGTGGAGAATCTCATAGTGGTATTCATTTTTGCTGTTCGAATCTACGTGCGAGTGCAGGCGATCCCATAGTAAACTTTGAGGGTCCCTAGCTCCTTGAGTACAAGGACTTTGCAAAATGGAACATCCCTTCCCTCTATTTGAAGGGTGAACAATTTCACAGTTGTATTCGTTTTCGCAGTTCAGACGTAGGCCTGAGAGACTTACCTGGTTAGTTTCCAGCTGTTCCATGCTCACATGACGAGTTTTCTAAAAGCGAGGAGAGCCTATCGACACTCCCTAACTAGACGATTTTAATGCTGGGCGGGATATATCAATTGGTTGCAAAGAAGAGAAGTACGAAAATAACACTCATCTATAAGTCGGTGACAACAGAAGTAGAGCCTGTTCATAGTCCGCGAGCGCAGCGATGAGAGTGACTGTTGCTATGTAACAACACATCAGACACCCTTGGGAAAAGATCCTCGAAATATGGACTTGAAGCACTTTCCTACTAATTAAATTTGTTGGTGCTAAATGGGCTGGTGCCCTATGCACACCTGCAAGATCTCTTAACCCTTTCACGACATTGTCCGACGATGTCGTCGGACACTTTTTTGCCGCGTGCGACAATGTCCGACGATGTCGTCGGACACTTTTTTGCCGCGTGCGACAATGTCCGACGATGTCGTCGGACACCATAATAAAAATAGTTCATGGAAAATTATGAAGCATTTAATAGTACAATATTAATCAATGAGTCCCTAAAAACTACGGTCAAGACGGTCCTCGGGAACTTCATTCGTTGCTGTTTTTCATATTTAACAAATAGTACAAATAAATATAATTCAAATAATCAGCGCGCAGGAAAAGGGCGCGCTGTCCACGCGGCAGTCACCTGAAATCGCGCGTGCCGTGAAAGGGTTAAAACAGGTATGTTAGATCAGCCAGACCCCGGAGTTTCTTTCCTTGCCTCACAGAAACCGTGTTTATGTGAGTGTTCCACGACCATGTGTAATCTCTATGCCTGCAGTCACCAAACCGCTAAGTACCGATTTGTTTTCTGGACTTCGACCGAAGCAACCACACTAGGTGAGGGTGGTAATGGGTCGAACCGTAGGAATCCTGCAAACTGTGCAACTTTTTTGTTAGTCGGCATGAAAATGTGAGAGCTTTACATCAACTCCTGCTCGCCATCTAGGCGGTGCTTTCTGGATAATAAACTGAATTGAACGAGCACATGTGCAAATTTCGAGCATTTTCGACCTTTAGCGATGGCAAATTAGGCTGAGCACCGGTCTCATCTGTCGCTGGCTGGAGCGACGGAAGCGTCAGCGTTGCCTATGGCCTTTGTTGTACCATCGCTCACCCTGAGCGACGCCTAATGATATGCTCCCATATCGATTCATCTCGCCGCCCGATCGATATGGGGACATATCATTAGGCGTCGCTCGAGGTGAGCGGTGGTATAAGAAAGGCCTATGAACAGATTTTGCGGCGATCGCTCGGTTTCAATCGATTTGCAAGTTTTACATGGGCGATCAGTCGTTCCCGCCGCGGACTATAAAGAGGCCTACTACTGTCTCGAGAAAGTAACGCGCTCCAATCACAATCTATCCAGTGACTGCTCTGATTTTAAAGAAACCTCTTTAGCAAAACTTCTTGTTTTTTTCTCGGTGATATATTTGTTTCATTTGCTTAGCAGATGCTATTGGCACGCGAGTGATTCGAAGAGATTGTGTAGTGCCCTCTTCTAGAACGTTGATATATTCGTTTGACCAAAAGTGTAAATGCTGTTTACGTGGAATTGCTGTATGGAGAATAGTACCCTTTTTTGATAGACAAAGACAGCTGTACCGTGGCTTGGTGAGTAAACTTACAGGACAGCATTCACGCATCCATTAAATAAACATCGCTTCATAGAAAAGCGTCAGTATATGCTTCTGCGAGCTGCAAAAACAATTTTTGCTGCTCTGTGTCTCGAAATTGAAGAAAAACTGAAAACGAATCTTAGCAAATTTACTGAATTTTAAGGGATGGACGAAGCCGAACACGTTTCATGTGTGCATAGCATCTTACAACACGGTTACGACTGATATCCGGTCGTTTAAGAGGAAGGTATATTTTGGGACATTTCAATCTAACCATAGCACTCTACACTTCTGCAATGATGTCTGTGAGACAAGGTGGTGCTCTTCAGGAATGGCAATATATGATACTTGACGAAGCTCACAACATCAAGAACTTCAAAAGCCAGAGGTGGCAAGCCCTTTTGAACGTTCGCTCTCATAGCCGGTTGCTGCTCACCGGTACGAAGTTCTTCTGTTAGATGCCTTTCTCATTAATGGTGCAATGATGAACCATTTTAGGTACCCCGCTGCAAAACTCTTTAATGGAGCTCTGGTCTCTGATGCATTTCTTAATGCCTGAGATATTCTCCAGCCATGACGACTTCAAGCAGTGGTTCAGTAATCCACTGACCGGAATGGTGGAAGGAAGCATTATGTACAGCAGTCATTTAATGGGTCAGCTTCACAAGGTTGGTGTGATCTTCTGCTAGGATTTGCCCTCGATTTGCATTGTTTTTCAAGTTTAGGTGTTGCGTCCTTTCGTTCTGAGGAGGCTAAAACGTGACGTGGAGAAAGAGCTGCCAGAGAAGACCGAACATGTTTTGAAGGTTCCCCTATCGAAACGGCAGCGATATCTTTACGATGATTTCATGAGTCGTCGATCGTAAGTGTTGCATTGAGATAGTGTCTTAGATTCTAGTTTTATTTCGTTGATATAAACGTTCTCGGACGTTTCCATCGCAAATTATTCTATCCGACCTTATCTGAACAATAACAAAATTTCATTTGCAATAGGTATAGTTTCAATCGGCCAGCTTCTGCCAGGTCAAGAATGTCCTTTACCCAGAGCGTTGTAGGCTGGTCCTTGAAGAACACTTGGGTGCCTCTTCAGTGTAGTCGCAGACCGTGAAATGCACAACATATAAATTGTGCGGAATACTAAAACAAAACTAGTGATCGGAGAGCGCGGGGCTTGGATATTATTGAAGGCTATGAACGATAGTCGAACCGTACCATCTCAGCCTTCGTGGCCCTCTAATGTTGTGGAGGTACACATTGCTCTGCGACTGCCACTGATGTACCTTCTTCTAGTAGCTCCCTATATAATTTACGCCCTGAGCGGTCCTCCAAGAGCGCACGGCTTCACGACTTTTGCGAGCAATTCGGGTTTCAGGATGTCTTCTGCCTTGCATGTTTGGCTGAACCTCTGAGCACGGCGGTGTCAGAGTAGAGTACCCTTTTCTCGCCTATAATTAGGCCGACGGACCAGTCTTGTGTACATTTACTAGGTGTGAGCAAAAAAGTGCTATGAGGGTCTAGTGATCCATGTCGTGCGAAGTCATTACGTGAGTTACTAATTGACCGTGTTGTCTAACCTTATCAGTCGACTTCAAATTACGTACAACAGTTGCTCAAGTAGCACCAGCAGTGACTGATAGTTCGTGAACAGCTAGTTCTGGATCCGTATTCATCTTGTCCCGCAGTATATCAATCTCCAACTCCATTTGGTGGCCTGAGGTGTCTTTATTCTCGTTAGAATGGACATCTCTCTTGAAAACGATAAAGTACAATTTCGGAGAAGCAGTAGGCTGGTCGTTTTCTTTGTATGTCGCTTGCATTTTAGATGCAACTGATAAGGTTTGACAAGGGAGGTCTGTGAACTTACCTCCACGATTCCCAAAAAAGCTGTATGGTCAAAAGCTAATTTGTCACCTAGTAACTCGTGGACAGGAGGTCGTGGGTACATATTCTCCCATATGCAACTTGTGCTTGTCATTTTGTCGCGCTCACTTTAAACCGATTTCGTATAAACTTTTCGTTTTTAACCCAAATGTCGGCTAGAATTTCTTTAGCACGGATTAACTCGGTGGTCTCCATTCGAACCCGCTACAGGTCGAAACGGGTTTACTAAGCGACATTTCTTTTTGCCATTTTTGAACCACTCAGTGCCCCGCAGCAAAAATGAGCATCACCCCTGTGCTTTTTGTTTGATGCCTTACGAGACGATGTAGGTCCTGTTGAGAATCGTTGGGTTCAGTTCATAGATGTCCCTCATGAGGAAACATAGGAAATAGTGTAGCTTAACGCTGTGGATCTGGAGTTCAGATGACATTCTGGGAGCCATAATACCAGCCCAGGAACTAGATTGAAGTAAATACAATTTTGTACCGATTCCTTTCCACTATCCAGGGATTCTATTGCGTTAGAGCCCTCGTTCAGAGGAGGAAAACTCTTTTTGAACGAGAACACTCGCAAAGGTCCGAGATCTTATCTATCAACGTTACAGTCGATTTAACACCTACTTTTTGTCCAGAATTAGTGTGAGGATTTACTTCGTTTAGAACTCGCGAAAACTTGAAGAGTGGAAATATGCTTTCGGTGCTCAACATTGTGATGCAGTTACGAAAGGTTTAGCTGCTTACATATTTATTGATTTTTTTTTTAAATTTTCAGTAGAACTCTCGATTTTCAGTGTTGCAATCATCCCGACTTGTTCGAGCCACGTGATGTCGTCTCACCAATGTATGTGGAGAAAATACGATACGTGCCTCCAGGCCTCATAGTAGATCTGAACGAGAAGGAATTTGGCCGGGATTTACCGGTATTCTTCGATTTGCGGAAGCGGTTCACCGGTGTCAGTACACCTACTGCGGTCAGTCTTGACGTTTGTTCTATTGCACTTCTGCTTGCTTTATAGTCCGACCTACGCCTCATAATCCATTTCGGTCCAATCCTAAATCCGGAGGTCCATTTCTATCCTACTTTATGACATTCAGTGAGCGTATGCAGAAGCATTCTCATTCGAAACATCAAGCATCGTTGTTTGAGCATTATAGCTAAAAAAGTGGGAACTAATTTGATTCGGCTAGAGAAATACTATCAGTTCCAAAAAGAGATAGACTCACACCTTCGCCTCTAGGCCTTCACGTCCGTTCCTTTCGTCATCAATAAACTGTAGGAGTTTGAGAAACTTTATCTTATCATTCTCTGCTGGCCTTTCTTAAACCACTAGTTTCTCAAAACTTCCATTACAATATTTCACGAAATTCACGACTCTCAATCAACCCTTCACAATATCACAGGCATTCTATTAAGTAGTCCGGAAATAAATGAGCGTCGCAATTCGAATATTCAAATTATCATAACTCAGCTCTGGAAGAACTTTATCAATCAAAATAATAATTATTAGAATCAGTACATCTTTACCAACAATAAACTGATTTATTTATGCCGGTAGCCTGGAAATTCGGAGTTCTGGAGGCGATGAAAGCGTTGAAGTCATTTTTGACATCATCTTTGTTGCAGAATTTTTTATCCTTCACAGGACGATCTAAATACTTGAAAAAATGATAATTGGTAGGGGACAGATCTGGTGAATATGCTGGATGTGGCAGAGTTTCGTATCCCAACTCATCCAGTTTCAGGACAACAATTTTTGAAGCGTGCGGACGCGCGTTGCCGTGCTGTAGGATTGGACCTCTTCGATAGACCAAAGTCGGCTGTTTTTCGATGAACTTCTTGTGCATCACTTCAGTTTCGGCCCAGTGCTCCGCTGTGTTAAGGCCCATGCACACTTCTGCGACACCGCGGCGCGGCAAGTGGGGCGACAGCTACCTCCGCGAAATCCGGCGGTCGCGGCGCGGGCGCGTTAGAGCACCGTTTTAGGCAACGGGACCGATATCCCCGTGGATTCCGCGCCGCCAAAAATGGTTTGAACCATTTTAGCCTGCGGCACTCAGCGCGGCGTCGCCTGCGATAGCCGCCGCGACAGTCGCAAGAGTGTGCATGCCCCCTCCCTGCGGCACGTGTCGCAGTGTCGCGTCGCGGCCGTCGCGGCCCTATGCTTCATCATGGCCGCGCCGCGCTGTCGCAGAAGTGTGCATGGGCCTTTAGTCTATCCAGTCTCCAAGAACGTGTAGGGACTATACCAGCCATTGTCCACCATGGTCTTCTTTGAATGGAGACTGGGCTTCGGCATCTCCTTGGGACTCTCATTCTTCTCCACCCATTGTGCAGAGCGAAGACGACTGTCATAAAGGATCCCTTTTTCGTCGCATGTCACGATCCTGTCCAAAAAAGGCTCACTTAGATTGCGTAGCCTTAACGAAACACAGGTGTCGTGAAGCTTAAGCATCTGCCCGGCGGTCAGTTCGTGCGAGATCCATCCATCCAATTTCTTTACTTTTCCGATCACACTTAAGTGGCGTCTGATTGTGCCGCCGTCAACATCGAAATGCTGTGTGTGGCTGATGTTACGGGCCGTTTCAGCAGCACTGATACCAAGTTTAGATTCGTAGAAAAAAATTTAGCGAAAATTGCGTTCCGACATCTGAAACGGTTGGGGAAAATTTATGTTCTAAACAAAATTCGAAGATATAGTTAAAGAGAGCATGAACTTGGCTTTCCAATGCTATATAACACCACGAGGTATAAAACATACTTTATTGGAAAGAATGTACTCCAATAATAACAATGCAAAACGCTCATTTATTTCCGGACAACCTAATATTTCTATGTGATACCTCGAGAAGCACAGGCAGTAATGAGTGTTTTACTTACGTAGTTACCAGCTGATAGAAAAAAAACTGAAGAGAAAACTACTACACATGTCCAGTACCAACTTATTACTCAGCAGGTGTGGAAGACCTTGTCAACAGGGAATGAAATGAAGAGCAATGTTGAGTTTTTTGTTTTGTACGCAGGGCTGGCGTGTTTATTGGATTTAGCCTTTTCAATCGTCATGTGAGATTTTTGGATTTTTGACCTGTACAAACTGTCAGCAAGGAGGTTTATTGGGTGGCGGAAGTAATATAAATTTTGTGAGATAGTCACCGAATGGTCAGACCCGTTCTTGAGTAGCTTATTCTTGTGTGGTGCCATGCAGCGCAGTCGAACAACATACTTCCTCTCTTGTAAACCCTAGTGAATTCAGCGTTCGGGTCCCGCCCAGAGCAATCAATCCTTCATTTTACTTAGGGTACGTGCATTAGCAACTGTCGCGTATAAGGGAATGGAGAGGGGGAGGTGAATTTAATGCACAGATGCACCGAACTGTCTATCGACTGGGACTGGCCATCACAAGCGTCATATAGGCGAAATATGCATGTACAGTCCCCTCTCGTTATAATGCATCCGGATAAGACGCGACTCTCAATATAATGGAGCTTTTCTCTGGCCCCGGCCAGCTTCCCTTACGCTAATACAAATAAACTCCGCTTAAGACGCGTCGGATACAACGCTATTCTCGTTGTAGCGCGGTTTTGGGAGAAACCCTGTGTTCAAAATGACTCCCGTTAAGGCCCCCGCACACTTCTGCGGCGTTGCCGCTCGCTGCTATGGTTAAAAAGCCCCACACACTTCTGCGCCAACGTCGCTCGCTGCTATGGTTCAGGATAGGGCAGGGACGCCATCGACGGCCAACTCTGCGTCCCTGCCCTATGGTTAAGGATATGGCCAGAAGTGTGCGCGGGTCTTTATAACGCGAACCGGGCTCAATTCCGGTCCCACCCAGAAAGTGAAGAGCAGCAAAGTGCTGACGGCGTCTGCGATCAGACCTACCCTTCTATTGCGTCGTTCATAGTCGCGAACAGCACCTGTGCGACAATGAGTTAGATGCATGTAGATGTTTTTCATGCGTACGCGGCCCATAAAAGTGTACATAGTCAGCAATACGTCGAACATAGTATAAGACTCCCGGTAGTCGTCAAAAGCTGCTATTAAATTGCGCGCCGCTTCCGCCGTGCCCACTGCAGCGACCTCTCAGCACTTTTCCACGATATTGGGAGCCAAAAAGCGCTGTTGGTGTAATCCTGACCGGAAAGCAGAGCCTGCAGCATCAGGTCCTGCATGTTGCCATAGTTTTGACTGCAACAAAACATCATGTGACAGCATATGGCCACTATACCAGCTACTCTAGGGTTAGAACAAATGTGTAGGATATTGTTTTGAATAATCTGAGTTTTAATCCACAGCTTCTGTCATTTCCGATACAGAAAACCCTCCAGTTTACGGCAGCTTTTGACGCAATTTAATAGCGCTGATAGCGTAATGGGCTAAAATCCTGCCTGGAAGGTAGAGAGTGCAGGTCAATGACCCACCTGAAGCAGGAATCTGATGGCGGCAAAAGATATTGTAACTTCAGGTTGCAAAGTTTTGTTTTTGGTTACGTCTAACGTTCCTATGGTACTTGTTATTCCTCGCACTTTTGCCATAGTTATGCATATAACAGAGTGTATCTCTGAGGAGAGGACTTCATTAATAACCTAAAGATCTTCGCCTTCACGCTCTCCCCCATAGTCACATATTTTATTACTATAGCCATATTTAGCCATTGTATGAATTTCTAAATAAATCTCGTAAAGGAGCCTAAAATGGTAAACTCCGGTTAGGAAACGATTCACATTAAAAGCTGATTTTCTGCGGTCCCTTCAAGAGTGTTGTAACGACAGGGGATTGTAGTCTGCTTGCACAATACGTCGTAAGAGTGAAATGCGTAGAGCGCCTTGCAAACCTACTTATTGACGGCAGTCTGCCCTCTATCATTTCCGTTTTCCTTACAAACCATAGTTTATAGTAATATAAACGGAAAGTTCGTATCCACACATTTGAGCATTTTGTCGGAGTTGCGCATGCGAGTGATGAAGATTGTTTTGCCTTTTTTTTAAATCAGTCGCTTCCAAGATTAGTTGAATGTTTTGACGTTCTCCATTGCGTAATGTTACCGAATATGAGCGCTGAAATTGGGTGAAACTTTGGACCGTCTAAAGGGACTAAGAGAGCTAATTGATCATCATAAAAGCTACTTGACCATCATCTTTGGAATAGTTTTGACCTAAGCCGGCAATCGAGTTCAGGGATAGGTGACAACACTGGTGAAATTTTGTGTCTAGCACCTTGTATTTCATGTCGATCACTTGTACTTCATTTGTAAACAAATGTGGTGTGATTTCTAACCAACGTGTTTGAGAGCTTATACGTGTTTAGACATTTTTTCCAAAATTGTCTGCTTCACATTGGTGAAATTTTTTCAGGATGTACCGAAATAAAATGAAAAGGCGTTTCTTCAGGTTGATCGACCTCCGCCAGTGTCCGAAATCGTCTACGCGAAGCTGCGCCCGCCTGTGGTTCCTGGCTTTTGTCTTCGTAGACCAACTGCGATGTCATCTGTGGGCCGAGAAAGGGTCCAGGAATTTAGATATGAAGGGATACCGGTCTCTAAGCAAGCCTGTGTGGATGGTGAACGATTGGTACATTATGCTGGCCGCGCCATGTCGCAAAGTCGCGCCAGGGTTCGTCAGGTGAGTAGTCTTTGCACAAAGACTGCGGCACTTGTTAGAAGAAGTACGTAGGAAAACGGCAATTGAGCGTTTTTTGAGCTACTCGGAGCTTTGGGATTGGTAACAGTCGTGCCAAAGGGGGAAGCTAATACACAGTATAGTCTATTCACTGACCGCAAGGTTTCGTGGAGGCTAAACATGCATTTAACTCGCTACCAACGATTCCCGTTAAGATTGAAAGGCGTCGAGCGTCTTTAAAGCTAGTTGCTAGGTATTTACCATTTATAATTTTTCTTGTCCATCAAACCGTGGTCTAAGATAATCCACCACTATATAATTGAGTTTGTCCACAAGTAGCGATAAGTATAGCTTGAAAACTACGACGTATGTCAGCCGGTTGTTTCCTTGAGGTTATCATGCGCGGCCATCACTGAATTGATAAGCCGTCACCCATTTTCGAGCTTCATTATCCCTGATCAAATCTTTATCAACACCGCTCGACCCGCGTTTAAGAATGCAGTGAGAGCAGCAAGTACAACCGAGTTTAATTTTTGAAGATCAGTTCTGAGCGGCCATGTCGCAGTTCACGGGAAATCAGCCCACTTTTTATCAACTAGACGTGAATTGAATTAAGGAAGGGGGTCACTGTGGAACACTTCAGAGGAATAGCTTCTGCACAAGAGAGAACAAACCTCCGTTGTGAGCAAGTCTAGTACCATAGATGACCACGAAAAAGCTGAACATCCTAGAGAAGCGACAGAACCAATCTTAATAGAACAAACGTCGGATGATCGGGCTGTGCGAGGAATCTGAAAAAGGGCCCAATGTTTCTCACATACAAGAGCACAAAGCGTGTTCTCGGTTTCGGTATAATGTTAACTTTAACAGTGAGTTTCGTTTAGGTCTGGAAGACGTCACCAAGTATGGGGTTCAGTAAAGTCATTGGGTAAACCTCATTTTTAGCTGTTTTGCGAATCACTTTGGGGGTTACACATATTTCGCATGCTAAAGAGCACCCTCTCCCGAGAGATATCATTCTGCAAAGTGAGCAACTACAAGGCACGGGTGTGTCGCGGCACTTGCACAAGTATAAAGTTACTGTCGAGATGAGCTAGACATTTTGACGGTCTCCGTTCTGTAGGGTTACTAATTACAAGAGCTACAATTGCGTCCAGCTCTAGACCGCTTGAAGTGACTGAGAGTACTACCTGTTCGTCAGCTATGGGTTAGTTTTGACTGCAAGTGAAAATTATAAATGGGAGGGAGCAATGAAACTGACGAAATTTTGTATATGGTACTTTGTATGTCATGTCGATCACCATTACTTCATTTGTAGACAAATGCGACGTGGTTTGTACCCAACATGTTGAAAAGCTTCTACGTTGATATGGACATTGTTTCTTTTCAAATTCTAAATTTTCTGCTTCACCTTGGTGGAATTCTTTCAGGATATGCCGATATAAAATGAAGAAACCTATTATTCAGGTTGGACAAGCTCCGCTGGTGAGCGAAATCGTCGAATCGACCAGCGCAGGCCGCCCGACCGTTGTTCTTGACTCTCGTTCTCAAAGGCCAACTGCAAAGTCTTCTGTGGACCGAGAAAAGATTCCGAAACTCGCGTCTGAATCACCAGCGGTCCCTGTGCGAGCCAGTGTTGGTGGTGAACGGCTTGTTCAGGATGCTGACCGGCTCATGCCGCAGAAAGGTAGCGCAAGGGTTGGTCCGGTGAGTAGTTATTGCATGAAGATAGCGATGTTCAGAACAAGTGCGGAGGAGAACGGCAATTGCGCGTTTTTGCAGATCGCTCCGAAACTTGCGTCTGGAGGGTCACCAGCCCCTGTTCAAGCCAATGATGGTGGTGAACAATTGGCGCAGGATGCTGACCGGCTTATGCCACAGGAAGGCGGCGCAAGGGTTGGTCCGGTGAGTAGCTATTGCATGAAGATAGCTATATTCACAACAAGTGCGGAGGAAAACGGCAATTGCGCGTTTTTGCAGATCGCTCCGAAACTTGCGTCTGGAGGGTCACCAGCCCCTGTTCAAGCCAATGATGGTGGTGAACAATTGGCGCAGGATGCTGACCGGCTTATGCCACAGGAAGGCGGCGCAAGGGTTGGTCCGGTGAGTAGCTATTGCATGAAGATAGCTATATTCACAACAAGTGCGGAGGAAAACGGCAATTGCGCGTTTTTGCAGATCGCTCCGAAACTTGCGTCTGGAGGGTCACCAGCCCCTGTTCAAGCCAATGATGGTGGTGAACAATTGGCGCAGGATGCTGAGCGGCTTATGCCACAGGAAGGCGGCGCAAGGGTTGCTCCGGTGAGTAGCTATTGCATGAAGATAGCGATATTCACAACAAGTGCGGAGGAAAACGGCAATTGCGCGTTTTTGCAGATCGCTCCGAAACTTGCGTCTGGAGGGCCACCAGCCCCTGTTGAGGCCAACGATGGTGGTGAACAATTGGCGCAGGATGCTGATCAGAAAGGTGGCGCAAGGGTTGGTCCGGTGAGTAGTTACTGCATGAAGATAGCGATATTCACAACAAGTGCGGAGGAAAACGGCAATTGCGCGTTTTTGCAGATCGCTCCGAAACTTGCGTCTGGAGGGTCACCAGGCCCTGTTCAAGCCAATGATGGTGGTGAACAATTGGCGCAGGATGCTGAGCGGCTTATGCCACAGGAAGGCGGCGCAAGGGTTGGTCCGGTGAGTAGCTATTGCATGAAGATAGCGATATTCACAACAAGTGCGGAGGAAAACGGCAATTGCGCGTTTTTGCAGATCGCTCCGAAACTTGCGTCTGGAGGGTCACCAGCCCCTGTTCAAGCCAATGATGGTGGTGAACAATTGGCGCAGGATGCTGAGCGGCTTATGCCACAGGAAGGCGGCGCAAGGGTTGGTCCGGTGAGTAGCTATTGCATGAAGATAGCGATATTCACAACAAGTGCGGAGGAAAACGGCAATTGCGCGTTTTTGCAGATCGCTCCGAAGCTTGCGTCTGCAGGGTCACCAGCCCCTGTTCAAGCCAATGATGGTGGTGAACAATTGGCGCAGGATGCTGAGCGGCTTATGCCACAGGAAGGCGGCGCAAGGGTTGGTCCGGTGAGTAGTTATTGCATGAAGATAGCGATATTCAGAACAAGTGCGGAGGAAAACGGCAATTGCGCGTTTTTGCAGATCGTTCCGAAACATGCGTCTGCAGGGTCACCAGCCCCTGTTCAAGCCAATGATGGTGGTGAACAATTGGCGCAGGATGCTGACCGGCTTATGCCACAGGAAGGCGGCGCAAGGGTTGGTCCGGTGAGTAGCTATTGCATGAAGGTAGCTATATTCACAACAAGTGCGGAGGAAAACGGCAATTGCGCGTTTTTGCAGATCGATCCGAAACTTGCGTCTGAATCGCCAGCGGTCCCTGTGCGAGCCAGTGTTGGTGGTGAACGGCTGGCTCAGGATGCTGACCGGCTCACACCGCAAGAAGGTTGCGCAAGGGCTCGTCAGGTGTGTAGTTATTGCGCTAAGATAGCGACACTCAGAACAAGTGCGAGGAAAACGGCAACTGGCGTTTTTCCAGTTCGTTCCGGAACACGCTTCTGAAGGGCCTTCGGGCCCTGTACGACTCATACCGCAAGAAGGTTGTGCAAGGACTCGTCAGGTGAGTAGTTATTGTGCTAAGATAGCGGCACTCAGAACAGGTGCGAGGAAAACGGCTATTGGGTGGTTTTTTTCCAGTTCGTCCCGAAGCATGCATCTGAAAGGGCACCGGTAACTGTGCGAACTGATGTTGGTGGTGAGCGATTGGTTCAGCATGCTGGCCAATTCATGCCGCAAGAAGATGACGCAAGGGTTCTTCAAGTGAGTACTATTGCATGAAGATAGATATGGAGGACTCGGAAACAGTGCGAGAAGAACGGCGATTGGGCGTTTTTGCAGCTCTGCAGAGCCTTCGAGTCGGTGACAATCGTGCCCAAGGGGTACCTTAATGTACCGAATTGCTTATCCACTGGCCATTGCAAGGCACCATGTAGGCGGAATTCGCATTTAATTTAGCCACTCGATACCGTGTAGGAGTGAAATGCAGGCAGCGAATCTGCGAAGATATAACAACGGTGGCATTTATTCTTTATCATTTTCCGTGTTTATACAAATCGTAGTTTAAAACAACACAAGCCTAAAACGCAGATGTAAATGCATTAGGGCATTTTGCCAGAGTTGTGCGAGTAATGGAAAATGTTTCACCCTTTTAAATCAATCGCGTCCGAGATTACTTTGACATTTTCACGTTCTCCATTGTATGAGGTTACTAACTACTTGCCAAAATAGTTAGATGGACTATCTTCTCTGGTTGTGCATGCTAGAGCAACGCTTCCATTCGTTTCATTTTCTCGCCATCGTCGTGTAATAAGGCCTCGTCCATACTTCGCCGCCATGGAATCGCGACGATGAGTTTTACAGAGCGACGCGAAAAAATTTGAACTTCTCAGCGCTCTTCGCATCGCTCATCGCTCTGCAAGGGAGCGCGACTGCAATCCGTCCAGGACCAACGCCAAACACCGCGCGCGGCGCGAAAAAGTATGCCATGCCCGCGATGGGCGCGGGAAGCCATCGCGCATGCCGACCGCCACTGTTGCAGCGGCCGCGGCGAAGTTCCCTTTGACTATTCGACCGTGTGCGGCGGAATGGTAATGAACTAAGCGTCGCGATGGCATCGCGGCGAAGGAAGTATGCCCCGGCCTAAGGCATGGCCGCCATTCCTAATTGGTGACGTTGATCAGCAGCTTGATTCATTCCCAACTGGAATGCTAGTTGGGTCAGCCGTGCGGCGAACGTATCGGCACACCTGGTGGGAAGTTTACCATGAGAACGCTTGTCGTTCCTCGAGATCCATTCCGTTGCTCTATTTCATCGGTCATCTTGTCTTTCATAATGTGATCAGGCCATCGGGATTTACCCTTTTACATGTAGTCCGATCGGTCACGAGGACGAGACATTGCTCTCATGTCATGCCATCTCATTGACTTGAGAGCCTTCCAGTTGAATAATTTTCCCCTGCAGTATACGTTCTTCATAAACTGTGCCTTCCTTCGTTGATTCGCAGTCCTATCCTTTTCCCTGCTTCGTTTAGCCGAGCAAGCACCTCCGCATCTATGGTAGAATTCCAGAAGAGTACGATGTCGTCAGCAAAACGAAGATCCAAAAAGAATTTTACATCACTCGTATGCCCTTTTTGTCTCAGTACGCGACTTCATGATCCAGTGCTCTGAACAGTTTCGGCGACTCGGTGTCGCCCAGTGGCACCCCTTCCCAATGTGCATAGGGGCGGCGGACGGGGCAAGCTGTCCTCTCGCATCCATCGTAACAGGCGGCATGTGTCCTCATGTAGAACGAGAGCACTCCTTGGTCAATGGGTTCAGACAGTGTGACGTTCGTGACGAGTGCCTTCTCGTAGACGATGAAGGTGACAACTAGGTGCAGGCGGTCTTCTTCTTCAACTAAGCGTTTAGTCCCGCGCAGTTGCAGGGTCCGCTGTTCTTGTGATCTGTCGCCACCTAATCCTGTCTAGGGCTTCATAAGCAGTGGCACCAACTTTGGCGAGATTTTTCTTGATGACGTCCTTCCACCTTTTTCTTGGGGCTCCTCTCAGACACTTTCCGGGTGCTTCGAAATCTAGGGCCAACCTTATGGGGTGATCCTCTGCTCTTCTGAGGACGTGTCTATACCACCTCAGTTGCTGCTCCCTCATCCTCAGCTGGATTGGGACTGTTTTCATCACTGCTCTAACATCCTCCTTTCGCACCCTGAACTAGGGGCAGGCGTTATTCCCAACAAACTTGAATGATCCTCGAGACGTTGTGAATGAAATCCATGCTGCTGATTCTCTTATTGATTCTTCAGGCCTGCTCCACTGGTTGAGCTTCATCCAGTCTTCTTCATATGCGTGCAGGAACTATCTTCGTGAAGAGCTTGTAAAGCATGCTCAGCAGGCATATAGGGCGGTAGTCTCTCCATCGTTCTTCTTACGCGTTCCTAAACTGGTCGGGATGTATTCGACGATCCTTTGAGATTGTCTATGAAGGTTTTCACCTCGGACAGTGTTTCTAAGCGCTTTTATTTGTTGGTTGCTCTTTGTCTTTCCTTTTATACTATTTATCTGCTAAATCTGAACGAATATCACAGCTCGAATTGGCGCCCACCACTGGCCCTTTCGAATGTAGGATGCCATGTACGACGCGAATATGACGTGTAGCGCATGTCCGAACCAAGTTCGAGTAAGGTTACTATAAGGTTACTAATTACAAGAGCTAAAGTTGGGTTCAACGCTGAATCACTTAGTGAGGCTATGAGTGCCACTTGGTTATCAACAGTGGGTTAGTTTTGACCTAAATTGAAGATCAAAAATAGGAGCGGGCAATGAAACAGGAATTTTTGTGTATTGTACATTGTGATTCTGATACGTGAATACTAGTTTTTCATTTGTGGACAATTGTGGCGTTGTCAACATGGTTTATAGTCAACATGTTGAAAAGTTTCTACCTGCGTATATTTCTACCTGTGTATTTTTTTCGAATTACAAATTTTCTGCTTCTCATTGGTGAAGATCTTTGGAGATGTGCCGAAGTAAATTGAAAAACCGTTTCAATTTACTCCGGCTGACCGAGCTCCTCTGAATGACCGAAATCGTCGAATCGACGAGCACAACTCCGAATTTCGTGTTTGAACCGCCGGCAGTCCCTATGCGAACCAGTGCTGGTGGTGAACGACTGGTGCAGCATGTTGGTCCTTTCATGCTGCAAGAGGGTGGCGTAAGGGTTAATCGGGGGCCGAGCGTTTTATCCCTCGTCCCCCTTGCCCGCCCACCCCCAACCCCCTGGGCTTGCTCGAGAGTTCAGTGGCTGCCTTATGAGATAGTAGAGACGCAGACATTTGCCACGCCTCTGTTAAAAGGACGGGGGTAGAACGCCACTCCGCCGGGTTATTCAGTTTAGTAACTAATGCAAGATGGCGGCACCCTGAACAAGTGCGAAGGAACAATTAGGCTTTTTATGGCTATCTGGAGCCTTGGAATTGGTAGCAGTCGTGTCTGAAAGCAGGGGAGAGGCGAGAAGAAGAGGTTAGACCCCGGAATTGTCTACCCACTGTCCATGAAATCTGTTCATACTCGAGCGCTGCCGCTGTTGCTGCAGTCGCTCCCATCGCCATATGTTCGTACTTCTCGCTGGTGACTGAAGAGACGGTGAAGACAACGCTTCCGTTGGAGCGCGTAATCGGCCGTCGCTGATGAACGGAAAAGCTCGAAATTTGCACACATGCGCGTTTAATTAAGTATATCACCAAAAAAGTATCCTCAATGAGCTTTAGCTCGTTAGACAGAAATGCCGCCGTTCCCTAGATGGCGAGCATGCTCATTTCCAAGGTTCTTCCAGATTTTCATGCCGCTAACAGAAATTTGCACTGCTTACAGGATTTTTGCGGTCCAAACCATTACGATCCTTATCTATCGTAGACATATAGAGTGACTGTTTCAGTCGAAGTCTAGAAGAGAGGTATAATCACCAGGAAGATGCTTCAAATCTGAATCTCAACCGTCTTTTCCTCCTTGGGCTTCTGTTGTGTAGTTACCAACACTGTGCGCTTCAGTCGCTTCCGTAGTGCCTTCGCGTGTTCATTCTTCCGGGCACTGAAGTTGGCGTTACCTGTGCGCTAATTCGCTCTCGTCGCTGCAGTCGTAAAGTTTAAACAAGCCCTTAGCGCGCTACGTGAAGTCAAGAACGCTAGCTTTGGCCGGCCAGAACACGCTTGGAGATCCATTTGGCAAATTTGGCTTGCATATTTGTCAAAAGCATTTAATGCTGTTCCACATGGCATAGGTCTCTCTTCGATGTTCCATAGGAAGCCGAGAGTGTTCGCTGGTAAGAGCGCTATCATCAGCAGAGGGTTATTAGTTTTGACCTAAATTGGAAACTAAAATTAGGGTCAGGCTGAGGAATTCTGCGTATTGCGCATAGTGATTGACGTCGAACATTAGTACTTCATTTGTAGACAATTGTGGCGTGGTGTAGAGTCAGCAAGTTGGAACGCTTCTACGTGCATGTAAAAACAAACTACAAAATTTCTGCTTCGCATTGGTGAAATTCTTCAAGATGTGCCGAATAAAATTGAAAAATCGCTTCTTCAGGTTGATCGAGCTCAGATAATGAGCGAAATCTCCGAATCGACGAACACAGGACGCCCGCCCGTTTCTCCTGGCTCTCATTTTCAAAGACCAACTGCGGTGTCTTCTGTGGAGCGAGAAGTGATTTCGAAACTCGCATCTGGAGGGCCACCAGCCCCTGTTCAAGCCAATGATGGTGGTGAGCAATTGGCGCAGGATGCTAACCGGCTTATTCCACAGGAAGGCGGCGCAAGGGTTGGTCCGGTGAGTAGTTATTGCATGAAGATAGCGATATTCAGAACAAGTGCGGAGGAAAACGGCAATTGCGCGTTTTTGCAGATCGTTCCGAGACTTGCGTCTGGAGGGCCACCAGCCCCTGTTGAGGCCAACGATGGTGGTGAACAATTGGCGCAGGATGCTGAGCAGAAAGGTGGCGCAAGGGTTGGTCCGGTGAGTAGTTACTGCATGAAGATAGCGATATTCAGAACAAGTGCGGAGGGAAATGGCAATTGCGCGTTTTTGCAGACCGCTCCGAAACTTGCGTCTGGAAGGCCACCAGCCCCTGTTCAAGCCAATGATGGTGGTGAACAATTGGCGCAAGATGCTGACCGGCTCATGCCACAGAAAGGTGGCGCAAGGGTTGGTCCGGTGAGTAGTTACTGCATGAAGATAGCGATATTCAGAACAAGTGCGGAGGAAAACGGCAATTGCGCGTTTTTGTAGATCGTTCCAAAACTTGCGTCTGGAGGGCCACCAGCCCCTGTTCAAGCCAATGATGGTGGTGAACAATTGGCGCAGGATGCTGACCGACTTATGCCACAGGAAGACGGCGCAAGGGTTGGTCCGGTGAGTAGTTATTGCATGAAGATAGCGACATTCAGAACAAGTGCGGAGGAAAACGGCAATTGCGCGTTTTTGTAGATCGCTCCGAAACTTACGTCTGCAGGGCCACAAGTCTCTGTTCAAGCCAATGCTGCTGGTGAACAAGTGGCGCTGGATGCTGGCCGGCTTCTGGCGGGAGAAAATGACGCAAGGGTTCGCCAGGTGTGTACTTATTTCATGAAGATAATGGAACCCAGAGTAAGCGCGGAGAAGAACGGGAATTGCGTTTCTCAGCCTTAAGGGGCAGAAATCTCATCGACGATATTGGATTCAGTACCCTGGGAGCGCTGGATCCATAGCCGTGGTTTTGCTTGCTACTTGCAGCTTATAACAATACCTCATCACTATCGCTGCGATGTTTTCAAGTCCTCAAATTCTGGGAATACTCCGCTAGAGCTATGCCACTATTCGTTCTGCTTGCCAAATCAGTCTTGTTTCAGGTTGTTACGGATGACAGCGGTAGCAGAGTCCTACGCTGTGAATCTTCTTCCGCAGCCTGTCATGTAAGCTTCTTTCCTGCTTTTGTTTTAATGAATTTTTGTTTTGGGAAATTCCTCTCTATTTCTCGTATTATGAACTGTTTCTAATTGGAGTCCATTGTTAAGCGTGCTCCTCTGAGCCCTCAGCGAAAGAGGAGACGCCTCTCTTGGGAAGCCAAGATGTCACTGATCACGGGTAAACGTGTCGTTAAAGGAAGGTTCTTTGATCTCGTCCCGGTTAGTCCGATTTAAGCAGTTTAGATTCTGGTCTTTCTTTGCTCTCTAGCCTTATAGCTAATATATGAAAAGATTTAGGCTAATGTTCGAGAACGGAAGTGGGAGGATTATTTGCATCGGATAAGGTCAATACTGCGGCGTTTCGAATGTAAACAGCGCCCCATTTATTCGACTCAATTGATCTCATTGGTAAGCACTTCGATCAAGAGCGGGGTAGCTACCGTTGTTTCAGTTCTCTTACTGAAATAAACCTTTCTTGTTTAGCTCGATTTGGAAGGAGAGCACAGTAGTCCACAGATGAAAATTTTTTCCGATGTTCGTGACACTATGAACGAATGGGTTGAGGAAGTAATGGATCGGTAAGTGTCGTATATTTATATATTGGATTGAGAGAGGTAGTGAAAGATTCAGGAAAAGCGAATTGGTTAGCCTTGAACCAGGGACGAAATTTTCATCATGTACGGGGTTCTACATTGAGTGTACTCTTCTCTGTGTTTTACATCGATTGTTCAAGGGGTGGGCGCAGATTTCGGAAAAAAATCCTATCTCAGAAATGTAGAAGCCTGAAATACCAGAAGATAAAATTAATCGGAAATGTTCGGTACTACCATTCGAAGTGGCTGTTGTAGTTATATCTTTATTATGGGAAAGCATTGGGGGTACTGTAGCGGAGCGAAGACGAGTAGTGGGCTCACGAGGCTGGGCCGAGCCGCCGAGGATGAGCCGAAGTCGAGACTGACGAAGTCAGGCGTGGCTTCGTCTTCGTAGACGTGGTGCGGGTGTAGCGCGACAGCTGGGTGTTTCGGCAGCCGTCTGTGACCCGACATCTCCATTCCTCGGTAAAGCTCGTCCTCGAGCTTGGGATCTTCGCCATCGAGTTGACAAACGATTCATGTTCGAGAGAAAGCACAGTCGGACATACAGAAAAAGGAGAATAGGAACTACAAAGTAGTTACGCTATCGGCTTCTACTGCATTATGAATATCGAGGATAGAAGGTGTCAAGATGTGATATCGCTGGTAAGATGCGGAACCAGGAGGAGCAGGGGATTCACCAAAATAATAATAGCAATGAATTATGCGAAGTACCAACCTAGATATAAAGGGAGCCGTTGAAATGTGGGATCTCGTCGCCAGGAGTATTAAAGAAATGAGAGGGATTACTATGCATACTAATGTGCTTAGGTATTTCCCTGTGCACAAATCTTTAGTACAATATCCATTTGTGGGACAAACGTAAATAACCCCTTCCTGTATGGGAATACCCCTAACCGCCTCTGAAACGGGAGTGCGAGCACACAGTGTACGGTCAAGATATTATTTACGCCAGCCCACGCCGATCTTGGAGCAAAGTCTTCCACGAGGACTTCGCGAAAACTATATTGCTCACAGCTTAAGAAATGGATTTGTATGATGTTACACGCGCTTTAGCTTTGAATTTAATATACATATTAGGTATATTTTCAAATACGATCTACACCGCGCGGGGCAATAGAAAGAGTCGATCGACAACGAAAGTCGCTCACCTGTAAAAGTCTGGCAGTCATCCGGGTCGGCAGTCGTCAGATCGTCCGAAGTAGGGTCAGGGTTGGGAGGGATAATAATTACTAGCTAACTAGGTAGTTAGTAAGGAAGAAACTTTTTGACTATTTCTACGAAAGAAATTTATTTTAAATAAAAACTTTAAATTCATTAGGTATCATAAGAATCTCCTCGGGACCTCCATATCAAGTTATAGGTTAATTACTCCTTACTTAAGGGCAGGGAGTTCCCTTCTCGTGTACCAACATACAGCTGGGTTATATATTTATTATAGAAAAGCATTGGGGTACTGTAGCAGAGCGGAGACGAGTAGTGGGCTGACGAGGCCGGGCCGAGCCGCCGAGGGCGAGACGAAGTCGAGACTGACGAATCAGGCGTGGCTTCGTCTTCGTAGACGAGGTGCGGGTGTAACGCGAAAGCTGGGTGTACCGACAACTGTCAGTGACCCGACAGAGCGCTGCGACGCGACTTGCAGGCTGACCACACGATTTGAAGGCACTCCTTAAGCCAAAAGCAAGCCATTATGACCAATACTGCTCACTGGTGATCTTCAGTATATGGGCCCTCGGCTTTTACACGACAAAGATCTTGTTGCAATTAAGGGCCATTCTGCACGTTTCGTGCTATTTTATGTTCCTCCTTACCTAGAGTGCCAGCGTCACGCTGCGTATTCTTTTATACTTGAGAGAACCGATTTCAGGTTCTGGATGTACGTGAACCCAGCTCTTACGGAGTCGCCGTCATTTGAGCCAACGTCTTTGGGCGGGCGCGTCGCCGTGGAACAGGTTTCAAATACTTCACGGGAGCTGTTTTCTATGGTGCATCCTCTCACCCACAAGACGTTGGTATATTCACAACTGCAGTTCCCTGAACGTCGTCTGATTGAGTACGACTGTGGTGAGTGTGGGCTTCAATGGCTTAACCGAATAAATAGCATACATTGAGTCGGAATGAATAATTTTCGGATAAATAACCGATTCGGATATCCTGATCCGAATCAACCAAAAATCCGGTGTCCACGAAATTATCGTTATCCGAATGATCCAGTTATCCGAAGATTTTTGGTAGATCCAATGTATTGAATGAATCATTTTCAGAACACCGGTTCAGATATTCCGATCTGAATCATCCAAAAATCCGAGACGTGCAAAATTGCCCTTATCCGAATCATTCAAAAATTCAGGGGTTCGCAAAATCGCCGTTATCCGGATCATCCCGTTATCCGAAAATTTTCGATCGGATCCAGTGTATAATCAATAGCGTTGTATTGCAAAACTTCATGCTCCTGATTACAGGCAAACTACAGGCGTTGTCACGACTACTTCGTGCGCTGTATTCTCAACAGCATCGCTGCCTTATTTTTACGCAGATGTCGAAAATGCTCAACATTCTGGAATGTTTCTTATCACATCACGGCTATCAGTACTTTAGACTGGATGGAGCGACCGGTATAGAGCAACGACAAGTTGGTGACCATGTCTTTGTACACATCGAGTTTTCTTCGTCATCTAAGCGTTGTTTGTAGGCCATGATGGAGCGATTCAATGTAGACCCGAAGATCTTTTGCTTCATTCTATCAACTCGGTCCGGAGGAGTTGGCGTGAACCTGACTGGCGCTGATACGGTTATCTTCTATGACTCAGACTGGAATCCTACTATGGACGCCCAGGCGCAGGACAGATGCCATCGGGTGAGGACTGATTCAGATTTTTACCCCATTTTTACCGTATGATGTGGATGTTGAATTTGATTGACGTACGATTACTACGTAGCTAAGACTGGTGTAGATGGTTATTCCGGTTCACGTTTCGCCATTACCGCCTTATCAGAGCGTGAAAAAGCTGAAGTCGTTTGAGAACTGCCCTCGTAAGTGCTATTTCACACTGCATAAATTCACCCAAACGTCTAAGGGACCAAGAAAAACAACGTAATAAAGGGCAAGGGATGGCGTTGATCCTCATTTGCCATTCTTCTTCTACAGATTTCCAAGATATGACACTTTAGGAGCACAGTATTAAATCCTTGGTGGGACTAACCTATCCTACTTTTCGCGGCGGCAGTTTGAATGAGTAATCGGCCTACGCAATGAATTGTGGTGGTTAGGCAAAGGGTAAGCCAACATTTAATCTTTACCAGACAACTATGGTAGCAATTCATGGAACTTGGTAGGCATGTGCGGGACTCGAACCTTAGACATGCAATTCGGGGTACACGCGACAGCAGGTTCATCCTCCAAATGCGTTACCATGCGATTTATTTAAATGATGCGTAAGGAATCCAGGAGGGCTGTCATTATAAAGTGAGCAAAAAAGTCTTCGGGTACGAGTACGGGACGAAATTTGTGTGAATGAGTCTGAAGTCCATGGTTCAGGTAAGCTTTGGGACGTACGGTTCTTACAGCGTTGCCACCTTGATTACCCTCTTGAGTAGGCGTCTGCTGGGTGAAGTGGCATTTGGAAGAGTAGTTTCACAAACCCAAGCTTTGATGAAAGCTAGAATACAGACATGTAACTCGGAGCAAGCATCCGTACCAATGTTGGCTACGATGCAGTCATACATCAACCGATTTCAACGTCGAAAAGTGTCTTTGCTCATTGGGAGTCGAAGGTGGACTGAAATATGAATTTTATTTTCTGATTTCTAGATCGGACAAACTCGAAATGTATCAATTTGGCGTTTGATATCTGCGCACACTATCGAGGAGAACATCCTGCGCAAGGCGAACCAGAAGCGGCGCTTAGGCGAGATGGCTATTGACGACGCCGGTTTCACCCCAGAGTTCTTCAAGCAATCTGAAAACATCCGGTGAGGGCTCTTTGTCTTGTTGACGGAATGTCTACTAATACTTGGTTCTGTATAACTATTGGTTCTCACTGTCCTCATTTGCGAGAAACCACCACAAGGCAACATATAGTCTAACAGTTACCTTCCAGTGACCTTTTCAATGGCGATGTCGAAATTGGCGACATTGTGGTTGATGAAGCACCGAAGAGTCAGAAAGATGTGGATAAGGTATGTATGGTCTATCCAGGTTGTAGAGGAAGTCATCACTTCTAGATCTGCGTAACAAATATTGTTTCTAGGCGCTGGCTTCGCTAGAGGACGAACAAGATGTGGCGGCCGCAGAAATGGTGACAGCCGAGATGAATGCCGAGATGAATGCCGACACGGCGGAGTTCGACGAGAAGACGAACACCGATGAGGTTGAGTTCGTCCAATCGCAAAACGTGAAGAACTCGGGTGTGGATGACGATAAAGCAGCGGAAATTAGGTATAACGAAACGCTTAGTAAGGTTTGTGCGCATTCTCTATTGCCTGAAGTGTTGGAGAAGAGTCGTATATGGGCCATCATGAGTTTTTTAAGCTGCGACCGATAGAACGTTATGCGATCAAAATGGTTGAAGCAGAGTATTATGAGCCCTGGCTCGAGGAAGAGGCTAGAGAGATAGAGGTGTGTGATTGATGTCTTCCGTTCTTCTTTTAAGCTTAAACTTGTTCCGTAAATCGGATCCTTATAAAACTGTTGACCGTTAGTCTACAAAAACTTTTTTTTACATCAGCGGTGCACACAAGGTTCTGCGCGTTAAATTTTTTGTTAAATTTCGTCAAAAAATACAATTATCTGCAAGCCATTATTTCAAATGAAAAAAAATCGGAAAAAATATTTTGTGTCAAATCAACTAACTAACAAGTAAAGTTCAAAAAATGGAGTGCAATATACTACAATGTAACACGAACAATTTACTATCAACAAAGTGTGAACAGCAAAGAAATCATATCAGCTTCCAACAAATTATCCTCAGAGTGTGGAATAAGAACAGATGCGGAAATATCACTGAAGAGAAAAGTACTTCGTAGCTGATGCCTGCATCGCACCGGCAAGGCATCTTAAAGTGTTAGATCAGGCAGATCCCGTGATCCCCTTCCTTTCCTGGCTCTTTACGAAACCGCTTTGTGCGACTGTTCTAAGAGCATGTAAAATCTTGAAGATGGCATCAAGGCGCTAAGTACAGGAAGAATTAATAAACATTCAACTGGCACCTGTCATTGGAATGTTGACATGTTTCACCGCACGATTTTGAAGTGCTTGGCGCGCGGGACCATTTTTTGCAGCGTCGAGAGCGTGACGCTATATCGTGTAACACGGTCTCAAACGGTCAAAAAGATGTGACACGATCGTTAACGTGTTAACGTTAAGGAAAAGTAGCTTTCCTAAATTTTTCTATTGGTAGTGTTATTCAAAAATCGTTTGAAATACATACAGTGGGTGAAGGCAATTTCTGTGCATCGAATGTTCCAGGTGGGAAGCAAAAGTATTTCGGGATAAGCAGCGCCAAGTGGGGATATGCATATCTTTCGAGCGGTCAGACCAGCATCCTAGTGGATTCGTTGGCGTGCTTGGCGGCGCGGCGAAGAGCTTTTCTGGTTCCTGAATGCATTATTTTCAAAAATTCACATGAGCCATAGATGACATGGAAATTATTATGAATCGTCACGCCAGATTTCAACGAAAAAAGCCGTTAATTCGTTAAATCGTTAACCGTTTAGTGTGCACCCCTGTTCGGGATTTCGTGTGTGGAAATTGTGGTGAGGTGCTATTTCAGTTTGTGAACCTGCCACTTCTGCTTGGTCTATGAATTAGTTTGCATCAGATTTGATAGAGGTACAGGTACAACAGGATACATCGGAAGGAAAACACAGATCGTCGTCTGTGTTCCGTATCAAATGTGTTGAACGCGTGGCGTATATCGCTAAGGAATTGTCTGACGTTGTCATTAACGTTTTATTGCGTCCTTTTCATCCCTTTCCTTGTTGTCTAAGGTTTTTTTGTCCTCTAGCTAGGCACATAATTTCGAAATTCTTAGAACATCGGGAAGTTGCGCAAAATGCGTTGCTCCTAGAGTAAAGAATCAAATACACGATTGGAAGCGGGAGAGCACAGAACTAGGTAGTGGAAAGGTCTAATGGCCTGCCTGATCTATCCCACCCGTTTTAAGATGCTTGGCTGGTACGATGCGGGCAGATGCGCGCAAAGTATCGAAATTTCTGTGACTTATCTCTCACGTCAGGATTATATTTATATTCAGTGAAGGACCTTTGTTCTACAAGCGCCCAATAACGTTCAGGTATCTCTCCACTACCATCATTTCTGTGACGCCGCCATCTTTTCCTTCGCTAGGATATGCCCAGAAAGCCTTGAGAGATATAGGGGTTAAAGTCTAGAGTGAGGTTCACTTTGTCGTTCATGAGATTTTGAGAGATCGTACAAATTCTTTTAAAATGAAAACATCAATCACGAATACGTACAGGATGCGTCGCTTAAATCCGGACAAATTTGTACTGAAACTTCCCGCCGCACCGTAATTCCGCCAGAGGTCGCGGTTTGCGTACTTGAAACCTAGATGCCTCTAGTAAGTAGTTGTAACCTCAGAATGGGCTCGATGTTGCATAGAAGTGCGGAGTGCAACCGGGGAGCCTCGATTATCGAAAGTATTCGCTCTGCGCGTTCGTCAGCTGAAATGATTCGATTCTTTGGGTTCTGGAGAACGGTGTTGTGGCCATGATGTACAGTGCTTCTGCGGATTGTGGAAACCCGGCGAGACAAACCCCATTCGTGGGAATGCGTGTCAAGAACTGCGGCAGCCGTGGAAAAGGCTCAGGCGCCGACAGATTTCTTTGAAAAGGGACAAACTGTCACCAAAGAAGTGTATCTGCGAGTGTTGCAGCCTGCAGTGAAACCGCGGATGGTGGCCATTGCCTCAGGGAGGCCATATGTCCTCCAGCGGAACGGCGCACCGACTAGCACGAGCCATTTAGTCCAAAACTGACTGTCTGATAACTTGGGCACGTGTTGGTCTGAGGAGTTCTGGCCCCTCAAACACTCCGGATTTGAATCCCCCGGACTTATGTTTGAAGCGTATTCGAAAGGGCTGCTAATAAGACGGGGCACCCTAATGTCGTCTCTTCGCACCGCTACTGAAGACCATTTAGAAATATGGGCGGGAGTGAGCGCTTCAGGCCAAGGATGGAGGCGGTCATTGCGGCTGACGGAGGATATGTTCACTAATTTCACTCTTGAGACGTCCCTCTATTCGTGTGTAAAAGAATTTTCTATTTCATTTATATTTTGGGTTAATAAATTAGTTTGAAAAAAGGAAGTTTCCTTTGTTCAGGTTTAAACACCGCACCCTGCATACTAGGGCCTGTTCATATTTTGCGACGCAGCTACCAGACGCCCGCGTAAAAAATGCGAATTGATTAAAGCCGTCGTCGAAACCTGTTCATACTAGAGCGCTTGCGCTGTCGCTCTTATCGATATTGATGCATGTTAATACTTCACGCGGGCAGCGGAGCGACTGGGGCGACGGACGGAGTGTGGAGTAATTACACCGTAGCGCACTAGTGTTCGAAGGAAACGATTCCTACTCTGTCGTTCTTCAGATCACGGTAGGGCATGCTATCATACTTCTTTCGAGCGCCAGATTGATGCTGCAAGTAATATGACGGTTTGCTAGTGTCTGTGGTGACGGATTGACTGACTTACAAGAAATAGGCGTTATGGTGCAATCACGTACACCACACCACGTCCGTCGCCCCAGTCGCTCTTATCGCTCTTGTCACCTGTTCATACTTTCTGAGCGCTGCCGTCGCTCTCGTCGCCCTTGTCGCTGCTGTCGCGAGGTATGAACAGGTCCTTAGGTAGGTCTGAAAACCATATCGGATTCCAGTGGTGTGTGTTCCAAGTGCTTATATGGCGAAGATTTAAAGCATACTGGAAACCATTTGTATATTTTTAGAAGCGCATGACTGGCTCTAGCATGGGATTAGGCCCCTGTTATACTCCCGCGGGAGCTTCCGCGGATGGGCGGAAATCGCGTCGGGACCCCGCGCCGGGCCACTCGTCGCGGCCCGCCTCCGCCGTGTACCATTGGTCCGCGGACGTTCCGCGGATGCTCCCGCGGGAGTATAACAGAGGCCTTAATCATCACGCAAAAACATTTCAAACCCTGACTAATAGATCGCTTTTTGTGGCGTAGAAAATGTGGATTTATCGCCACACCTGTGAGAAAAGCTCTAGGTGCACATAGCGTGTTTAGGCTGAGCGTCTTCAGCAAATATGCTGTACATCTTTGATATAAGACATTTCACAAAAATAATCAGGGCATTCAACTATAAAAAGTCGTAAAAGGGTGACTGACGCCGACAATCTATCTCCACGTGGACGAACCAACAGCAATTTCTTGGCATTCCCTCAGAAAAAGTTTCTGAAGTAGTGCTTCCGAAGTAGCACGAGAAGCAAACAAATTTTCAGTCAAATATATGATTCGTGTTTTTGCTTGAGAACGAAGAATAAACCGTTAAGAATTCCACGAAGCAATAGCGCCAGTGTAGAACCGCAAGACAACTGTTAGAAACAGCAACCCAAGCGTTGTTCAAAAGAATTCCGGAGTCACATGGTGCTGGTCGACAGCAGCCCTGAAGATGGGTTACGTGAAGTCGATTTTCTTCATGTGGGAGAGCAAAAAGGAGGAGACCGGGATCTATTCCAATTGGGTGGAACACTAGAAGATAGAAGAGTGAACTACTTAACATCACGTTCAATGTTCTTGGAGATTTTCCCATTCATGAAGGAGGAAATAGGTGAGAATTCTTATGAAAGCCCAGCCAGCTGTCAGAATGAGTTTTATCCCGCATGGATGATAGTTGCTCAATAATATAATGGTATTTTAGTGTTGTTTCTTCAAATCCTGATAGCAGGAAACGCAGAGTCCTCTAAAATGGTTTCTGTAGTTAGTTCCGTGTTTGCGTCTTAAGGGATCGTTTAGTGTGAACGCGATGCGCGGCGGCATATTATGATAAGCCTCCATATCGATTCATCGCACTGCGGGATCGATATGACAGCTTATCATAATATCGCGTCACCCGTCGCTTGCACACTAAATGATTCCTGAGGGATGAAGATTTCTTTTGCACCTCCGCCCCTTTCTTTACCAGAGGCATCCCATGTATGATGCTTTGTCATTTGCGCTTTATTAGGGTTCTTCTCAGTATAAAAACCTTGGTAACCACATTAAGGCTGAATTCCCTTACACCTTAGCGCCCAACGCACTCTTCCAGACATCATGCTTGGGTATCCTTGATGTTATATATGGACCGGGAGAGAAATAACGACACCGTATTGGAGTGGTGATAACGCGCCGGCTAATCATAACCATGCATAGCACCGACCGCGCCTGCACCAGGTAATCGGGTTAGCGACCGTGCACCCTCTCTCTGAATAGGGCGCCCATTCGTTGCGGTCTGATTGACTGGGGCGTTTCCATCACTCGATGCGGTACGGCTTGGCGACATGTACCGAAATAACATTATACCTACTTAAAGGATAAAGGACAGCGTTACTCAATCACTTTTTGGATGCGCCATGCATTCTACTTCTACGGAATGTCGTGGGGCGATTTGAATGCGTATTTGGCCATACAATGACTTGCGGTGGCCAGCCGATGAACAAGTTAGCGCTCTATCCTTCCCAGACAAGTCTGGTACCAATTCACCGACCCCGGAGGGATGGAAGGCTTGGTTAGCCAGGGCGGGAAATCCGAACCAAGAACCTGGTATCGGCTGCACGCGACAGCCGGCGCCTCCTCCGACTGCGCTACACGCGCCCTATACCTACTTATTTAATGTAATTATTTGTCAATATATAACAATGGAGCCGAGTTAGCCTAGTGATTAGTAGTGTAGTTTCATGCACAAACGGTTACAGGTTCGACTCCCGGCTCCGGCACGCTATGCCCTGCAAAAATTGCAAAAATGGCAACGGTTCCAGCGTCAGGCCCAGGTTGACAGGCCGGCTGATGGAGAAACCTCGTCACAAAACCATGATCACAAGTCGCAATAGAATCAGTGTAAAGGCTAGGACGTCACCCGGAAGTGGCGCACAGAACCCCCGCCCGAGTTCTGTGGTCAGTACGCGAGGGCTACTGAGGGCCGATCGACCTCGGCTAAAGAAGCTAGTTCGACTGGGGACTCTGAATGTGGGAACGCTGACCGGAAGATCTAGGGAAGTGGCTGACCTGATGAAGCGCAGAAGGATACAAGTCCTGTGTCTGCAGGAAACGCGAAAAGGGGCGAAAGCCAGGGAGATCGGAGAAGGGGTCAAGCTGTACTACAACGGAGAGGACAACAAGAGGAACGGGGTAGGGATAGCTGTCGCGGAGTCCCTCAAGGATTCAGTAGCGGCTGTCCAAAGAATAAACGACCGCATCATGTCACTGCGGCTGGACACGAAGGAGGGTTACTGGACCATCATGTCTGTCTACGCTCCGCAGGCCGGGTGCTCCAAGCACGACAAGGATGACTTCTACCTCTCGCTCGAGGAAGCCATAAGGTCCGTACCAGAAGGCGACTACCTATCCATAGCAGGGGACATGAACGGGCATGTGGGGAGTGGCAGAAGAGGAGTGGAAAGAGTTCATGGAGGTAAAGGGATCGGCCTGATAAACCCGGATGGAGAACGAATTCTGGATCTGGCCATCGCCCACGACCTGGCTGTCTGTAGCACCTTATTCGCGAAGAGGGAGAGCCAGAAGGTGACCTATGCTAGCGGAGGAAGAAGGACGGAAGTCGACCACATCCTGGTTCGAAGGGCTGCCCTAAAAACAGTCCGGGATGTGAAGGTCATTCCGGGAGAAGACGTGACATCACAGCATAGACCCTTGGTAGCCGACCTTAGCATACCTCTATCCACCAGGCCGAAAGTGGGGACGGAACCCAGGATCCGATGGTGGAGACTGCGGGTTCAGAGCGGAACGAGCTACGAAGGGCAGTGCTCGAAGCAGGCCTTCCAGATCCAGCTGGTCCCGTGGATGAGACCTGGAGGAGGGTAGCCCAAACAGTCCTGAGATGTGCCAAGGAAACCCTGGGAGAAACAAAGGGAGGAACCAGAGGGGATAAATCGGCATGGTTCTGGAACGAAGAGGTGCAGGCTGCGGTGAAAAGGAAGAAGGGCGGCCTACAAGCTGTGGCAGAAGACGAGGGCACCCGAGCATCTCACAGCCTACAGGAAGCTGAAGAGGCTGGCAAAAACAGCTGTAGTGAAGGCAAAGGACGCGGAAATGGATGCCCTGTACGAGAAACTAGACGGCCAGATGGAAAGAAGTTCGCCATCCGCCTGGCCAAGGCGCGTCATAGAGCTAGCCTCGACATTCGAGTAGTGAAGACTGTGAAGAGTGCTGACGGTAGGGTGTTACGGAAGCCGGTCGAGGTCAGAGAGAGATGGGAGGAGTACTTCAAGGAACTCCTGAACGAGGAGTTCCCTCGTCGGGAGGCCGAGGAAGAACAACCAACGGAAGGACCCATCCCACCCTGGACGCAAGAAGAGGTTCGCAAGGCCATAGGGAAGATGAAACTCGAAAAGGCAGCAGGGCCTGACGGTGTGCCAGTAGACGCTTGGAAGGTGCTCGGGGACCTCGGAATCAACTGGCTGACGCAGTTCCTCAGCAGAATCACGAAAGAAGGTAAGATGCCGGATGACTGGAGGAACAGCACCATAGTCCCCATCTTCAAGCACAAGGGAGACGCTTCCGAATGCTCCAACTACCGAGGGATCAAACTGATCTCACACACGATGAAGATCTACGAACGACTGGTCGACTCAAGGCTGAGGGAGATGGTACCCATCTCTCAGGTGCAGTGGGGCTTCATGCCTGAGATGTCCACCACAGACGCCATCTTCATCGCCCGTCAGGTGATGGAGAAATATCGGGAGAAACGAAAACCCTGCTACCTGGCATTCCTGGACCTGGAGAAGGCCTACGACAGGCTAGCTCGGGCCGTAATCTGGAATGCCCTTCGAGGGAGGGGTGTCCCGGAACGTCTGATCACGGTCATAAGGGACATGTACGAGGGCTCGAAAGCGGCGATACGAACTCCACACGGGGTGACAAGGAAAGTGGACATCACAGTGAGGGTACACCAAGGGTCGGCTCTGAGCCCGTTCCTCTTCCTGCTGACGCTTGACTCCTTAGTGAATCACCTTGATGAAGGCCCTCTCAGAACGATCCTCTACGCGGACGACATCGCCCTAGTAGCCGACAACCAGGAGGAGCTGGAGGAGTTAGTGCAGCTGTGGCAGAGAGCCCTCGCATACAACGGCCTACGGCTGAACGTGAAGAAGACGAAGTTCATCAGCTCTGAGCAGTGCGCTGGATCGATCCTAGACTGCCAAGGGGAAACGATCGAGAAAGTGGAAGAATTCCGCTACCTCGGAAGTGATCTATCCGAGGAAGGAAGTGTGGCCCAGGCGGTCAGGGGACGGATAAACGCAGCCTGGCTCAAGTGGAGGGAGTCCACAGGGATCCTCTGCGACCGTAGATGCTCCAGGACGCTCAAAGGCAAGCTCTATAGAACAGTTGTGAAACCTTCCCTCATCTACGGCAGTGAGTACTGAGCCCTGGGTAAGCCGCAGGAGCGGCAACTGCACGCGGCGGAGATGAGGATGCTGAGGTGGGCATGTGGATGGACCCGTCGGGACAGGGTGCGAAACGAGGATGTTAGGGCAGTGATGAAGACAGCCCCGATCCAGCTGAAGATGAGAGAGCAGCGCCTGAGGTGGTATGGACACGTCCTCAGAAGACCAGAGGATCACCCCACAAGGTTGGCCCTAGATTTCGAGGCACCCGGAAAGCGTCCGAGAGGAGCCCCAAGGAAAAGATGGAAGGACGTCATCAAGAGAGATCTCGCCGAAGTCGGCGCCACGGCAGATGACGCCCTTGATAGGATGAGGTGGCGACTGATCACAAGAACAGCGGACCCTGCGACTGCGCGGGACTAAATGCTCAGGAGAAGATGATTTGTCAATTCATAACAATGTCGTCGTCAGATGTGCGACTGTCCTTGAATCTCGGCATGTCTTAGAACAGTATGAAAGGTAGTCGTAGGGCTGTTGTGCCAATAATGATATAGAACGTTTATTCGGCTTACGTTTCGCCGTAACCGCCTTCTTCAGAGCCTGGAAAAGGCAGGGGGAGTTAGAGAAGTTACCCGCTTAAGAGCCATTTCAAGTTTCAGCCATCCCAGAAGCTAAAGCGAGAACGAGACGAACCTTGAGAAAGACAGCCCAACTGACCTTATTGTAAACAGCCAAAAGGCTGTTGAGTCACCCTTTGGAGACAAATGGGTGAATGAGGTCCTCCCTTCGGGTCAGCCCCTCAGCGACCTTCATAGAGGTCGGCAAATGGAGGCAATTCCTGAGTTACGACCACCCGTTCCTCCTTCTTATTGATAGCGGGGTTCCTGAACGCAACCCACAGCGCCTCCAGGGCCTTGCGCGCTGCGATGTCGACCTCGCGAGCCAGCATCGTCACCGCCACTTCAATCATTGCGCCACTATGACTTCGCGGCCTGTGCTCCCCCAAGGGTGTAGCGACTTTGCACCTGTTGAGTCCATCCACATACTCCTTCACCTTTAACCAAGGTGGTCTGGCCGTCATACCAATGTATTCCTCCTTGCATTCAATGCAAGTTATGAGGTATACTGCTCCCCAAACCCTACAGTCGCCTTCCCTGCCTACTGGGCAAACCACGTAGGAGCGCGTTTCACAAGCGCGGTCATAAAGGCGGTTCCTCACCAGTTGCGCCTTGAGATTAGCCGGAGGTCACTCAACACCCTAACGATGTCACCCAGGTCACCAATGTCGTCGTCATTAATCCAGATTTTGTTTCGTTTCTGCCAGGTCACATTATAGGTCAAGAAACGGTGCAATTTTATTTAGGAATCAGCCCAATTCATTCACTCCTCTATGCCCGATCTCTATTCTAATTGTCCAAAGGCCTTCACACAGCGTCTTAGAGCCGGTTCATAGTCCGCAACAGAAGCAATTGAGTCGCTGATGCAAAGCATATCGATCGATTAATACCGGGCGATCGTCCACAAAAACTCGATATGCATGTTTTGTTCGAGTGACCAGTCACTCATATCACGCTCATCGGCCCGGTCCTAAGCCGCTGACCTATCGAGCAAAGTGAGGGAGGGAGTCGTGAGGCAAAACACCGTTGGTTACCCTCCCCGTCCGAACTAGGGCTCAGCACAAGAGGCTAAGTAGTGAAGGCGCAGTCTACAATTTCCACCTGTGAAGACGCCAATGCGGTGGCGATTTTAGTGGTGTGGGGAGCTTTTCGTACAACCACCGACTGGGTAACGTCCGTCTTCCATGTGGACTGACCGTACTACCGTCGTTTTCGTAGACTGCCACCTGGTCGTGCCGCACATCACACGAGGAGTAGGGGCGGATGAAAAATGGCGATCTAATGCAACAGACTTCCGTAACATGCCGTCCTTAGAAGTGGAATTCATCTTGTCTGTGAAACTGCAGCCTAAGTTCTTATTATCAAAGGCTTGAAGATTCCGGAGGTTTCTGTTTGGTGTGACATGGTCGGTAATCAGAGATAGTTCAATTCGAATATTTCAATGAGTCCGACATTATTTTTAAATCATCCTCATATGTGATAGCTTTAAAAGGGCATATGGGTTTGGTGCATCTATGAAAGTAGTTGGGGAAGGAAAGTAGGAGGGATGCTCCTCTCTAGATTTCTGATGCAGCATTCTTTCAACTGCTTCAACAGATTTGAAGTTATTGAAAATGGTAAGATATTCCGATTCCGAGTACACGCTATCTGTGTATTTTTGTAATTGGCAGATAAAAAGATTCTTGCTCGGATTGGAAGCGCATTAGTGTGGGTAGTCGCATTTACACCTTCCTCTACTAATGGCCTTCGACTCCCGAGTCTAGAACTGCATGTGGTCCACTCTGGGAATGTACGTTGTTAAAATTTTAGAGATGTTGTTCAAAATGTATCTGGAAAACAACTGTGCTGGTAGACATGTGGTGTTTTGCGCAGTTGTTGGGTATAGTTAGAGAAAATAAGGACAAAGCTGAGGAATAAACGTCGGCGTTAGTCCCTTGGCGGCACGCACCACATTATCAACTTGTGCGGGAAATCTTGAATAAAATTTAACTGTACATTGGATCTACATGATGACTTATGGTAGTCAGCCGTTGTACATGCCAGTCTTTTATTCTTCCCAGACAAGTTTGGTACCATTTACTAATTAATCGACCTTACACGGTGTGATCGGCACCCGAACACAAAACCTTGATTTGGTTGCACGCGATAGTAGGCGCCTCTTCCGTCTGCGCTACCGCACGTTCGTTCACCATCGCTGCCACCTCGAAAACTAATGTTGGTTAACTGTTTAGACGCGTTCTTAAGGTTAGATGTTTGAAATTACTACCGCGAGGTCTTCGCGAATCGGTAGAAGGAATATGAAACGTTTCGCTACTTCATTTAATATGCGCCGCTTTTACACTATTAGTCTAGCAATCGTCGTGACATGTCGACTGTAGGATGGAATCCATCAGATGCTATTCGCAAAAGTGTGCTTCGTATCACCTATTTTGGGTTTGTATATGGTAAAGATCTGAAGGCTGCCTTGTAACTACAGGGTGGCTCATAAGTCCTGCAACAAAAACTTAGGCGTATAAAAAGGCTAAGAATGCACTTAATTTGGCACAATTTTAAATAGTGTTTGCCCATGGTATGCAGATTATGGTGGAGCGTTATTATTCATGAGGGGCCAGACCTGGATTGACAAGGGCCTTCAGATCGTCTGGGTTGCTTTGCAGCTCGCGTCGCAGCACCACTTACGGAGTTTTGTTTCATATTCGTTCCAAAAAGGTATTGAACAATAATTTTTTCAGGCTCCATAAAGCGGGACATTTTCTTTAAGATGGTTACTAAACAAAGATTAAAAATTTAAAGATTTAGGAATTTCACAGCTAGTCTTTTGAGGGTGCAATATTTTGCAGATGGACTGAGAACCGCTACCACGTCCTTTTCATTTTGCTGTTAGAAGAACGCTTTACCAGAACGTGCATTTTGCCTTTTCACAGCGTGATTGAGTCTCCAAAATATGGTGCTGTGTTTTTGTTCAGATCAAGCAATCATTTATATTGATTTTCACTCTTTTTTTTGTACAAAAACCAGGGATGTGAAAGGAGACATTTTGGAAAATCGTGTATGACAAAAAACTGCCATGCGAGATCATTGCTTTAATATCATCAGCTACCGCAGAAGTAATTTTAAACGCAGTATTATTTTGACCTTTCTGGGATCGCTCAGTTTGAGGAGTTTTTCATCAAATGATGCAGAGGATGAATACCCGGTCTCAGCGACGCGCTCGATCTGCGCTTTCAAATTTTTCCTTCCACTCTCTTCTCCTCATAGCTGATCTTCGCTTCACCTGTGGGCTTGTAGAGCTTTTCTTTTAATTTTCTAGAAACTACATATAGCTTAATAATAGACTACGCACACGGCTGAATATTGCGTTTGTTCCAGATGGTTGCTGCATCGTGTATGATCAGAAAATTAATAGCGTTCTTCTGTTGTATTTCAGACCCGTTCATCTAATGTTCAATCTTGAGAAGCTTCTAAATTGCCCTACACAATACCATCATACCGTATGTTCCACAACCAATCTTCCGAAATTTAGTCACATCGGAATGAGAGCGCTACACCATGGACCGGAGAAGAATTTTCGGTAGTTTTACGTGAGAGCGCATTACACTCTAATAAGAGCAGCAACAACCATGACAGTTTCTAGGAGTATAGCACTAAGTAAGTGCTACATAACAGTTTGTATGTGGTTCTCTGTAATTTGAAAAGACTACCGATAAGGGCGCCTAATTTTGTTGCAGGACTTATGGGCCACCCTGTAAATGGTCAACAATTTTTTAAAGTATTTATATTTTTTCCACATTTTTTTCGTTATGGGCTCAGTCCCATTTTAATTGAATTCGTTTTCAGGCGACGATGGACCAAAAGCGGAAAAGTTTGGAGATATCTAAGAGCACAGCTCCAAGCGACGACGACGCTGATGACGAAAACGACGAGAGCTTGTCGCAACGTTCAGCCGTTTCGCGCCGACAAAAACAACGCGGCTCTCGTCGAAAATCTCGACGTCAGAGTGTTGCAGATCCCAGCTCAGCTGCTGCTTCTCCTCGCTCATCTTCTCAAGTCATGTGTACTGATTCCTCCACGCCTATACAACAAAAGTCCGCTCCACAAACACCAGAACGTCCAGCGATGCAGGAAACCGCCGCCGCGGCATCTACGCCACGACGAGAGCCATCTCCGGCGTCAGAGTGTAGGAGTGTTGCAGATCCCATCACGGCTGCTGCTTCTCCTCGCTCATCTTCTCAAGTCATGTGTACTGATTCCTCCACGCCTATACAACAAAAGTCCGCTCCACAAACACCAGAACGTCCAGCGATGCAGGAAACCGCCGCCGCGGCATCTACGCCACGACGAGAGCCATCTCCGGCGTCAGAGTGTAGGAGTGTTGCAGATCCCATCACGGCTGCTGCTTCTCCTCGCTCATCTTCTCAAGTCATGTGTACTGATTCCTCCACGCCTATACAGCAAAAGTCCGCTCCACAAACACCAGAACTTCTAGCGATGCAGGAAACCGCTGCCGCGGCATCTACGCCACGACGAGAGCCATCTCCGGCGTCAGAGTGTCAGAGTGTTGCAGACCCCATCACGGCTGCTGCTTCTCCTCGCTCATCTTCTCAAGTCATGTGTACTGATTCCTCCACGCCTATACGGCAAAAGTCCGCTCCACAAACACCAGAACGCCCAGCGGTGCAGGAAACCGCTGCCGCGGCATCTACGCCACGACGAGAGCCATCTTCGGGGGAGGACAGTGACTCGAACAGTTGGGCGGATTGGACAGTAAGCCCGTTTGAATCTCCTGTTAAACAGAAACAAGGACAAGGGCAAGATGAAACTGTGGGGGACTCATTGTCTTGTGACAAGAATCCTATGCCATCGCAGGAGTCCATTTGTGCAGCGGAAGAAACCCTGCAGAAGCCGCCTACTGTTCCTGAAATTTCTGTACAGAATCTCGCTGAAGAGACGGAACAAGAATGTGGAACTGTGCAGAAGCCTTTGGATGGTAAGAAAAGTCCTTTGCTGTCACAGGAGTCCACTGCTTCATCGGAGGAAAGTCTGAAGGAGACACATACTACGCCTGAAAGTCCCTTGCAAAAGTCCGCAGAGGAGGTGGGACGACAAGGTGAAACTCTGCACAAGTCTTTGGCTGGTGACAGGAGTCCTCTGCCATTAGAGGAGATTCCGGGAAAGTCAGCTATTGTTAAGAATCCTGAACAGGAGCCTGTTGAAGAGACAGAACACCAACATGATATAACCGCACAGAAGCAGACGTCTCTGGCTGGTAAGAGGAAACGTCTGCAATCGCAAGGGTCCGCCACTCCATCAAAGAGGATTCCGAAGAAGCCAGCTATTGCTCCTGAGAATCCTGAAGAGGAGCTTGCTAAGAAGAAGGAACAGCAACATAGTCTAACCGTGCCGAAGCAGAAATCTCATGCTGGTAAGAGAAAACGTCTATCATCGCAGCGGTCCGCCACTCCATCGAAAGAAACTCCAAAAAAAGCGCCTATTGCCTCTGAGAATCCTGAAGAGGAACTTGCTGAGGAGACGGAACAGCATGGAGGAACCGCGCAGACGCAGAAGCCTCCGGCTTGTAAGAGGAAACGTCTGCCACCGCAGGAGTGCACTACTCCGTCGAAGGAGGTTCCAAAAAGGGCACCTGTTGCTCCTGAGAATCCTGAAGAGGAACTTGCTGAGGAGACGGAACAGCATGGAGGAACCGCGCAGACGCAGAAGCCTCTAGCTGGTAGGAGGAAGCGTCTGCCACCGCAGGAGTCCGCTACTCCATCGAAAAAGACTCCGAAGAAGCCATCTGCTGCTCCTGAGAATCCTGCAGAGGAACTTGCTGAGGAGAAGGAACAGCATGGAGGAACCGCGCAGACGCAGAAGCCTCTGGCTGGTAAGAGGAAACGTCTGTCATCGCAGGGGTCCGCCACTCCATCGAAAAAGACTCCGAAGAAGCCATCTGCTACTCCTGAGAATCCTACAGAGGAACCGCCTCTCACTAAGGTCACTCGTCGGCGCACTTCCTCCCACCATTGTTCGGTTTGCTCTCCACTACGCGTCCTGCAGTCCCCCGCGGGGGCATCGCGTCCCCCACCTAGCCAGCCAGCCGCCTTGGACGTCACTCACGCTCCTGCGCAGCCGTCACCACCGCTGCTCGTTCAACCGCCGAGCGTTGGTCGTGCTCCAGTGCCCACGACGCATTCGGAGTCAACAGACGACAACTCGACGTCTTCAGACGACAACTCGACATCTTCAGACGACAACTCGACGTCTTCAGACGACAACTCTACGTCTTCAGACGACAACTCGACGTCTTCAGACGACAACTCGACGTCTTCAGACGACAACTCGACATCTTCAGACGACAACTCGACATCTTCGGACGACAACTCGACATCTTCAGACGACAACTCGACATCTTCAGACGACAACTCGACGTCTTCAGACAGCGGCTCGACGTCCTCAAGCGACGAGCCCAGCACTCCCAGGATCCTTCCAGTTCGACGAGTAACAGTGCAACCAAGGAACGGGAGAAGGTCCCCAACGACCGCTGCACCAGGACTGGGCGACTACGAGCGGCCAAGGCTTTATTTCCGCCGTCGCGAGCCAACAAGTCCATAAGGGGACGATAATATGTCAGTCATCTCTACACTGATATTTCACAAGGAAAGGGTCTGAGACGTACGTCTAAAGGGTAGAAGCGAGTCGTGTAGTAAAAGTCTGCACCCATAATTTAGTATAAAAATACGTTACGCTTTTGTCAATCCATTAAGCCAAGCGTGAAAGGGGTCCTCAAGGTTTACTGTGGAATCACGGAGGCAACTTTTATCCCATAGATGCATGCATGTGCTAAAACACACTGCGGCTTGATGGTGTAGTAGACGCTTCGCTCGTGAATCGAGGTGAATCGAAGCCTTCTGTGTCATCAAGCATCAATATACACGGCCATGCATTTGAGCACGCGTTAGTGTACATGTGCTAGACGCTACCTCGGTGATTCCACATTAAACTTTGAGATTCCCCTTCTCGTTAGATTTAATGGGTTGATAAAAACAATGCGTTCTTCTGCTGAAGCAGATTCTCACTGCTTGACTCGCTTCTGCCCTTCAGACTTATGTATGCTTCAGGCACCTGTGGTGATAGCTGTCCTCACACGCGCGATCGTCCTGTATCACGTCAGGCTTAGATAGAGACATAAGGAAAAAAACCGCCTAAGTTAGATTCCAACGACCAGGTTTCGATTTCGCCAACGAGGTGTAAATGGTGTTGTGAGAAGCACAATAGGAAATGAATTATCAAAATCTATGTCGATTTACACTCCATGACCATTTTTGGTTTCGGTCAGAGGGGAAATGTTTGTCGCCGCTGTATTAACCTCTAGTTTAGCCGTTTGGATATAAGAAGGGAGGACCCTTCCCCTTCTTATATGCAAACGGTAAGCTAGTGGTTAAAACATCGTGGAAGAACGGTCGGGTGTAGATTAGAAGACAGAAAAAGCGTAACGCACCAGCTCACATCCAAACTGCAATGCTTAAAAATCTGAATGCTAAAGTATGCTGTAAGGTAAAGCAGCGACGCCGAATAGTGCCAGATCCCAGTCAAAGGCTTTTAAGAAGCTTTTTCTGGCAGGAACTTTAGGAAGCAGGCGAGCAACCTCTAACAAGTTGATGAAGATCTTGTCAAGGAAACTGCCAGCGAATTCAACCAGGCAAGGCGTACACTTTATTTTTGTCCTCGATCGTGCTGCTACCACCTGTGTGAGGATACCTTCAGACCCTTTCCTTGTTGCCTGCGTTCTAGTACTCAGCTTATAGCTTTCGTTCTTAGGGCCTGTTCATAGCTTTCGCGACGACAGCTATGGGAGCGGTTGAGTCTCCTGTGAAAAGCATGTGAATCGATTAATGCCGAGCGATCGCCCAGAAGAATTGGTATCTTTGCCTTGCTTGGGCTACCATTCGCGCCCGTCGCTGTTGTCGCGGACCATGATCAGGCCCGTAGACGGGCGATCTCATGTTCGGTTATGCAACGGGACGGTTTATCCTCATATGCCTTGTGTATTGTTCACTTCCTGATCTCAAAGCATAGTCTGAATCTGAATAAGCGCCAAGTGGCCCTCCTGCGGAGGCTAGGCGACAGCGTAACATACCTCGACCAGTCATTTTTTGTTGACGACATCACATTTGACTGCCAGGGAAGTTTCTTTCCTGTATCTATCATTGAATTTTCGTTCATCTCCTTATGTAGGCCGTTGATCTGTACAATTGACTAGAAGAGAAGCGCATTTCCTGTTTCGACTTATCATTCATTTTTCGTCGAATTTGAACCTGACAAATGGACAATCGAACTGTACATCTGGCGGAAGAAAGTAGAGAACTTTTTTCTCTTTCGATCGTAGTTTTTTTTTTGTTCTGGTCGGGAGATGAGAAGGATCGCTGTGTCAGCTGATCGCTACGCGTGCGCGGTGTTAGTGAACGCATTGTCACTCGGAATGACGTCGGGGGAAAGTCGCTTGAGCTGCTGTTCGACGGTGGGGGATGCGAATACAGGATGAACGCTTAGCTCTAGCATAAGACATTAATCGTGTACTTATACTCCCATACGTTGCGTCCCAGTTAATGCCATTTTCGTCCGACGAGATTTCGGGCGTCTGCGCGTTCGTTAATACCGTGCAGTGCCTGCGTCCCTCTCCGTGGCGAGCAATTGGCGCGACGGCTCGTCTGGTTTCCCGAGCAGTTCTTTTTTTTTCTACGATCTCTGTATCATCTCCATTTGTGTGTTAGTTCTGTTGATGAGGTCATGTAAATGTTGTGTTGTGTGTTGGTGTATCGCAGGTGTGCGTGTAGGCCGCCGTCAACCTTCTGTATCTATGTCGCACAGGTGCAGTCTGGTTCGTCGCTCAGCAGCCGTCGCCGCGGCGACGATTCGCAGCGGCGGAGCAGTCAGAGGTGATTTTGAGCTTCAGTGGCTCTTTTATTGAAGGCCTATCCAGTGGCCAAAACCGCTATTCAGACGGCCAAATCAAGCGCAAAAAATCAGTTGCATCGGTACTGCTGGCTTTATTTATCTGTACAATTCTCACGTCGAATTCGAGACCATTCTAAACAAACTTGATACTTCTGAAATCAAAGCAAGTGTACTCCAAATTAAAACCAACTTACAGGTTGAACTACAGACCCACCAAGATGCTTAAAATAAAAAATAAATAAAATAACTTTTTAATCAAGAAACGTTTAGTACGACTGTTTGAAATTTTTTAGTTCTGCTGCCCGAATGTGTGTAGTAATTTTATTGGCGTTTTATTTTTTGAGAAAAATGAATGAACTAAATCTTATTCGTGCGCAAAAAGTTAACAATCATTTAAAGCATTTAAAAACGAGATCGCGCCGTGCACTCGATTAACTCGTTACGATTATTACATCAAGCATCAGTGTGAGGACATGTTTGTTCCTTGCAATTGTTTTGTTGCATCGTTTACAGGTGTGAAACTCCATACAAACAAAAATTTCGTTATCAATCGAATTAAAATCGCAACGTCTCGGACGAGGGCATTACGCCATCTCTTTCTCAGCACTGAAAAGTGGCTGCCTTCCTGCTCTTTAAAACACTTTTTAAGCCGCAATTTTCCTCAAAAAAGGAGAAATTGAAAATACTACAGTGTGTTCACTATACGTTAGATTCAATCCTGTTCGGACATCACGATCTGAATCATCCAAAAATCCAGGGTCGTCGAAATTGGCATTATCTATCCGAATCATCCAATTATCCGGAGACTCCTCTACTACATACCAGTCGTTCAGCGGCCTAGCGACCGCCAAACGACTGGTTGGGAGCTGCGCACCTAAACCCCGAGAATAGAACACTCCGGCCATCCTCTTTTCTCAACGTTTAGACCTTCGAAGCCGTTGGGAAGGCGGCTGGTTCTAGAGATATTGATTACTGCTCAGAAATCATTTTTTATTTATTTTATTTGAAACTAATCCAATCAGATCTTAGAAAAAAAAAACATAGGGAACAGAATCAACAACAACAGAGATTGGACGTGATGAGCTGAGAAATTTAAGAAATGGCTCAAATTGCTGAAAGTGCTGAAAGGGCCAGGAATCCTTCTTGATAATGAATGAGAAGAAAAAAATAGCAGGAGTGGATAAGTAACAAATAGGTAGTGGGTAGAAGAGGCATCTGCCGGAAGGGACGGCAACGGCGATCGGGCGATTTCTTATTACTTGAAAATCCAATCAAGAGCATATAAAAAAACGTAGAGAACAGAATCGACAATGAATGAGAACGAAATGAACTGAAATAAGGGAGTGAAGGAGAACCCAAGGTGTTGAAAAGGTCAGGATTTCTCCTTGATCACGAGTGAAATGAAAGAGAAAGCTAGCAGGAATGGACCAGTAAAAAGGAAGCAGTGGGTAGAAGAGGCATCCAGGAACATATAATCACAGTGAGGCTGGCCAAGATACTACTGCGAACGGGAGCCAAGGAGGCCCTGCATAGGTATATGTATATGGGCCCTTTAAAATGACGATAGGAAACCTTTGGCACTACCGTTAGGAGGTCCCACAACTAGATAATCGACAAATTAAGGTGGCTATGTAATAGTACGCCAAGTGAATCGGTCCCACTGAGAATTGAAGAGGTCCAGCTGCTACAATGAATGGATAAATTTGGATTTCATCGCGTCCAAGGGAGGAAAACCAGACCTGTCAGAAGGAAAATGGTAGATTTAGGATGAGCATAAAAGAGGGCATCACTACATCAGAAAACAACAACTGAGCACGACGTTGACGCATAAGTTGTACATATACACATAACTCCACTCAACAGAGAGAGGACACCGGACGGACTAGCCACAATGGAGAAATCGCACTGAAGAAGCTGAAATCGCATCCATAAACTAAGTGAGAGGACAAGGAAGAAGATGATATGAAAAAAACCGCCCTCTACGGTCCAGGCAGCACCACGACACAACCCACAGTTAACCGACTACGACCAGGGACCAGAGAAATAGCACAACGTACCACCGGTGAAACAAGAAAATCCTGAAAAAAAGGTTACCAAGACCATTTCGACCCAACCAATGCTAGCACAATCGAAACATTTTGGAAAAAAAACTCACTTGCCTTTTGCACTCTGGGTCCGATGAGTTAGCTAAAATTTCTAAAACGCGACATGAGAGGCAATCGAAATGGTTGTGATTTCTTGTATATAAAGAAAGAAGGATCTAACTCATTCCAACGAGAAGCAACTCTACCAAGGAAGCTCCCTTCGAAAGCCTTAGTACGAGGTTTAAAAGGTCTTACTGGTATGCATGTCCTCTACTGGTACCGATGGTGGCTGATGGGTCAAAAAAAAATCAGCTAAGTTTAGGGAAAGCTCGTACGTGGTGAGTTTATACATAAGCGTCAAGTCGTTTATCATTCGGTGGCATTTAAAAGACGCTGTACCCAGTTTACGGAGACGCTCATCATAAGGAATTGAGGAGGCGCCTATAAGAGCAAAGCATTTGTAGGTAAAGCTATCTTGAATCTTTTCTAGAGCATCAATATCAGATTGCTTGTATTGAGCCCAACAACTATAAATCTCCACCTTATTGTTCCGCTAATATACTGATGCCACGTGAAGAAATTCAACATTTTTGAGTGCTATCCTACTATCTTCTACCACTATATAATTGAGTTAGCTCCCAGCCCTGTAGATGATGAGGCGTATCTCACTCAGGTTGGAAACCTGGCTGAGATACGCCCCGTGGAACCGCCCACAATCTCATGGAACCCCTTGCGACGCCTCTGCGTACCTCGCGCGGGCAATGTTTGCTGTTCAACATGGGATATTGTTGCAGCAGAGGAAGCACAGCCTCCTCCTGCTTTACGCAACGGCGTCTGCGCGCGTTTCTGAGTCCCTGAATCCAGAAAGCGGGTTCCCTTCGTCGCACCACAACCGTCTGGAGTCCTGAATCCAGAAAGCGGGTTCCCTTCGTCGCACCACAACCGTCTGGAGTCAGAGGAGGAGACACCGTCGTCTTACGACGAGGGATCGCATTCAGAATTAAACATGAGATGCTGCTGCAGCAGTGGAAGCGCAGCCTCCTTCTGCTTGACACAACGGCGTCTGCGCGCGTTTCTGAGTCCCCGAATCCAGAAGGCGGGTTCCCTTCGTCGCACCACAACCGTCTGGAGTCAGAGGAGGAGACACCGTCGTCTTACGACGAGGGATCGCATTCAGAATTAAACATGAGATGCTGCTGCAGCAGTGGAAGCGCAGCCTCCTTCTGCTTGACACAACGGCGTCTGCGCGCGTTTCTGAGTCCCCGAATCCAGAAGGCGGGTTCCCTTCGTCGCACCACAACCGTCTGGAGTCAGAAAAGGAGACACCGTCGTCCTACGACGAGGGATCGCATTCAGAATTAAACATGAGATGCTGCTGCAGCAGTGGAAGCGCAGCCTCCTTCTGCTTGACACAACGGCGTCTGCGCGCGTTTCTGAGGCCCCGAATCCAGAAGGCGGGTTCCCTTCGTCGCACCACAACCGTCTGGAGTCAGAGGAGGAGACACCGTCGTCTTACGACGAGGGATCGCATTCAGAATTAAACATGAGATGCTGCTGCAGCAGTGGAAGCGCAGCCTCCTCCTGCTTGACACAACGGCGTCTGCGCGCGTTTCTGAGTCCCTGAATCCAGAAAGCGGGTTCCCTTCGTCGCACCACAACCGTCTGGAGTCCTGAATCCAGAAAGCGGGTTCCCTTCGTCGCACCACAACCGTCTGGAGTCAGAGGAGGAGACACCGTCGTCTTACGACGAGGGATCGCATTCAGAATTAAACATGAGATGCTGCTGCAGCAGTGGAAGCGCAGCCTCCTTCTGCTTGACACAACGGCGTCTGCGCGCGTTTCTGAGTCCCCGAATCCAGAAGGCGGGTTCCCTTCGTCGCACCACAACCGTCTGGAGTCAGAGGAGGAGACACCGTCGTCTTACGACGAGGGATCGCATTCAGAATTAAACATGAGATGCTGCTGCAGCAGTGGAAGCGCAGCCTCCTTCTGCTTGACACAACGGCGTCTGCGCGCGTTTCTGAGTCCCCGAATCCAGAAGGCGGGTTCCCTTCGTCGCACCACAACCGTCTGGAGTCAGAAAAGGAGACACCGTCGTCCTACGACGAGGGATCGCATTCAGAATTAAACATGAGATGCTGCTGCAGCAGTGGAAGCGCAGCCTCCTTCTGCTTGACACAACGGCGTCTGCGCGCGTTTCTGAGGCCCCGAATCCAGAAGGCGGGTTCCCTTCGTCGCACCACAACCGTCTGGAGTCAGAGGAGGAGACACCGTCGTCTTACGACGAGGGATCGCATTCAGAATTAAACATGAGATGCTGCTGCAGCAGTGGAAGCGCAGCCTCCTCCTGCTTGACACAACGGCGTCTGCGCGCGTTTCTGAGTCCCTGAATCCAGAAAGCGGGTTCCCTTCGTCGCACCACAACCGTCTGGAGTCCTGAATCCAGAAAGCGGGTTCCCTTCGTCGCACCACAACCGTCTGGAGTCAGAGGAGGAGACACCGTCGTCTTACGACGAGGGATCGCATTCAGAATTAAACATGAGATGCTGCTGCAGCAGTGGAAGCGCAGCCTCCTTCTGCTTGACACAACGGCGTCTGCGCGCGTTTCTGAGTCCCCGAATCCAGAAGGCGGGTTCCCTTCGTCGCACCACAACCGTCTGGAGTCAGAAAAGGAGACACCGTCGTCCTACGACGAGGGATCGCATTCAGAATTAAACATGAGATGCTGCTGCAGCAGTGGAAGCGCAGCCTCCTTCTGCTTGACACAACGGCGTCTGCGCGCGTTTCTGAGGCCCCGAATCCAGAAGGCGGGTTCCCTTCGTCGCACCACAACCGTCTGGAGTCAGAGGAGGAGACACCGTCGTCTTACGACGAGGGATCGCATTCAGAATTAAACATGAGATGCTGCTGCAGCAGTGGAAGCGCAGCCTCCTCCTGCTTGACACAACGGCGTCTGCGCGCGTTTCTGAGTCCCTGAATCCAGAAAGCGGGTTCCCTTCGTCGCACCACAACCGTCTGGAGTCCTGAATCCAGAAAGCGGGTTCCCTTCGTCGCACCACAACCGTCTGGAGTCAGAAAAGGAGACACCGTCGTCCTACGACGAGGGATCGCATTCAGAATTAAACATGAGATGCTGCTGCAGCAGTGGAAGCGCAGCCTCCTTCTGCTTGACACAACGGCGTCTGCGCGCGTTTCTGAGTCCCCGAATCCAGAAGGCGGGTTCCCTTCGTCGCACCACAACCGTCTGGAGTCAGAAGAGGAGACACCGTCGTCTTATGACGAGGGATCGCATTCAGAATTGAACATGAGATGCTGCTGCAGCAGAGGAAGCGCAGCCTCCTCCTGCTTGACACAACGGTGTCTGCGCGCGTTTCTGAGTCCCTGAATCCAGAAAGCGGGTTCCCTTCGTCGCACCACAACCGTCTGGAGTCAGAAGAGGAGACATCGTCGCCCTACGACGAGAGATCGCCTCCAGAATTGAACATGAGATGCTGCTGCAGCAGAGGAAGCGCAGCCTCCTCCTCCTTGACACAACGGCGTCTGCGCGCGTTTCTGAGTCCCTGAATCCAGAAGGCGGGTTCCCTTCGTCGCACCACAACCGTCTGGAGTCAGAAGATCGAAAAGAAAGGAAGCAGAGGTCACATCGTCGTCGTACGAAGACCGGCCGCATGCAGAACTCAGCATTATCCCATGTTGAACGGAAAACTTTACCCGCGCCAGGTACGCCTCTGCGTACCTCGCGCGGGCAATGTTTGTCGTTCAACATGGGATGTTGTTGCAGCAGACGAAGCACAGCCTCCTCCTGCTCTACACAGCGGCAACTGCGAGCCCTTCTGAGCGCCTGGATCCAGAAGATAGGTCATTCGTCGCGCTACAAGCTTCAGGAGCCAGAAGGGGTGATACCGACGTCGTGTGACGAGCGGGCGCTCGGAAAACAAGGAAGTGGGCCAGGACTTGGGACCAGGGAGGGGGGGGGGAGGGGAAGACCAGTAAAGGTGGGCCAGCAGTTAGATCCAGTAAGAAGAAACGAGTTAGGGGAACCTGGTGTCCGGATTTGGAAGGGTGTCAACGACATCCGGTGACCCAAGCTGTTTAGAATGAGAACGATTGCAGAGAAGGAACCTGAGGGCAGAAGTACTGCGCAGCACAAACCAATGGCGTTACTGGACGGTATACATTGGATCCGATCGAAAATCTTCGGATAATTGGATGATTCGGATAACGCTATTTTGGCGGACCCCAGGTTTTTGGATGATTCGGATAACGGCGACTTTGAGTACCCGGATTTTTGGATGAATCGGATCGGGTTATCCGAATCGGATATCCGAAAATGATTTTCATTAAATACATTGAATTCGACCAAATCTCCGGATTAATGAATGATTCGGATAACGCTATTTCGACGGACCCCGGATTTTTGCACGATTTGGATAATGACAATTTCGGGGACTCCGGTTTTTTGAATTATTCGGATACGGGCAATTTCGCGGACCTTGGATTTTTGAATTACTCGAATCGGATATCCGAAAATGATTCATTGGGATCCAATATATACTGGACGGTCCGGAGAGGGTGCCTATGATGAATGTACGGAAGTGGTAAACGGCTTGATGCCAACAAAGTACGCAGCAAATCCTACATGTTAACGTATTTCAAGTTTTACAAAAAAATTCCCTAGGCCAGTGATGTTGCAAAGTCGCGCGAGCGCGTAGTGCGAGACACGCCGTTAGGCGTGTCGGAGCACTTGTATGTATATAAAAGAGCAAGCGCGTGTGTGTGCGTGTTTTCGTCACAACTGGAGTGGGGGCACTGCGTACAAAACTTCAGTCTGGGGGTAATCGAGGTCGCTGAACACGAATCTGAAGTTAACCAATCGATATCGATCGATATTATCGATTGTTTGTGGGTGTCGTTCAGGCGACAGGAAACCTCAGCTACTGGGGTAATCGAGGTCGCTGTACACGAATCTGAATCGATATCGATTACCCCCAGGGCTGAAGTTTCGTGCCTCTTCAACGACACCCACAAGAAATCGATAATATCGATCAATATCGATTGGTCGACTTCAGATTCGTGTTCAGCGACCTCATTACCCCCAGGGCTGAAGTTTCAAACCGCTTGAACGACATCCACAACATATCGATCGATGTCGATTGCCCCTCCTGCTGTGAACGCCCCCCGTCGATGATAATTTAAATGCCCATGCACGGTTGCCGACGTGTTCGGCACGTCTACGGCTCGCCATGCACGGTTGCCAATGTGTTCGGCAGGTCTATGACATCACATTTGCCGACGTGTTCGGCACGTCTACGGCATCGCCAGGCGCACACACACGCTTGCTCTTTTATATGTATATATACAGTAGGATAGTAGGATTCAATCGGATCGAATGTGTTGATTGAATCATTTTCGGAATCCGATTCAGACATCCCGACCCGAATCATTCGAGAATTCGACGCTCGCAAAGTAGCACTGATCCGAAGATTTTCGCTCGGTTCCAATGTACAGTGTTCACTTATTGGGCAGATGAATTAAAACTTCAAAGAAAGTCAATCATTCAAGAATTTTTAAAAGTTTAATTTCCTTTTAGCATATACTAATTTTTCCCTAATTATTCTAGCCTTTTTGGAGAGTCTAGCCATGTTAGGTTGGTGCGTAATTTGTGTCCATAAAAGAGCATGATTTTAAGTTTTATTTCCCTTTAACGAAACATCAACAGTGTAATCACCGTTGGTGTCGACAATAGTAATCCATTTGTTAGGCAAAATTTCAATGCATTTGCTCCAAAAAGAACGAAGTTGGTGCTGCTTGAGGCCTCTGAAGCGGTAAATAGTTGTCTGGCGGTGTCGTAACAGGACTGGATGAGGCGGTGTCATCTAGCCAATCCTCTTCAGGAAATCGCTAGTTAACTTCGCCGCTTGCCACCTTTCGTTGTCGTGGAGGAGGGTAACTTCGAGAAGTTTCGGTCGTTTCTCCTTTAAAGCGTCAGCCAGTCTCTGGAGCTGCTTTGTGAAGGTGTCGACATTGAGGTGCGATTGTGGTTCAACAGCTCCCAGTAGATCATGCCTTATGAATTCCAAAGCCCGGAAAGGAGAAAGTGGATGATCTTTGAGGTTTGTGTCTCCATCATCGATGTGGTTGAACCTACGCCGGATGATGTGTTCGGTCGTGCAGGGCGCAGATGCAGTGTTGACCCGGCCTTCGAATTGGTGCCAAGTTTTTGCTCCTATAGGTAAATCGCTTAGCTAACGCTAATCCATTTTAGCGAAAATTTACCCACGGGTTTGCTCGTGCGCATACGTAGCCATCTTTAGAAGCTTCTAGGACCCACTATGCGATATTGCAGGCATCTGAAGATTTTCCCAAGGTGTTCTCAAGAAATTCCGAATGAACCCAAATGCCTGCAAAAATTATGAACGAACCTAATAGAAGGAGCTCGTTTTCATTTAGAAGATGTTCAGTTTGATTTCAAAAGCGTTGTTAGGCTTATTTAGAAGCACCTCCAATTTGACATGAAGTGTTCAGTTTGTCGTGAAAATGGTATGTTAATCTTAGGCGTGAATCACAGTGAATCGTAGATGTACCAAATACGAAGCGCACACATTATAATGTGTCACCTGTCGTGTGCACCCGATGCTAGGTTCATTTATTCATTCATTGTGCCAATTACATTTAACAGTCTAGATAGTGGCGATGTAAGGCGCACTTTTTGGCTGGTGATAAGAGATCCACATAATATAACTATAGTCGTTGAGGAGATATGGCGCATTGTTCTTCGCTTGTGATGAGAGATCCACACAATATAACCATAGTTGATAAATATGGCGCGTAGTTTTTGTCTTGTCTTGTGATAAGAGATCCTATATATATATATATATATATATATATATATATATATATATATATATATATATATATATATATATTCTTTCGTCGTCGCGGGGTCCGCTCTTCTGGTGTCATGACGCCACCTTTCCCGACGCTTGATCAGGGTGGACGCCAGTTACTTTCATGTCCGTGTGTAACGTATCCGACCAACGCTGCTTCGGTCGTCCTCTAGACCGCTTTCCTGACACTTCCAACTCAAAGCCTATCTTGCGCATGTTATCTTCTTTCTCATGCAAAACATGGCCGTACCATCGTAAGCGAGCTTCTCGCGTCTTGTCAGCTATAGGCGCGACACCGAACCTCTGCGAAATGACATCGTTTCGGATGCGGTCCATGCGCGTGACTCCAACTGTCCAGCGCAGCATCTTCGTCTCCATGACGCTGAGGCGCGTTTCAACTTCTTTGGTCGCAGGCCAACACTCAGCACCGTACATCGCTACTGGCCGCATGACTGCTCTATAGATCTTCGACTTCAGGTGCTCTGGTATCTTCCTATCGCACAGCACGCCAGTCAACAAGCGCCACTTGGACCAAGCTGCACTCACGCGTGAGTTCACTTCAACCATCAAACCGCCGTCAGACGCTACTGCTAATCCGAGGTATTTAAACACCGAAGTGCGTGCAAGCTCACTGCCGTACTCGGTCTTCTTGACGTTCAATTTGAGTTCGAACCTCGCCAGGCGGTCGCACCAAATTTGCACTGCCGCTCTTTTTCTTCTTCTTCAGCGTTTGTCCCGCTTTCTTGCGGGGTCCGCTTCCTGGAATATTGGTGCCACCTTTCCCGATGAAATGCCTGATCAGGTGCTACCTAGCCATCTTCAAGTCCTGATGCAGCATATCAAGCCAGCGCTGCTTTGGTTTTCCTCGTGGCCGCTTTCCGGGCAACTCGAAGTTAAGGCCAGTCTTTCGGACAGTGTCACCGCTTGTGTGAAGAACATGGCCGTACCATCTCAGACGAGCTTCACGCAATTTCTCAACTATCGGGGTGACACCAAATCTTTGCCGAATGGAGTCGTTGCGCACACGGTGGCGCCTTTCAATTTCTTTGATAACGGACTAGCACTCAACTCCGTAAATAGCTACAGGTCGAACGACTGCTCTGTAGATCTTTGATTTAAGCTGCTTTGGTATCTTCTTGTCGCAGAGCACTCCCGTCAGAGAACGCCATTTGGACCACGCTGCACTCACGCGGCTTCAACGAGTAGACCGCCATCGGGAGTGATTGCTGATCTCAAGTACTTGAATACCGACGTACGTGGCAGCTCAATGCCGTTTACCTTAATAGAGCTGGACTCATCTTCATCAGTCCTCGTATACTCGGTCTTCTTGACATGCAGTTTGAGTCCAATTCTCTCCAAGCGATCGCACCAAGCTTGTACCTTCCACTGGAGTTCAATCTTATCTTCGCTAGCGAGCATTACATCACAGCATAAAGCAACGTCCAAGGGACTGGCTGCTGAAGATCACGCGATATGGCATCCATAACAACGATGAAGAGCAGTGGGGTGAGCACAGAACCTTGATGTACTCCGACAGAGATGGGAAACTCCATCGACGTACCTGCTGGCACTTGGACTTTACTCCTCGGACAAGAGTAGAATAGCCGCACACACTCAATAAGCTCTTCGGGAACATTGTGCTGTCTTAAAGCATACCATATCACTTCATGCGGAACACGCCCGAAGGCCTTCTCCAAGTCGAGGAAGGCAAGATGCACCGGCTTCTGTTTCTCGCGGTGCTTTTCTGTAAGTAGACGAACGGCTGTATGGCATCGATGGTGCCACACCCAGGTACGAAGCCACACTGGTTTGTGGAAAGTTGGACGACGTCGCAATGCGTCCATCAACAATTCGCTCAAAGATCTTCATGCTATGCGAAAGCAAACGAATTGGACGGTAGCTTGTGCAATCTGCTGGACTGCCCTTCTTCTTCCAAATCGGAATCGTCGTGCTTATCTGCCAACTATCAGGTACTTTCTTCTCCGCAACCACCTGGTTGAAGAACATCGTCAGCCACTCAGCTGGGTACTAGGATTTGGACTTCCACAAACGGCCGCCAGGTCACAGGGCCCGTGGTCTTGTCTGGCTTCATCTTCCTTAAAGCCGCTTCTGTCTCCTCAACAGTGATTTTCTGAACGGGACAGTACACGGGAGGAGCAAAGGGAATATCTGCATGGGCAAACTCTACCGTCGACATTTCCTCGAAGTAGTTTCGCCATCGATTCGAGGCCATTTTGCGGTCCATTAATAGATGGCCATTCTCATCGTTGATATCATAGAACTTTTCAACATCCTCGGCCCGGCGATGATGGAACTTGGCGAGTCAATAAAGAAATCGCTCACCATCGCGTGACTCAAGTCTCTCGTTGACATCATCGTAAAGAGTGGCTCTTACAGCGGCCACTGCCCTCTTGGCTGATTTCTTCGCTTCATGATACAAGCGCCATCGCGGCTGTCTTGTCGCTGAGGAATGCATGGTATAACCTCTTCTTCTCACGGACTTTTTCCTTAAGCTCGTTAATCCACAGCCATGACTGCCTGTCGACCTTACGCCGTCCCGGTTTGGTAGTGCCAAGTTCGGAGCGTGCAGCATCTAGCATGGCTTCGGTGGCACCCCGCCAAGTTTCTTCGACGGCCGTGACCGTCGGCAACCGAATGCGAGATGTCACAGCTGCTTCATTCTCCTTCAATCGCCACCACTTAATTCTTGCTGGTCCGCAATGCTCGATCTACCTAGTGCTCAGAGGAGCGATCCTATTAGTGCAGATCAGCGGTCGATGTTGCGTGGCGACGGTCTCGTACGGCACGATCTTCGCATCAGTGACTAGCCCTTGGTCTCGATTCCTCAGAAGAACAGAATCGATTTGCGTTTTGGTGTTCCCGCTATAAAACGAGATAAGGTGGGAGGCACGTTTTCGAAACTTCGTGTTCACGATGGTGAGATCGTGCGACTCTGCATACTGAAGTTTGCGCTCACTATCGACGTTACGTGACCCGTATCCGAAACCAGCATGACAGCAGTAACCGTCTTTTGTTGCTCTAACGTGACCATTAAGATCAGCTGCAACAACAATTATATCCAGTGGCGGAACTTCTGCTGTCTTCTCATCAAGCAAGCTCCTAAGCTCATCGTTGTCTCTTTCGGAGCAGCCAGTCTGCGGAGCATATGCAGAGAAGAGGTGATACATTCGGCAGTGACAACGATCTTCATCAAGCGGTCGTAAAACGCTCCCGCATGCAATCGTGTCTTAGAAGCGTTGGGAAACGATTATGCTAACACCGCCGGTGGTCCTTGAATTGCCACACAGAACGGCCTTAATGTCTTGGTCTATGTCCCTTGATTGCTGCAGGACCACCTCGCCTCCTGCACCGCACAGAAGTCAACCTTTCTTCGCTCCAGTGCCTCTGCAAACTCAGAGAAGCGGCCCGACAACGTACTCACATTCAGCGTTGCCACGCGGGTCTTTCCTACGTTGCGGGACTTTTGGACTAACACAGTTGCCCCGATGCCATCCTCGCATACGTCTCACACTCACCGGGCTTTGCGAGTGCGCGTCGGCTCCCGCAGACGCCGTAGCATTATCTCGCGATACATGAAGCACCATCAGCCATGTGATATGACATGAGATCTCCTTAGGCCGGTATGTCACAAGGGCCTGTCGCCTGCACTCTAGTGTCCGTGTTCGGCTCGGCTCGCAAAAACGGGCAGTTTCCAGTAGCACCACGTGGAGGAACGGACATCGCCACCTCTCACTTGCCGCTCGATATCACCTTTATCATCGCAAGCGAGTATCACGTCATCAGCATAAAGCAGCGTCCATGGAACAGGCTGCTGAAGATCTCGCGTAATGGCATCCATGACGACAACAAAGAGGAGTGGGGAAACCGTAGAACCCTGGTGCATCCAAACTCCATTGAGGTCCCAGCTGCATCTTGCTCTTTGGGCAAGAGTAGGCTCTTTGACCACTCTGTGAGTTCCTCAGGTACGTTGTATTGTCGCAAGGCGTACGATATAACCTCACGCGGAGCGGGCGAAGGCCTTCTCTAAGTCGAGAAAGGCTATATGCACCAGCTTCTGTTTCTCGCGATGCTTCTTCACCAGGAGGCGGGCGGCGTGTATAGCATCAATGGTCCCACAACCAGACACAAAGCCGCACTGGTTATCGGAGAGCTTGACGATTTCACAGATTCGTCTATCGAAGACTCGCTCGAAGATCGTCATGCTGTGCGAAAGCTGCGAAAGCAAGCGAATTGGACGAGTAATCTGCAGGACTGCCCTTCTTCTTCCAAATCTGAATCGCCGTACTGTTGTGCCAACACTCCGGTACTTTCTTCTCCTTTACTACCCGGTTGAAGAACTCAGCCAACCACTCAGCAGGATACCAGAGCTTCGACTTCCAAACATCATCCGCCAGATCATCCGGCCCTGTCGTCTTACCGGGCTTCATGTTCTTCAGAGCCGCTTCTGCTTCCTCCACGGTGATCTTGTGAACGGGACCGTGAACAGAAGCCACAGAAGGGATGGCCGGATGAGGAAGGTCCGTAGTGGAAATTTTCTCAAAGTAATCACGCCATCGCTCCAGCGCCTTTTTGCGATCTGTCAGAAGATGGCCGCTCTCATCATTGATGCCAAAGAACTTTTCAATTTCCTCGGTTTGGCGATGGGGGGTCTCAGCAAGTCGGTACAAATACCGCTCACCATCGCGCGACTCGATCGTTCGGTAGACATCACCATAATGAGTGACTTTCGCAACAGCCACGGCTTTGCAAGCTTTCTTCGCCTTCTGATATTCGTGCCAGTTGTCGGCTGTTCTGTCGCCGAGAAACACATGCTAAAGCGATCTCGGACCTTCGCTTTCACAGCGTCCGTCCACAGCCATATCTGCTTGTCGACTTTGCGTCGTGCACGCTTCGTAGTGCCGACTTCCAATCTTGCAGCTTGGCGTATGGCGTCGGTTGCTCTCTTCCAAGTTTCATCGACATTTGTGACTGTTGGTAACCGTACGCGAGATCACAGCTGCTTCCTTCTCTTTCATTCGCCACTACTTGGTTATTGCAGCACCGCATCGCTCGACCTGCTTCATCCTCGGAGAGGTGATCTTAAAGGTGCAGATCAGCGGCCGATGGTGTGGGGCGACCGTCTCATACGGCACAACCTTCGCGTCTGTGACAATACTTCGGTCGCGATCCTTCACCAGCAGAAAGTCTATCTGAGACCTGGAGCTCCCATTATATTATGGGATGAGGTGGGAGTCGCGTTTTCGGAAGACGGTGTTCACAGTGGTGAGGCTATGTGTTTCCGTATACTCAAGAATACGCTCATCATTGGTGTTATGAGACCCGTATCCGAAACCACTATGACAGCTGTACCCGTCCCTCGCAGCACCTACATACCCACTAAGGTCACCAGCGACTATGATGACATTTTTCGACGGTACCTCTGCTGTCCTCTCATCAGCGGCTCCAAAACTCTTCTTTGGCTTGATCGGAGCAGCCACTCTGCGGAGCATACGCAGAGAAGAAGTGATAGAGTCGCTCCTTAGCGGCGACAACGATCTTCATCAATCGATCGTTAAAGCGCTCGACACTTACAATCGATTCTCAGAAACGCTCGGAGACAATTATACCAACACCGCTGGTGGTGCTGGGACTTCTACATAGAACGGCCTTGAAGCCACGTCCTATGTCCCTTGACTTGCTGCAGGACCACTTCGTCTCCTGCACCGCAAAGAAATCAACTCTTCTACTACGCTCCAGTGCTTCAAACAACTCGCGGATACGTTGCATTTGGACCTAAAATCAGCTGGTGTCCTTTAAGATCCCTTCAAGATTTGGCGTCGTTGCTGTAGAAGAGTTGACACCGCCAGCAAGCGTGACAAACGCTAATGAAAATGAGATAATGAATCCTGGAGGGAGCTGGAGTTGATCCACCATTCGCTTGGCTGGAGATCGGTAAGTTGTAAAGTTGTAACCATGGACTACCTATACTAGAACCAACGGAGAGCAATGGATTGAGGATTGCGTTTGTGTGAGAGGATAACGCCGTCATAGCTTTGTATTACGACCTTCCCCAATGAACTGGTACTTACACATATTCTCTTCTGATCAAAAACTGTGACACTCCATCAAGTACACTTGTCCAAAGCGTGCGAAAGTGTGAAAAGTGGCCGCAAAAATTTTTATTAAGCAGACTACCAAGAGTTTGTCTACTTGCAGAATCCACAAGATTTGGCACAGGCACTTCTCTTAAGGCTCTCGGAAAAGACAGGGCTGGTACAGTAGTCACGAATTCTATTCAGCGGACACCTGAAAAAGGAGCTGGGATAAAACTTGTGAAAAAATTCGGAATTAATCAATTTACCAAGGTCGATCCATGCAAGTCGAGAGATTGGTGGACACTTCCGGCTGCGGACGAGGAGGTGGCAGACTAGGGGAGACTGCAATTCAAACGATGTTTCACAAACTTTCCTCAGAGAACGTTTAGCGTGTTACCGATGCGGTACTCCAATATCGTTTGTGTCTCATAAACTCTGTTGTATGTTATAACTGGAACTAAATTGGAATCGGAAATTAGAGAAACACCGGCGTCTTCGTCAGAACAGAACCTAAACAGAGTTCGTTGGAGTATACTATTTAGTGCACTGTATAGAAATTGCCTTTGCACAGTCACCAACCTGTAACCAGTTAGCTTATGGTCTTTCTGTGTCTTGATTTCCACAGCCGCGTACGTGCACCCATCAACGGACACTCCTTGTGAAAAACTCTTTATCTTCACTTCAATTCTCGAGCCGACAGGTGCCTTAAGTTTGTGATAAAGAACGAAGGTAACATAATATCCTATTGATCTGTGGCTCGATACGGGCAATTTTAGCTAAATATCCTTAAATCACACCTTAATCCAATAATTGCAGAACATGAAGTCCTCTCTGGGATTTGTGCCAGTCAACTTGCTGCCGAGTCTGTCAGTCAAAGTTTGAGGCTGAGTCTTTGCCTCGAGCTCGGCGCCGCATCCTGGAGGCTGAAACGATAGAAAGTCATCCTCTCGCCACACCATGAGCGAGCAGAAACGCTGAAGTAGCCAAAGCGCATACTCGACGATCACAGAGGGGGCCTCCGTATCCGCTTGGACAAACGCATTTGTTACAGTCGCGAGGATTCGGGAATCCACCGTTTTTACACATGTTAGTTCGTCCAGCACATCTCTCTGGAAAAGGCGAAAGCTTGATCCTGGAATGATATTGAGATTCGCAGCTCAAATCCTTCACGCACTCATACAGTCATAGTGAGTGTTTAGCATGAGCTTTTCGTAAAAAGAGATTATATGTGATCCAAGAGTTTCCGCGTAGGTCATGTCACGAGGAAACATGGATGGTTTTCCGTTATACGTCGCACTGAAAGGCCGTAGATTATTGTATGATTTGTTTGAGCGATCGCAACATTTGCTTTCTAAAGTCGAACCTCATTGCTCCGTAATGCATGATGCTGCCAGGGTCATACGTTATACCATAGTTATCGTTTGTGAACGTGGTTTGCTTCGTGAATTGACTCACCCAATCTGGCTGAAAAAATCGCATAAGGAGATTGTTTGTAGTGAAATAGCTTACGCAACACCACACCTTAATGTTTTCTACATTGACAGTTATGAACTGGTCACGATCGTATCGGGACTGAGTGTGGTAAAGACCGAGAGCATGTCCTAGCTCATGTGCAGCCGTTCCCACCTGAAAACATTGGCGTTTGAATTTGCACGTAGAAGTGACTGTTTAGGAAACTTCTGAACCCATACCGATTCACAACCTCTACCAAGGGAGAGGTCCTGAACCTCTCCACCCGTTCTACCAACGTAAGACCAGCATCCATCTTCCATGAACACCCGTATTTTGTTAGGTGCTGTAACAATAGCTTTTGTTGCTGTTTTCACAGTGTCCGGTTGACTATGGTACCTGTAGTGCTTTCGTAGAAATCAATGCATGTGTCCTTTCGCCACTCCTCAACTGCCTTTCTGAAGACGCTCCTAACCAAAGCGCCTAAATGTCATATAGCATCTTCTACAAGGCAGAGTAATAGGGACGTCTAAATTATTGGTCTCCCACTGACTTGCGTTTGAATGGAAATAGTAGTATACTCCGTTCTGCCATGTAGTTCTCGGATAGTTCCTGTCCCTGAAAGCTTGCCGCTTTGCACGGCTGCTGGCCTCCTCCTCGATATCTTCCGTGATCTCTTCAGCTTGTGTCTTTCAAAGAAGGCAGTGTTAGCGCTGAGAACATGCTATGGTAATTTTGCAGGCATACTGTGTAAGAACAATGTCGCCTTGGTAGAGAAGTTCGCCAACGTTCGCGTTGAGGTTGATTTCGTCAATGGAGTCTCCTACGGCTTGAATACGGTCTTTCTTGATACTAATCAGTCGCTGAAATTTTATTTAGTATGTTAATTGTTTACTTCAAATACCTGCAAATTAATACCTTCATTTTTTCTTCAAACGCTGCTCTCGCCTCGGGAGATAATGTGAGCTTATCCATGAGCCTCTTCTTCACTCCGTCAAATTTTTCTCGAATTTGAAGAATGCTGGTGTTGTTCAAAACCTGAATCGCCACAACGAGCTTGTGAAAAACTAGCTACCTGTAAAGATTAACGTATAT
>OX375870.1:77933422-78192246 GCA_947359475.1 Heligmosomoides polygyrus bakeri
CACCAATTCCCCTTTTATTCTGTAAGTGTCGGCATTGAGGCTGACGTGATTGTTTCGCTATTTGGTAAAACAGCTGTAGCAACATCATCACAGCTCCCTATTGCGATTCACCTTGATTTCGCGTGCACTCAGATCGAGTTTTTTGGTAGCTTGATTTTGTGGCAACAGCTAAAAGCACTGTGAATCAAAAAGGTTTTGTAGGTAACTATCCTGAAAGGAATGGCTGAGAACCGCAAAATTCTTTTCAGATATCGTACTGACTGATAGCATTTCGCGACGATTATGACTCTCCCATTTTTGTTTTGGGTCAAATGTTTCTATGTTGGAGCCAGAACTGCAACTTTAGGTTTACAACTTTTCGGCGCAGTGACGGTGATCGAGAGAAAATTCTACAGCGGCAATCACTCATTGGAGTCTTCATTGCGAGATCAAGGTGAATCGCAATAGGGAGCTGTGATGATGTTGCTACAGCTGTTTTACCAAATAGCGAAACAATCACGTCAGCCTCAATGCCGACACTTACAGAATAAAAGGGGAATTGGTGTATGTGCTACACCGAATCAGCAACTACAAGCATAAGATTTTCCTTGTTCTTCTGTAATAACTGTCATCCTTCAGCATGAGGATAGCACTGCTTGTGCTAATTCTCGCCGTAGTCGTCAATGCCGCCTTGCTCGACTCTGCGAAAGGGAAAGTCAAGGGAATTTTCGAGAATGGATCTCTCGGAGGAAAAATAAAAGATGCTTTCCGAAAGTTCAAAAACGTAACTAACCTTAATATACGTTAATCTTTACAGGTAGCTAGTTTTTCACAAGCTCGTTGTAGCGATTCAGGTTTTGAACAACACCAGCATTCTTCAAATTCGAGAAAAATTTGACGGAGTGAAGAAGAGGCTCATGGATAAGCTCACATTATCTCCCGAGGCGAGAGCAGCGTTTGAAGAAAAAATGAAGGTATTAATTTGCAGGTATTTGAAGTAAACAATTAACATACTAAATAAAATTTCAGCGACTGATTAGTATCAAGAAAGACCGTATTCAAGCCGTAGGAGACTCCATTGACGAAATCAACCTCAACGCGAACGTTGGCGAACTTCTCTACCAAGGCGACATTGTTCTTACACAGTATGCCTGCAAAATTACCATAGCATGTTCTCAGCGCTAACACTGCCTTCTTTGAAGGACACAAGCTGAAGAGATCACGGAAGATATCGAGGAGGAGGCCAGCAGCCGTGCAAAGCGGCAAGCTTTCAGGGACAGGAACTATCCGAGAACTACATGGCAGAACGGAGTATACTACTATTTCCATTCAAACGCAAGTCAGTGGGAGACCAATAATTTAGACGTCCCTATTACTCTGCCTTGTAGAAGATGCTATATGACATTTAGGCGCTTTGGTTAGGAGCGTCTTCAGAAAGGCAGTTGAGGAGTGGCGAAAGGACACATGCATTGATTTCTACGAAAGCACCACAGGTACCATAGTCAACCGGACACTGTGAAAACAGCAACAAAAGCTATTGTTACAGCACCTAACAAAATACGGGTGTTCATGGAAGATGGATGCTGGTCTTACGTTGGTAGAACGGGTGGAGAGGTTCAGGACCTCTCCCTTGGTAGAGGTTGTGAATCGGTATGGGTTCAGAAGTTTCCTAAACAGTCACTTCTACGTGCAAATTCAAACGCCAATGTTTTCAGGTGGGAACGGCTGCACATGAGCTAGGACATGCTCTCGGTCTTTACCACACTCAGTCCCGATACGATCGTGACCAGTTCATAACTGTCAATGTAGAAAACATTAAGGTGTGGTGTTGCGTAAGCTATTTCACTACAAACAATCTCCTTATGCGATTTTTTCAGCCAGATTGGGTGAGTCAATTCACGAAGCAAACCACGTTCACAAACGATAACTATGGTATAACGTATGACCCTGGCAGCATCATGCATTACGGAGCAATGAGGTTCGACTTTAGAAAGCAAATGTTGCGATCGCTCAAACAAATCATACAATAATCTACGGCCTTTCAGTGCGACGTATAACGGAAAACCATCCATGCTTCCTCGTGACATGACCTACGCGGAAACTCTTGGATCACATATAATCTCTTTTTACGAAAAGCTCATGCTAAACACTCACTATGACTGTATGAGTGCGTGAAGGATTTGAGCTGCGAATCTCAATATCATTCCAGGATCAAGCTTTCGCCTTTTCCAGAGAGATGTGCTGGACGAACTAACATGTGTAAAAACGGTGGATTCCCGAATCCTCGCGACTGTAACAAATGCGTTTGTCCAAGCGGATACGGAGGCCCCCTCTGTGATCGTCGAGTATGCGCTTTGGCTACTTCAGCGTTTCTGCTCGCTCATGGTGTGGCGAGAGGATGACTTTCTATCGTTTCAGCCTCCAGGATGCGGCGCCGAGCTCGAGGCAAAGACTCAGCCTCAAACTTTGACTGACAGACTCGGCAGCAAGTTGACTGGCACAAATCCCAGAGAGGACTTCATGTTCTGCAATTATTGGATTAAGGTGTGATTTAAGGATATTTAGCTAAAATTGCCCGTATCGAGCCACAGATCAATAGGATATCATGTTACCTTCGTTCTTTATCACAAACTTAAGGCACCTGTCGGCTCGAGAATTGAAGTGAAGATAAAGAGTTTTTCACAAGGAGTGTCCGTTGATGGGTGCACGTACGCGGCTGTGGAAATCAAGACACAGAAAGACCATAAGCTAACTGGTTACAGGTTGGTGACTGTGCAAAGGCAATTTCTATACAGTGCACTAAATAGTATACTCCAACGAACTCTGTCTAGGTTCTGTTCTGACGAAGACGCCGGTGTTTCTCTAATTTCCGATTCCAATTTAGTTCCAGTTATAACATACAACAGAGTTTATGAGACACAAACGATATTGGAGTACCGCATCGGTAACACGCTAAACGTTCTCTGAGGAAAGTTTGTGAAACATCGTTTGAATTGCAGTCTCCTCTGGTCTGTCACCTCCTCGTCCGCAGCCGGAAGTGTCCACCAATCTCTCGACTTGCATGGATCGACCTTGGTAAATTAGTTAATTCCGATTTTTTTTCACAAGTTTTATCCCAGCTCCTTTTTCAGGTGTCCGCTGAATAGAATTCGTGACTACTGTACCAGCCCTGTCTTTTCCGAGAGCCTTAAGAGAAGTGCCTGTGCCAAATCTTGTGGATTCTGCAAGTAGACAAACTCTTGATAGTCTGCTTAATAAAAATGTTGCGGCCACTTTTAACACTTTCGCACGCTTCGGACAAGTCCTTCTTAATTTCAAAAACGAAATTGCGTCGTTCCAAAATATCCTAGCTAGAACGTAGGGTTTGCATTGTTTGCTTCTCCAAAACTTTAAAATGTTATTTTTGACTGAAATATGTTACAAATTCTGATTTTGTTGTACTTTGCATGATATTTGCTACACACCATGAGGTGCACACGCTTAAAGGCAACTCGCCGTTACAGGGAAAGCTTGAAGGATCATGTGGACGACTTTTGTACATCAATTATCATATTTACGAAAATTTGCGATTTACGAGCCGAAATGTCGTAAATTGTAAATCCTAAAAAATTGTCAAACTGCCATAAAGCGTTAATCGTGACTACGCACACCCTTGTGGCGGTACATATCTTTTTGAAAATTACGAAGGATTTGTATACTTGCATTCGTATGCACAATTTTTCTTACTCGGAGCCTGCTCTAAGTGCGAAACATGCCTAAAATTAGTCGAGGGTTGTTGAGGAGTAATCCCGTACTGTATGATCACAGCTAGATAAGGCAGTGAATTTGAACAAGTCGAAATGCCGCAGCCGCTCTGCAAAAAGGGACATACAGAGAGTTCGACAACTTCGAATAGTGGTGTGATCCCCACGGCGCCGCAGGTTCCAAAGGATAACATTGGTGTCCAGTCCTCTAGTGGTCAGGTGACGATTGTCCGGCTTGCGTACCACATGATTCACCATGGCTTTCTGGAACGTCCACTCCTCCGTTGAGGTCTCTGAGTTATCGACGACAGAAAAGGAGCCACACATGCTCAGCACAAGGTTTGAGATTGGCGGTGAAAGGTTAGAGATTATTCTTCACTCACCTCATCTCCTGAGTCTGTAATGTCGAAGTGCTTGTCATAGTAATGGAGTAGAGAATTTGTTTATTTATATCCATTTATAACTACACAAAAGCACGCGCATTAAAAAGGGACGTAAATAACAGAACGAACTTCGAACTAATTCAATTAACTCACCCTGATGAAAAAAAAACAACAACATGACATCATTACGCATCGCAATCTAACAAAACGGCATTGTCTTCAGTGAAGTTAAGGAGACCACATAGCGCATGAACATACATACAATGAGAATAACAGCAGTAGGTCGGCTTAGTTGGATAAGATTTCAATCGAAATAAATTGCTTGTGGTATTAAACGCACAAAGGTCAGTTTGGCAATTGGCATGGCTATAAACAGATTCCGAATGAGATAGGAATGAAATACGATGCCGGCATGCCCGACAATTTATGTAAGCTTAACCCAGGTGCAACTTGATGCCTATGTCAAAAAAACGCGCTTTTAGTAACAGAAGTAAGACCAATTTCCCCAAAACTGCTTCAACATTTAGTTCTTATAACTCGTTGAGCAGAAACGCTAAAACATTAGAAAACAACAATAAAAGTTGCTTGAAAACTTAAAAAATGAACCCGCGGCATGACAATCAAGGAAAATGTCGCTGCTACTTGATGCAGATCTCTAAACACGTTGAGCTTATTTTACCGAAAGAATATTCAATTTTTTCAACATGCTACGAAACACTGAAACATGTGGGGAACATAACATTTCAGTAGCATTTGCATCCACCTAGATGTTCGGTAAAAGGAGTTGTGAATTCTTGATCGATGCCAATGTTTTAGCGGGAGCAGTTGATTGCAAAGCTTTTAGAAGTAGAATGCGTGGGTGGCGCCTCTCTAATTATTAGGTTGTCGAATTATAAATGTCGTTTTCGCTCAAAAAGGAATTTTGCTGCAAGAAAAGAATGATCGTAGCTTGATACAAGAGGAAATCTCCATTATCATCAATGACATGTCGCCAACGTCCTCGCAAAGAATGCATGCCTTTCTTGAAGAACTCCCGTGGCTGCGACTAGAAGAAGTTGGACACCCAAGTTCGGCTTCGTCCCGGTCCTTGAATTTTTCGTCGCGAAGGCGTGCTGCATCGACCGGAAGAGATGGTAGCCTGATGGCGCAAGGTCCGTGCCCAACTCCTCAATTTTTGCAGCGTGCGCCGTGCGCTCGAGCGTTGTAATGGCGCAATTTCACAGTTGCTGTGTTCACTCCTTGTTGACGCAGTGTTTGGTCCACGTGGCTCAGCTGTCCCTTGTAAAAGTCTGTCGTAGCTGTTTGGCCTGAATCCAGCACCGGAAACTGCACCAGACCCCTACTGTTATACCAAGCACAGAGCATCACTTTTTTCCGTGAGTGTCAGGCTTCGTCGTTGTCTTCGGAACCTCACTCAGAATCAATCATTGCCACCTTCGTGTGGTACTGTCGTAGTGGATCCATTTCTCATCTGACGTCACGATGGAGTCATAAAAACAGCTGTTCTTGGTTTTGCGGCTGAGAATTCCAGCGATGGCGACTCGTGCTGTCCTGTTTGTGTCGCTGAGCTGATGTGGCACCTATTTTCCACACCGATTTGACTTTCCGATTGCATGCAAACGACCGGCAATGGTAGAATGGTGAAAGCCAAACTTCCTTGCGAGCTCACGTGTGGTTTGTGTTGGATTCGACCCGACAGCTTCGTTTAATTCCTGGCTATCCACAACTTCAGGACGCCGTTGATGTTCTTCGTCTACAAGGCTCTTATCACCGTCTCGGAAACGTTGAAACCATCGCTGGTATTGAAGTAATGATGCAACTTCGTTACCAAACACTTCAGACAAGATGCGAAGGGATCCTGCAGCAGTTCTTCCTTGCTTGAATTCGTGCAGAAAGCAAACTCGCACTCGGTACTTTTGATCGATCATCGTTAATCTAAAATTCTTTAAAATGGGTCAACCGATCGAAACAAAACTTTGTGAGAGATTCCTTCGGAAGCGCTTGTCAAACACGTAAGGTTTCAAGATCCAAGAAATAACAATAGCAGAGAAATGACAAATCGAAAGCAGGCGACATTTATAATCCGACAACCTAATGCAAAAGTTGACGTTAGTTAAATCCCATTACGGGGTATGCAAAATAGATTGACTAAGGACTATTTTTTCCTCTTTATTCTTTAAGTAACTTGATCTCCTGTACGTTTCAGTACGTAAAGAAATTGGATATAATCTGAGATTTAGCAACATAGACCTAAATTCTCCTTCGCGACTCGAATAGACAAATGATTAGTGTTTCCCGAAGGAAGTGACAGTTCCCATTCCTTGGGTAATTGTTCCTCGTAATTAGGTACCGTTTTAAGTATGTGAGAATCTTCCCTCCTTTCAATAAATTTATAAGTCTATTTATAAAAGATGCAAAATACAAGTTTTAAGTTTTAGTAGAAAAACTTCAATGGATCCGTCATTGGATGCATGTAATCAAGCAAATAAAATACATGTATAACATCATCACTTATCCAAAAATCACTCCAACGGTCCTAGTAAAGAAAAACGTTGAAACGAAAGAGAAAAAACTAATTACAAAAATTGATGAAAAATGAAACACATTGCCTTTCAAATAAGATGCTTACGTTAAAAAGGAGTTACAGATAGGCTATTAGTTTTCAAGAGATGCTTTGGTTTCGACGAATGGATACATATGTATGTAGCTTTGATAGGAGCAAGAAAGTGTCCAACCCTATAAAATCTCCATTGGAAGAGTTATGCCCGTACTATTTATAGTTTATAGGTAAATCTGACTGAGAAACTCAGTTTAGTAAAAAAAAACTCCTGTGAAAAGGAAGGCTTTGAGAGTTTTCCATTGAATAGTTAATACTATAGTTACGGTAGGCGATTTATGCCAGACACGTGTTTGAAGTACCTTCACATAAAGGATAAAGGGCGGTGTTACTCGATCCTTTTGGGATGCCCCACACATTCCCCTTCTACTTGAGATCGTAGACGTAATTTGAATGCATATTTGTCCTATAGAATAACGTGGCCAGGCGACGAACAGATCAGTGCTTTTTCTTCCCAGACAAGTATGGTGTAAATTCACTGCCCCCGGAAGTCTTGCTTGGTTCGAGCGGGAAATCCGAACCAGAAACCTAGAGCTTGCTGCGCTTGGCAGTTGGCGCCTGCTCCCACTGCACAACCACGCATTAAAAAAGTCCAGCGCTTCACGAATTTGTGTGCCACACTATTAGGTGGGCAACTAATTTCGTGGACTCCCAAGAATCTTCAGCAAAAGTATTTATTAACAAACCAGTCGTTCGGCGGCCTAGCGGCCGCCTACGACTGGTTGGGGGCTTCGCCCCCAAACCCCGAGAATAGGACGCCATGGCCGGTACGGGTTTCCTATTCTTTCCTAGGCCTTCTGACCATTATGTTAATCGAGATGGATCGGCTGATCTTCCTCAACGTGATCCTCAAAAAATCGATAATATCGATCGATATCGATTGGTCGGCTTCAGATTCATGTTCAGCGAACTCGATTACCCCTAAGGCCGAAGTTTCGCGCCACTTGAACGCCATCCTCAAAAAATCGATAATATCGATCGATATCGATTGGTCGACTTCAGATTCGTGTTCAGCGACCTCGATTACCCCCAGGGCCGAAGTTTCGTGCCGCCGACGTGTTCGGCACGTCTGCGGCTCGCCATGCACGTTGCCGATGTGTTTGGAACGTCTACGGCTCGCCATGCACGGTCGCCGACGTGTTCGGCACGTCTGGGGCTCGCCATGCACGGTCACCGACGTGTTCGGCACGTCTGCGGCTCGCCATGCACGGTCACCAACGTGTTCGGCACGTCTGCGGCTCGCCATGCACGGTCGCCGACGTGTTCGGCACGTCTGCGGCTCGCCATGCACGGTCGCCGACGTGTTCGGCTGCCGCGCCCCAACTCAAGTGTGACGGACGGACAGACACACGCACACACACGCACGCTTGCTGCTTTATATATAGTAGGATAACAAATGACAATCTTTAATCAAAATAAGATCCCTCGTAACGCAGGAGTGCTTCCATTTGTAGTTAGCTGGTCTATCCCACGGCCATAGAATTATTGTGCTTTCAAGGCCAAGAATCTTTGGAGGTGCAATTCGATCCGGTCCACATTTATAAATCGTCTTCCAATCAATAAGTACTGAACCAAACTAAACATGTGGTAGTCACTCGGTGCAAGGTCCGGGCTGTAAGGTGGATGAATTTGACGCTCCCAGTAAAGGTCTTCTATTTTTTGAGGCGTCCGGTTCACTACGTTCTCTCCATTTGGTGGTGTCAAGAAGGTATTAACTTCTGGGAGCTCGTCAAGAACGGTTCCAGCATTAATACTGTAATCTACTCTTCTCATACTGGCCGCGCGCAGGCTGAACTCCTCTAGAATCGGTTCAGTCAGATTTTCAGGAGCAGATTTATCTTTCAGCAACACCATTCCGTATCCACATTCAGCGTTGCTACGCGGGTCCTGCTTACGTTACGGGACTTTCGGACTAACTCAGTTGCCCCCCGATGCCGTCCTCGCATCAGGAACCCTCGCATACTTCTCGCACTCGCCGGGCTCTGCGAGTGCGCGTCGGCTGCCGCGGACGCCGTAGCACTATCTCGAAATACTTGAACTGTCATACACCATGTGATGTGACATGGGTCTTCGTAGGCCGGCCTGTCACAAGGGCCTGTCGCCTGCATTCGAGTGTCCGTGCTTAGCTTAGCTCACCAAATGAGCAATTTCCAGTGGCACCACGTGGAGGAACGGACATCGCCAACAGCAAGATAACGCCAGATCACACGTTGCGAATCGGAAGCTTCAAGAAATCGAAGACCTTGGCTGGGAGCGTCTAACTCACCCATCTTACAGCCCAGGCTGTGCGCCAAGTGACTAGCACCTTTATAGTTCTCTGCAGCACTTCTTGGTTGGAGGACGATTTATTAATGTGGGCCATGTCAAAATGCAGTCCACGAAATTGGTTGCCAACCTAATACATAGGACAGGGCCAAGTTTAACTTCTCTGTGTTATTCCAATTTTATTAAAAGTTCAGGAATGAACTTACAAATAACTTTACAAGCAGAGGAGGAGAACAGAGGAAGTTGCAAATAGGACAACCAAGTTCAAAGAGTACGCGAATCAGGAATGATCTCGTAATGGTTTTCAAAATTTTAACAGGAAGGACTGAGCTAAATTCAAATAACATAATTATATTAAGGAGCTCTATTACAAGAAGATCCAATGTCAAACTTACGGCTCAGAGTCCGACATAGAGCTCAGGTCATGCTCAAAAGGCTTTCGTATCAAGTGCTCCTTGACTTGAATAAGCTGCTTGGTCGAGACATTTCAACAATTTTTTTATTAGCTTTGAAGAAGCTGTTTGCTGTTGGAGTGTTCTCTTGTGTTTCCTGAACGTGTTGTATTATTCATTTAGTGGAATATAGTTTGCAATAACGATTGCTTTTTAATGTTCTATCTCATTTATTCTATTAGGGTGTCCAGAAAGTATCTGCTGAAAATTTCGTATTACTCCAGATTTTTTCTAGAATGTTCTGAAGATTTCAACATAAGTGCTATATAAGGACACTATCCTGTTGTATCTGAATAACATATGTATCCAGCTTCGTCTCTCTTGCCTGTTTCACTGTACGATGGCCGAACTGTCTACCCATGTCTACTGTTTACCCGTCTGGACATATGCACTCAGTCTTGTGGAACGTTGGCGGAGGGTAGTCGATGTTGATGAAAATTATTTGGTTGATTAATAAAATATCGATAAAAAATTGTGTTGTAGGATGTCGTGAAGCTGAAAAAATTGTGTTATTTTGAAAAATTGTCGTATTTGTGCAGATATTTTCTGGACACCCTAATATAAGGTAGGTCGTTGTCAATGGCTGATTGTGATTTTTATTTTGTTGGTTTTGCGCACGTACTTGTTTCTTTTGTGCAAGTAACGGCTTGCACCACCAGAATATGTAGATAAATAAACAAATAAACATGCCTCCAGATGTCTTGTGAAATTCATGGCGCATTCCAAACATTGATCGATCAACATCGGCATTTATGTTCGTTGAGTGTGGCGGTAAATTACAGCACAGTCGATGCGTAATTCATTCCAGTTGAAGAACTGTCTAAGAGAAGATTTGATGAATACGTCCTCGCGAAACCTGAACCGTAGCCCAGAAAGCTCCCTGGGCTCCAATGCAATAAAATAGATGAGATGAGGTGAAACGGTTCAACGATCTTCTACGGTCTTTATTTTGCAAGCCAGAGACGAATCTCCCGAGCTCATGTCGTTGAGATATAGTACTGAGTGGTTCCATGACTATCGTAGATCTCCGTAGGAAAGGATTGGCCAGCGGTTTTCTACCACCCCCATAACATGGAGTCGGAATTTCGGGGGCTACCCTGCTGCCCCACGGAATTTCGCAATAGGATTACTCAATGTACTTTGTTCTTCGGACTGGATACGATCGCGAGTCATCTTACGAAATTGGCACAGAAGGCATCTGCAATGCTATTCGATGAAAACTCTTCTACGAAGCTGTTCGTTTTTCCTGCTTGCAACAGATATTCGGGACGCTCTTGTATTCTTTTAATTTTTACTTTCTAATCGAGCAATCTACAGCTAGCAAACTATGTGTAATAGCTGTGCAATCATTACCAGTATTGGTCACCTTCTGCGACCTCTCAGGGAAATGGTAGAACTCTGGATCTGGATCACCTGTCGTTAATTAGCGAGTAGCTCAAGCTCGAGTGTCGCCAAGAACGTCCCCGTTCGTCCTCGTAGCGTTCAGGATTGGCCCAATGTATCCTCCGCGCCCAATAAACACGAACAAAGTCACGCTTCTTGTTAAGTGTTTCGCGAAAAAGTCCTACCAACGCTTTCATGGGGTATCGTGCTGTTCTTTTGGTACTCCGAGGGGTCCGTTGATTACAGAACTTATCCAACGGATGTCAACAGAAACATTATGTGGACAACCCACCTTATTTTCGACTGCTTGGCCTATGAGCTGATTTTTGTATATGTAGATTTCCCCACCCAAGATGTGAGACCCGGACGATGTTAGCTCAAGTGAATACAGGCGATGGCGCAAGGCATTCAACTCGAGCTTCATCAATTTTCTTCTGCTTCGGATACCAACACGTGGACACGTCAGCACCGTTGGAAGTGAGACTTCTTCGGTTGCTCGGATCTTCGAGTCAGCGCAGCCTAGGTTCCGATTGGAGAGGTGGTCCTAAGAGTCAAACCGTCTGGGAGAGATTCCCTGTGAACAACTAGGTAGACCGACTGCCAAACTGACATCGTTGCTCTCTTCTTGCGGGTTTTCCCTTGACCTAACGATTCAGGCGGCGCTTCTGCATCAGCAAGTTCTTCTTCCTTGAGCGGTTATCTGAGAACGTGGTCGTCCCACTGCCAGTGTTTGTGCCGCCAATGGAGAAGTTAGTGTTTTATATATTTCCCAAACGGATCTGCTACCCGTCTACTGCCCTTGGTGGAATGGTAGGCTTAGCTGGCCCGAGCGGGGCCGGAACTTTTAATCAACTTTGGATGTATGTGACAGGATAAAGAAGAGGGCGCTTACTTCGACTGCGCTACACGCGCCCTCTTCTTTATCCTATAGCATAAAGTCGTCTTGTTCCTTTATTGCTTGGAAACTATTGCTAGAAAGGATTTTCCAGTGCTGCCATTATGTTTTTCCGGAAGGCGAGTGTAGCGCAGTAGAGGAAGGTGCTGGCTGTCACGTGCGCCCGATACCAGTTCTTGGTTCAGATTTCCCGCCTAGGCCAGCCAAGCCTTGCATCCCTCTGGCGTTGGTGACTTGTCTGGAAAGGATAAAGCGCTGATTTGTTCATCGGCTGGCCATCGTAGGTCATTGTATGGCAATACACGCATTCAAATTGAGTCTACGACACCACGAAGAACTAGAATGCGCGGTGCATACTAAAGAGATTCATAAACGCTGAGCTCCAGTCCTCATCTTTTAGCTTAATCATTCAAAATCATGTTATGAAGTCACAGCTACAGCTAATATTCCATATGTGTGTCTAATATGCCCATACACACCCATCTCCCCCCTACATACCTCACCAGGTCTGTGATACAACGTGGTCGTGGAAGGTGGTGGCGCATTCCAATGAAATTCATGACGATCCAGTTGTATGCGTATTCTTTGTCACTAAACACCAGAAATGATTTTTAGAACTGAGCCGTTAGGGTAAACCTATTCCAATCACGGCTTGTTCATCCCTTCTTCGATCATTGTTGGAAGTCTCTCAACATCAAATGCAGCTCCCGAAATGGGTACATTCAGGGAATTTATGGGCAAGCCACTGCGAAAACAGAAACAGTGTAAAAAAATGAAAAGAGACGTAGGATGAGAGCGGGTGAACGAGCCAAAATGAGCGCGAGGATCAGTTCCGAAATGCTTGAGATGCAGCGCTAGATGCCTTCGTGTCGCTTGTCGAGCTGACAGACACTAAACAACATCTCCTGCAAACAACGATGAGCTATAGGAATCCAGCGCGATGATCATTAGCCTGATCTTGGTTTGATTGTTCGCAGCGATCTCCCGCCAAATATCGGGGGATATCCATTTTGCCTACGACAGTGTTAGTCGTGATAAGTTCAACTTTATGAAACGTAGTCCTCTTTCATCTCCTGCTCTTTCTGATGCTGTGGTCGAAGTCTACGGTTCGAGGACCCGATTTCAACTGTAGTTTGAATGCTTTTCTTCCGCTGTAAGCTCTATTAAAAGCGCTTCGTTATGCAGAGACACATTCCTCCGAGGTCCCTAGCACGAGAACACCATGGGCGGTTCAACGCCATTTTCTCACAATCAGTATGAGACGATAGCGCGGAACTCGGTTGAAGACGGCAACAAATTCAACCGATCTCACGAGAAGTAAGGGGTTTTCCTCACGTAGCTGTGCGTCGTCAGGACGATATCTGTGTTCTAGCACTAGGCATTTTCAGACTCGTCCTCAAAGAGCAGACACGGGGAAGCTCATCAAGTCTGTGTAAGGCTCATTACGTGAAGCAGGTCGCCATTCGTGAGCTTTGCGCGATCCTTCAGATTTTTTCTTTTTCAGGGTTTCCGAACGGCTACGAACAAGCCCATGGCTGGAGATTAGGAAGCCGATCTGGCGAGCCACTGCAAGCTGTACGTTTGACATGGAATGAGTCTTATTGGAAGCCCTAGGGTGAGGTGCTTGCATTTAGAGGGAGGAAGATAATCTTCGTCTCGTCAGAAGAAGTAGCACTTCCGATGCGTTGAGGTACGTAACAATTCGCTCTTAACAAGTTTGGAATCCGTCATATTTGCATATTGGAAGCCTTAGTGCTCTTCTAGGGGACTAAGCGGCTTCGAGGAAAGAATCACCTTGCTCTCAGTTTGATCTACATCAGAGGTGCTCCAACATATTCCAGCGCAGGGATAAAACACACCAGCGTTTCATGACATTTTTAATCCCATGAAACAACATGCAATACGTGGTTGTCTTACATGATAACACCTCTCCAGGAGCCACTTAGCACCGCTTTTAGTAAGGAAGTGCGATCATAGATGTCCCTTTTAAAGGAGTCGCCCTACCTCATGCTTTGCGTTCACCCATTACAATGTTGGTTTCTTATTCATCGGAGTCGAAACCAAGTCACCATCAAATTTCATATCCATCTGATCAGCAGTGATAGCTAGACCTATCACAGTGGTCCTCTCAACTCTTCATAAAAGACCGTGTGCAACCCCCAACCGCCGGCACGGGAACTAATTCGCACTGTATGTACCTAGATGTTTCGTTATCGCATCTTAGAAGGCACGACAGGAACCCACGAGAAAACTGAAGAACTAGCGCTGTATAAGGATGCTTGGCGCAATACGTGTCCGGGGGTAGCTTCCTTCCCAAGCGGAACGCACCTCTGCCGGGAATGACGACTTCTCAGGAGACCATCCCGGAGACAAGTCTGAGCTGTCGAAGTGGTGCATCTGAACAGAAGCCCTTCTCCATCAGAAGTACGAAAATGCAAGTATCTCGACCGGACTTCTGAACCAGCCAGAGTTGCAGTAGATTGGAAGTTGAGTGTAGTAGCCTCTCGCGGTTAGGGTTTCGCCCCTGAACCCGGTATGGAGGTGGACACACAAACAAGAGGTCGAGGGCTTGAATACGTTTGGTGTCGTTCCGTTTTGCATGGTCTTAAAACGACATATAATGGAATGTGTTAAGTAAATAGTCGGATTCGATCGCTTTATTCCCATTTTTCGTTGAATAGAAAGTGCTACTCGACGAATTTTTCGTGATTTTTCAGAACTCCAGTTTGCAGCTTTGACATTAAGCATCTCCGTTTTAGCAGCCAATTATTAGCGTCGGTAGAAGTAGAAGGATCGTGGTGTGAGTCAACAGTAGAAGATATGTATCCACACCCCGTCCTCATGTCCTGTGCGATTCACCTTCGCACGGTCCTCCCCATGTCTTTGGCTGTCATGGAGCAGTGAAGGCGTAGCTTCCATTTTGCAATAGACTTCAATGTTTGGAACTCTGCTCTAATATGAAGTTAAACAACATAACCATGTAATGTCTATAAACTAAAGATATCAAAGTGCTTGAAGATCCTGTGGAAATAAGACAATGTCTACTGCTGGTAGCTGTCGCACTCCCACCGATTGGTCACAGTCATTGTCGTCTTGAACCTAGTTTCCTCTTTGGGGTTGCTACTCTAGTCCGTGTATCATGGCAAGAACCCATAGTTTTATGCCTCAGCGCTCCTGAAAGCTTCCATGTGATCTTTCAAAGAATCTTTGGCAAGCTTCCTTTCTCCAGCATCTCGATATACAGGGTGGCCCATAAGTCCTGCAACAAAATTAGGAGACCTTATTGGTTGTCTTTTTCCAATTGCAAAAAAACCGCATACCAACAGTTATATAGCATATGCTTAGTGCTATATTTCTGGAAAGTATCATGGTTGTAGCTGCTCTTATTACAAAGTAATGCGCTCTCACGTAAAACTACCGAAAATTCTTCTCTGGCCCGTGGTGGGGCGCTTCCGTTCCGATGTGACTAAATTTCGGAAGATTGGTTGTTGAACATGCAGTATGATGGTATTGTATAGGACAGTGCAAGGGCTTCTCAAGTGTGAACATTGGATGAACGGATCTGAACTACAGTAGAAGAACGCTATTAATTTTCTGATCATACAGGTGCAGCAACCAGCTGGAACAAATTCAATATTCAGCCGACTGCGTAATCTATTACTAAGCAATATGTAGTTTCTAGAAAACTACAAGGAAAGTTCTACAAGCCTACAAGCAAGGAGAAGACTCGGCTATGGGGAGAAGAAAGTAGAGGGAAAAATTTGTAAGCGCAGTTGGAGGGCGTCGTTCGAAATGGGTATTCAGCCTCTGCCTCATTTAATGAAAAATTTCTCAAAGTTGAGCGATCCCAGAAAGGTCAAAATAATAGTGCGTTTAATGCTACCTTTGCGGGAACCTGATGATATAAAAACAACGCCACGCATGGCAAGTTTTTGTCATACACGATTTTCCAAAATGTCTCCCCGCACTCCATAGGTTTTTGTGTAAAAATAGTGAAAATCAATAAAAATGTTCGTTTGATAGGAACAAAAACATAACACCATATATTAGAGACTCAATCGCGCTGTTTAAAGACAAAATGCGCATTCTGGTAAAGCGATTCCTGTAACAGCAAAAGAAGAGGACGTGGTAGCGGTTCTCAGTCCATCTGCAAAATATTGCACCTGCGAAAGACTAGCTGTGAAATTCCTAAATCTTTAGATTTTCAATCTTTGTTTATTAACCACCTTAAAGAAAATGTCTTGGTCTATAAAGCCTGGAAAAACTATTGTTCAATATCTTCTTTGGAACGAATAAGAAGTAAAACTCCGTAAGAGGGGCTGCGACGTGAGCTGCAAAGCAACCCACACGATCTGAAGGCTCTTATCAATCCAGGAGTGGTCCTTTATGAATAATACCGTTCCACCATAATCTACAACCCATGGGCAAACATGGTTTAAAAATGTACCAAATTTAGTGCATTCTTAGCCTTTTTATACGCATATGTTTTTGTTGCAGGACTTATGGGCCACCCTGTATAAACAAAGCGGACTGCAACCAACCAACCATTCACTAGCTCTAACCATTATTCAAATCCTACTATCTGTACTCTTAGAGGGTAAAGGGTAGAGTACGACGTTACTCGGTCCCTTTTTGGAATGCGTCACGCATTCTATTTCTGGGGGATGTGATGGAGGCAATTTGAATGCGTATTTGACCCATACAATGAGTTGCAGTGGCCAACCGGTAGGCATGTAAAGCGTTTTACCTTCCCCAGACAAATCTGGTACCAATTCACCGACCCCGGAGGGAAGGAAGACTTGGTTGGCCTGGGCGCAAATCTGTATCACCTGGCGTCGAGCGGGTACCAGTAGCGTCTCCATTCTTCCCTGTCGCGTGCCAGAGTGCCCCAATGGGCCCTCCTTGCTCGAGGGACACGAGGAGCGTCACATCAGTCGTTCAGGACTTGCACGAAGAAGACCGACCAACGCGTTGATGGGCGTTGTGGTGTTCTCTTGACGCACCGCGGAGTCCAGTCGGCGACGGCTCTCCTCCAGCGGGTGTCTGCGAAGCGCACTACGTGGCCAGCCCATCTGATTGTCGACGTCTTGACCCATGCGACAGCATCTCTGTTCTTATCGTCACATGGGCGAAAAGCTATAAAAAATCAAAAATAATCAGGGATTTGGAATCGGGTGCACGCGGCTGCCGGCACTTCCTACGACTGAGCTCATTACGCCATACATGTACACTTGAAATGTATCTGCATTCTTACAAACATGTAATTAGTAATGACAACGAGTGGAGTCATGCTGTCAATTTCGTGGCTACGAGACGGCCACCGTACCCATCAGTGTACCAACCACCGAATCCGAGGGTGGAGCCAGGAGAAGCCATTCCAAACTATCTTTGGTCTGTCGTAGTCCGAACAACGCCGAGCCATTTGGGTCTATCTTCAGCTTGTAAGTCTGTGTAAGAGTATAGGCTTGAGATTTGTAGTTTTCGCCAGGTGTTTATAGTGAAGCGGGCCATGTGTGTAAATGGGATGCTTTTCGCTAGGTTCTGTGGTTTAGAAGGATGAGCACTCCATGATTTGTCACATTTGGAACAGATGGACCACAACCAGGAGCTGCTTGTATGTGCGGGCTGGCTTTCCGAATAAACCAGACAGATTTTTCGAGAAACATATTGGGATCACTTGTCTGTTGCCATAGTTATAGTGGTCGTCAACTCCTGCGGCTGCAATTCCAGACCTCCATTCTAAGGAACGTTTCAGTCCGCCTGGAGTGAAGTCGTCTCGTCGTTTTGTTCCCAACAAAGTGTTGCTTGAGTTGCGCCCAGATCTGAAAACCAACCATAGGAGTGGACGAAGCAGAGGAAATACGCTTTCTTCTGCTCCACTGAAGTAGACGTTTATTTCATTTTGAAATGTTGGTTCGTGCATCATTCTGTTCGCTTCAGTTCTGACGGTAGGCCTCTGATGTCCGCGCCGTCGCTTTGTCGGCGGCATTCAGATAAATCCACTCTTCCCTCGAGTTACGGTCGATGTTATGACATGGACGGGAATGGAGAGATGACTAGCATTGCAAGTATGTCTGATCCACTACTGATTGCTCTAGCAAGGAAGGACCAACCTGAACTGCCCATCATGGTTAGTCCCTGTTTGGCGTTGCGCACCTGAACCTTGGTCGGGTTTCACGTATAATTTTCTTGCGTATATTTCCAGAGTCCGACGGGTGACTCATCTATTCTCATGTCGCTGTCTGAAAGACGGCTGTCGTCGAGTGGGAATACGACATGCGCGCCCCCGAAGAGTAAGTAGGCCGTAGTTTTTTTCTGTAGGATTACGCAAGAGTTCTCTTCACAAGGGATGCTTATAAATAGCTTCTTCGCGGCGCGACGCGATGTAGTGATGAGCTCCCATATCGATTGGACGACGCGACGAATCGATAGGGGTGCCTGTTGTTATGTCGCATCACGCTGCGAAGAGGCTGTAGGTATTCCCTCAGGACTGATTCATAATCCGCAACAAAAGCGGCTGAGTTCGATTAGTACCGATCGATCGCCTGGTGCAAATCAATATGTGTTCCTTGCATCGGGCGACCAGTTGCTGCTGTCGCTACAGTCGTGAACTATAAACGAATCCTCAGGCTCATATGGCTTTCAGAGCCGGCTCCTCGGCCGACGAAAACGGTGCTGCAGCTGTGTGATCGCAGCGCACGTCCGAGTAGCCTGACGCTTCGTGATCGTAGTGCCTGTCCTGAACTGGCAGCAGCAGCACCACCATCAACTGCAGCAGCAGGACAGCAGCAGGAGCGACCTGCCTACGCGAGACGGTTCATGACCAATCGGCCGAGCAACTGCGTGCTACCCAGCCTTCCGGTGCTAACTCGTCCTCCAGATGACAGTGTCACTCCAAGCTTCGCACTCGATCAAGAGCTGGAAGAACCACATCAGTTCGTGCTACCTCCATTGCCGTGAGCCGTATAACAGTCCGTTTCAGGCAAGATATCGCGCTACATGCCTTCTTCAGATTCAGTACTTACAGGCTTGGCCTTCGTCCACCGAGTCCAGAACCTCGCAGCTTGCTCTTGAATGCACCAAAAAAGGTATTTCACCATACATTTTTGGAGTAAAATTAAGACTCTATTAATACCCTCTGGCGAGGAAAAAGAACGGCTCTACAGTGTCCATTCTGCAAGGAATCTACGCCTTAAATATGAACTACGCTCATTAATCGTATCATAAAAATGCTAGAATATAGGCTAGATCGTAGAGGTTCTTTGCACCAAAGGAGATGTGTGCAGATGCCGACACCTCCCGCATTCGGCAGAAATTCCGGATTCATGGCGTCATTTTAGATCAAAAGAGTACTCCGTCAACATATTCCCCATATTTATTTATTTATTTATTTATTCAGCCAATACATAGCTATGTGATGCACAAGGAAAGGCAAGAGAAAATACTAAAGCTAACTGGCTTGTTGTACGTACAAACAAAGAAAAACCAGAAAAAAATGGAGAAAGGGGAATAAAAGGGAAAATTGAGGTAGAAAAGGGTAGGACATCGCTGGGGAGATTTCACGACTGTTCAATGATTTTTCACTGTACTTGTCGAAACGTTGTCCCGTGTACAAAAGGTGATGTATGTAGTTTGGTTATGTGATCTCCACCAAATCGGCGTCAGTGAAGAAAAGAGGTATGAAAAGAACTCCATGGATCTGGTGAATTTTGACAGAGATGCGTTAGATGGTTCACTTTCCAGAGTTCAAAGTCACACCCAGGTCCACCGATTCCACCTCATTACTCTCGAGATCTCGTGCCCTGCGAGTGCGGGAGATACTGTAATAGGGTTCTGTCTTTCTTGGGTTCTATCCACAGCGTTAGCTTCAGCGAAAAAGAGAGCAGACTGAGATATGGAGAGTAGTCCAGGATGTGGCCATTTTGGACAGGAAGTGCACGGGACAACATCCTGCCAAGTATCATCTCACCACAGACTTTCTAACGTAGTCTCTCCGTGCGACTACAAGACCACCTATCGCTCCTTTACTGCTAACTAGGTGTTATTCTGGTTCTGTTCGTGCTTGGATTCACCTGTTCACAATTAACTATTTGTTTTAATTATTTATTCCTGATGTAAATTACAATCAATCCACTCGCATAGACGACACAAATACAAACTTTAAAAAATATGCAGCTAAAACCATCTTCAAAAGACCTCAGCGGGTTAAAACATGCATAAACCGAAACACAGACATGTTATCAAAGCTGTCAGATTCGCCAATAAGCAGGATGATTTCCTTAAGGTTTCGATAAGTGAGGAAGTTAGATCTAACCTGTGATCTTGGCACTAGTGGAGACGACCTAAATTTTCCGGGGGACGGTCAGGCGGTACACACGCCCCCCGCTGGGGGCGTGCCAGCCTCCTCTCATCCTCCTTGCTCACCCACCCCCAACCCCCTAGGCTTCACCGAGAGTTTAACGGCTGCCTTAGGAAACCCTTGACACGCAAAACAGAAGTTTCCGGTCCGCAGAACAGCGGCCTACCTCCTGACGCCACGCCCCCCAGCAGGGGACGGGTGTACCTCCTGTCGCGCTGTCAAGTTTTCCTCCTCTAATCCTCGTTAGTGGGAGATCAAAAAACTATGGCTTCAATGGAAATTCTCTTTGTGAGACTTTTAAAAATCATGATCAGATCAGCCCTTTTTCTTCCGCTTCGTAAGGAGGGTAAGCCAAGTTGTTTGCTCCTTTCAACCTGTTTGGAATGTTAGCATATCATAGCTTGAAGCACCTCAGAAATGATTTACGTGTGTAGTTACTCTGATCGCTTTCAAGTAATTGGATACGTTTCATCAGACAATGTTTGAAAACGGAATTGTAAAGTTCCATAGTGAGTCTGACATATTATCGTATACTTGCGTATAGAGGCGTTTGGTCAGATAGTGTACAATTTAAAATAGCTTCGAACCGACGACGAAACTAAATAGCCAGACCTAAAATAAATATTTCCACCTACCTACCTCGTTGGCACAAAAGAGCTTGGTAGGAGGGAATATTTGTTGTATTTATTGCAGAGGCTTCAAATTGACATAAGCATGTAGGCTACGCGAAACGTCTTGCACAAGATTTTCGTTTTTCATTTTTTTGTTGACTCTTCCTCGACAAGATAGTTGCGTGCTATTGATTCAATTAAAAAATCTGTTCGAGCGTTTTACGAAACATTCTCGCGTCAATCTGGACACTTCAAAGTAAATTCGAAGTTTTTGAAATTGGACTGAATTCCTTCAAATAATAAAAGAACATATTCCAAATTGAACAGAGGCCTGTTCAGAAACGTGGGGATAAATATGGCACATGTCGCGAATGCGGGCAGCATTGAGAATTGGGGGCACCCCAGCCAATCAGGCAGTATCGAATGCGCGTGGCATTCTGAGAGGGGATTTGTAGTCGGTGCCCAACTAGCTGGTGTGTGTTCGGCTGTAACTCTGCTTGATTATGATTGGTTGGAGCGCTCTCACCTCCCAATGCTGCCCACCTTCGCGACATGAACCATAAATTTTCTACATGGAAGGCTAATCCTTTCTCTGAAAATGTACAATTCGCGTACCCGAAAAAGTTAGATAAGCCCTAGTTTACAGTTGCGCCACTGCTTGATGCGGCACCATAGTCGGAATGGATATCGATTAGGCGGTGCGAAAAATCTATATGTATGGTGATCGCGGTGCCGCCCCGCGCGGCGATACAAGTATAAACTAGGGCTAAGGGGGACAGTCTATCTATCTACCATTGTATAGTTGAGTTAGCCATCAACGACGTTTGAGTGATCTTACCCGCGCGGAAAGCACCTCTTCGTATCCCGCGCAGGCAGAATTTGAAATTCAACGTGGAATGTTGCTGCTGCAGGGGAAGCACGAGCTATTCCTGCGTGACACAGCGGCAGCGCGCGCGTTTCTAAGTGTCCGCGTTTAGAAGGGTGATCTTATCGGCGCAGAATTTTCTATTCGGAAGATTAACACACTTTTTTTAAAAAGTATAATTCGCGTACTCCAAAAAGATAGTACATACATCGTTGGAATGGTCATGCAATTTCCATTTCTTTTTCTCATTTCTTTCCTTCCAGCGAAGGTTTCCCACACTGGACTCTAGCTCGAACGCGTTTGATTTTTCGTGTTTGAGTCGCATGCTGAGGCCATACGACCCATCGGGGTGAGTGCCACGCCATTGCTCTTCACGTTGCTCGTTGATTCCGTGTTGTGTTGAGGACTTAGATTTCAGACACCAAACTGCGAAGCGTCCCGTCTGTCGTGCACTGAGGTTCGGAGATTGAATACGTCCGTACGTTTTATCAGAATCGACGTGACTGTTATCATCGTTCAAAAGACTACTTGTAGATATTTATTTACTATGTCGAAGATTTCCTTGGGTACATCTTCTTGTCAAGAGCTTTGCTCGATTCATTTGAATATGTCAGAGGATTTCTTCAGTAATAATGTACACACGTTTATTTGCTCACTTCTCGTTTGGTTTTTTTCTGTTCACGTACCTGTGAAATTCGTTACTTTGCTTAGTTGTTTCACACTGTTTTATCCTACTAGTACTGCTTATGCGATGTCTTGTGAATAAAGTTCATAGTTTTTTTGCGCCTTGTGTCAACGATACTTCTTTAATTTTCCATAACCATATGTAAGGAGTGGAAGTGAAAGAATGCTACGCTAGGTGCGTGCAGGATGCAGGTTTGAAAAGAGCGGGACGCAACGTAGTATGAAGGCGAAGCTGAGTCAACCAAGACTCACCGCTCCGCCGAGGGACGTGGTCCACCTCAAACCGTCCCGTCTGCAGGAAAATTCGATTTGATCTTTTTCGATTTGATGAAATCTTTAGGGCGTTCTCACTTGTCACTGACGATAAAGCGAAGGGCAACGATGACGTTGCGCCTTATGAACCGGTCCCTCTAGACAGCGTCACTGTACGCACTATGGGTACAGTAACACTATTGCGGCATCTTGCTACGTCAAAAGCCGGTTCATCGAGGCATGGCGGCATGCCGCAAAAGCCTGTTTTAAGCCGTTGGCACACTTTTGCGGCAGCCGCGTACGCGGCAGGGGCCAGAACAGCGGCGTACGCGGCATCCACTGCCGCGTGCTAGAGAAAGGTGGAGTTCTCGCGGCACTCCTCCCACTCGCTCAGTCGCCAACGCGGCAATGCAGAGGAGTGATGTAGCTAAATGGTTCCCCTCAGCACCTACGCACCCAAATCACAACGTGTGCCCCAATCGCCATCACAGAGGCACCACCCATGAACACCGAAGTGATGATGACCACTTGCTATTTCTTCATCAACAACTTCCTCCATCGATACAAAACACAACATTCCAAAAATAGAGAGCGAGAAACGAAACAGCTGATCGGGGAGTTTAGAGGACGGGTCAGTTTTCATTCTCTAGGTCTCCGCAGCGGCCAGCTAGAGTCCAGACACGGGCGCGCGGTGCTGGCAGAGTCATGCGGCAACAATGCCTTGAGGGATTATTGCCGCTGCCCCGTTTGCGGCGCACCGCGTCTGCCGCGTATGCGGCACATCAGCGGCAGCCCGGGCTGAGGTAGTTTTGTCTCGCACGGCGATTCTGCGTCTCTGCCCCATGCTTAAAGATAGGGCTGCCGCGTTGCCGCAAAAGTGTGCGTAGGGCTTTAGGCATAAGACGAGGAACGTATTCCAGGATCATTAGATGGTGACGACAATTTTTATTCTCAGGTTGGGACGACGGATCAGTACTCCAACATGTGTATTACATTTAGTGGTGTTCCACAAGGTGGCCACGGATCGACCTCTGAGGGCGATCGGCCAAGATCGAGGCTTGAGAAGATCGAAAATTAGGTGGGCCGGCCTGGTAATGCGCTTCGCTGGACGAAAGCCGTCACCGACTGGATTCCGCGGAATGTCAAGAGAACACCACCAAAGCGTTGGTCGGACTTCTTTGTGAAAGCCCTGAACGAACGATATGACGCTCTTCGTTCCCCTTGAGTGAAAAGGATCCATTGGAGCAGTCTGGCATGCGACAGGGACGAACGATGCTGGCGCCTGCTCGAGCAACTCGATGATCTATGGGATGACGGGCGATGCAGATGAGTGCCATCTCCGTTGTTGTTCTTTTCGTATAGCCTTCAATTGTTTAATCCTGTTAGTACTCTGGGTGCCTTGTGTCAAATGATCGCTGACATTATCAATATCTACAAGGATATTGAGAGACCGAAAGATTCAAACACACTTTAGATAGCAATCGATTATACCAGTCATGAGGCAAAGAGATGGGAATTGCCTCTTGCAGTGGAGAAAACTCCTTTCCTTGTGATCCATTCAAGCCATCATGCTGACACACCCACTTACAGTACCAACGGCCAGGCTTTAGACAGAATTGAAGTTCAGGCTCTGGATTCCATAATTGCTAGGAATCCACACTTCGACAAGCACTAATCTTTTAGAGAGGAAAGCAATTTATCGTAGATATCTATTCCAACATTGATATCACACCAAACGATGTTGCACTATTCGTGTCCCTCGAGTGAGAAGGATTGGAGCACTCTGGCACGTGACAGGGGCGAGTGCAACGCTCGTGCAACCTGATGATCAACAGGCGACAGGTGACACAGGTGGCAGGTGATGTGAGACCAATCGTGGAAAAGCTACTTACAAAAGAAAGATATCGATCTTCTCAAGAGCATCCAGAATGGTTTCATCAGAAAACGGATGGTGAAATGCTTCTGGGAGAGCTATGGCTTGATCCCTAATATCTGAGATCTGAACATTTGGCCTACCTTCTCCAACAATCAGGCGAAAAAGAGCAGGTCTTACCGTATTCACCAAAAAGCTGTGAAGTGATCCAGAAGAACGCCTTGACGGGCAATGGCAAAAGCTGATAGAGGTTCCAAAAGCAGAAGCCAATACATGCTCGCTGAGTCTACGTTCGAAAGTTTCCGCGCTCCATAGTCAACTTGTGACTGTGCGTGGGCGTTCGCTTCATGTGGTTTGCTAGCCACCTACCAAGAAGCCGCGTTGTGGTCGGCCAAAATGTTTGCAGAAGCTGCAAAGCTGCCAGGGAGTGATTCGTTGTTCTGCGGGTAAATGAGTTCCAGTTTCTCTCGGAAACACTGAATCTACCAGAACTATTAGTTCACTGTCCTCTATCTTCGGTCTATAGCTGGTTTTAGACATTAATACTGAGGGCCACCCATCTATTTTCCAGTCTTAAGGGGTTGCTCAAGCTTGTTGGTACGTATGATGGCGAAGGACAAAGGTCGACGTTGGAAGCCTCCTCCGAAGTTGGCCTATGCGATGGGACTGCGGTACACAAGCATGATTTTGCCATACGGGCGCAAAATCTACACCGTAACCTTATCGCTTATCTTCCCGGCCTGTGGCATTCGCAAAGCCATCATGAGCTCATTCCACGTCGGCATTGCCCTGAGCGGTTGCGTTGTCCATCGCTCCGATATCATTCTTTTTTGCCTAGTGACTGGTGTTCACAGCACATTTTGGTGAAATGATCCCCGAACAACGAAAAAAAAATGAACTGTTGTGGCTGTTGGGGAGTGAACTTCCAGTTAAAGCAGAGAGCAACACATAAGAACCTGACAGGAGCAACATTCGCGATGGAACGACCGCATACGAAGGAACGGGGTGAAGTAAACGAACGAACGCCTAAAAAGATTACGGTGTAGAAATTGTGTCCGTATGGTAGAATCATTTCTATCTGCGGTACCCATCTGGTGGTCGAAATAATGCTCCAGTTTCTTCAGCATGATTAGCGCAAGTCAATGTGTTATCCTTCTCAACTATATTACCGATCCCAGAGGGGTAGAATGTCTGCCGGCCTCGGCAGAATACGATCTGTGAATCACCCGATTGCGCTACACACAGCCATTTTAAAGAAAAACAGAAACCATAAAGGTGAAGGTAGGAAGGAGGCATGACAGTGTTGTAGGCATTAACGTGCTTCCCCTTTGTAATAGTTTCAATGCTGCAGCCGTTGCCGAACGGAGAATGTGGCGGCGTTTGCACTATTTAAAGTGCTGAAGTTTCCCGCCGGGCATGGTTCCAGAACGAAGCGTGTGGTCCTGAGATGAAAGGCGCAGCTCACTTCTGCGAGCCTTCAAGCGCCTGCCGCCAGCACTGGTTATCATCTACCTGTTTTGTGTTTTGCACCTTATCGCTTGTTCATTATTCCACTCTTCAGCTCTGAATTCTCTGGCTCCACTTCCAAGGCAGTTAAGGTTTAATCACAATGGAGTGGTAATTCGTGCACCAGTGCGTTTGCTTTAGTTCTGGCAGTAGATCACACTGCCTGTCTGTGCCGTTCTTTTGTCTCACAAATTTGAACAATTTCAGTATTAATGAAAGAGGATAAGGTGAATAATGCAGTTGTGTCTGATCCGTCGCTTCCTGCACCAACGAAAGGAGTCGAAGGAGCAGCAATTTCAGTATTAATGGAAGAGGATAAGGTGAATAATGCAGCTGTGTCTGATCCGTCGCTTCCTGGTCCAACGAAAGAAGACGAAGGAGCACTGCCAGAAGCGGTCAGTTCCCATTTTCATTCTCGCGCACCTGTCGGATCTACCATCACGTTTTCTGTGTGAATTTAATTTCAGACTCCGATAAGCGATTGCTCCACTCTGGAGTCGGGGCTGGGCAGCTGGGTGCCGGCGACCCCGAAAAGTTGGTTCCAGTCATTCTGTAGGACTGTTGTGATTTTAACCTCGTTCACCTATCAGAACCGCCTCCGAAGAAGAAGCGCCGCAGTCGCGTTGCATATAAGTTTACCCTGCTCCGGAGTCGTATCGCCAGCTCAGGGGTGGCGGGAGCAGCAAAGCAGCGACGGGAGCGGCTTTCGCACAAGAGCCGACTCAAGACTAAGAAGAACTCGAAGAAGAGGAATCTACGCGGTGTCCCGACTCACCCTACAGATGACAGGTTGGAACAACGCGCTTTCAGTGTTTCGGAGTCTGACCTTCTCTCTAACATGGTGCCCCGAGCTTGGTGATGAGGGCGGCAAAAAAGGTATGACGGTACAAGTTTTTTTTCGCACTAGATTTATGTTTGTTTCCTATTACATCCTCCACTGAAGTCAGGAGTAAGAAAGCTTGTAGGCTGCCCGTCGTCTTCTACAAGGCCTCTGTCTATGCGTTCCATATGATATATAGGGAAGATCGTAGAAGTTCATGGCACCAACTGAGATGTGTGCAAATGCCGACTCTCCTCGGATCAGATTTGCAATACGACGAAAATTGCAGTTGCGTGATGCCATTTTGAACCAAAGGGGTCGTTCTTTGAGTTACCCCTCCACCGACATTGCCCTGGAGATTTCATGACTGCCCGTCGATGTTTTACTGTAGTACTTGGGATGTCGTCCCATGTTAATACAAGATATACTAGGGTTAGTGATCTCCGCGCCAGCAGTAGCTGACAAGGGAAAGGTCTTATGCGTATGTCTGAACTGGGAATTGAGTCAAATAGGCAGAATCTCCACCGTTCATTTAGTATGAAGGTGTGTTTCGTTTTTACAAAGCCGTTAAACCAGGGGAGTAGGGGACCCTGAATTTACAATGGAGTCGCCACGGCGGCGCTCAGGAGCGCTCACTAATGTACCCGCGATGCCCATCGCCAGGGCGGCTCGGTGCGCAGAGGATAGCAAGTTTGCTTCTTGAGATGGAGGTCGGGGTTCGCTCCCCGTGACTTGCAGGGCTTTTGCATTTCCACTGATCGGTTGAGATTTGAGGGGTACCGAGGTCCACACTGTTTTCAGGCATTTTCTGCAGATTTTTCTAGTTGTATGCTGTGGAATGCAACCTCGTCGCGACTTCTTTGTGTCTACCGGTTTTTAATCAGAAGGCAATGAGAAGGATATTCTACACAGTGATGTATGAACGTCTAACACCACTGATACACAGGCACAGAGTACTTGAGACGGAAGGACTGATTACAATACGTCAAGCGTATAAAAGCTTCAATCTTTTCACAGCACGCAGGCCAATGACATCAGGAAAACCATCCTGCTCTTGCTCTGAAAGGAACCAGGACGCGAAGACGTATTAGGAGTCGTTTAGTGTGTGCGCGACGCGTTGCATGTATAGTGGCCAAATTGATCGAGCGACGCAATTGATCAATTGAGCTACTACTCATGGTATCACGTCGCGCGCACACTAAACGGCCCCTTACCAGCTTTGAACCAAGCGTAAGCATCCAGCTTTTCAACGCGAGGATGGCACAGAAACACTAACGACATGGCGTTCACTGCTATTATAACGGCTTCGTTCTGCTTTAGCAGCTCGTAACTTCGACACTGACCTTCAGGATGTTGTCCCTTTTCTGCGGATCGAAATTATGGTCGTGCACAACAACTTAGGATTGAAAACGCTTCATAAGGCCAGGAGCATACTTCCATCGCAGCGATGCCATCGCGGCGTTTAGTTCATGGCCATTCCGCCGCACGCGGTTGAATAGCCAAAGGAAACTTCGCCGCGGCCGCCGCAACAGTGGCGATCGGCATGCGCGATGGCTTCCCGCGCCCACCATGGGCATGGCATACTTTTTCGCGCCACGCGCGGTGTTTGGCGTTGGTCCTGGACGGATCGTCGTCGCGCTTTCTTGCAGAGCGATGGGCGATGCGACGAGCGCAGAGAAATTCATATTCTTTCGCGTCGCTCTGCAAAACTCGTCGCCGGGATTCCTTCGCGACGACAGGAAGCATGCACGAGGCCTAAGGCCTATGTTATACTTCCGCGGGAGCATCCGCAGGACGTCCGCGGACGGAAGGTGCACCGCGGACAGTCGTCGCCGTCCCGGGGCGGCTAGCGTCGCACTGGAGCGCGTTTTTGGCGCCGTATTCCGCGGGACGACAGCCGTGCCGTCCCGAGGTCGGGAAGTATAACAGCCCTTTCGTCGTCTGTCGGAGGCGATCTGCGGACGGCGAGCGTGGCGGGGCGCGGCGATTGGCCAGCTCATGGGTCCCGGCGCGATTGCCACCCGTCCGCGGATGCTCCTGCGGGAGTATAACGTAGGCCTAAGCGACTTCATGTAACTGAAGATGCCCGCGTCGACTGGCCGGTGGCGCCCGAAGGTATATATAGTCCGGATACGCGTGCTCTTCCCTAGGAGCATAGTAGCTTGAGTCTCCACGTGGTTCGAGAAGTCGGGACATGACATCTGTCGGACGACGACATTCTCGAATAAAGTCAGTGAAGTTCGATAGTAGTGACATGTAAGTAATCTGGTTGTTTGCCTATAAGATACCGCAAGCGCATGCCGACTGAAGACACTGGTCCTTGTAGGGAAACAAGCAGTGAAGAGCTTCTATACGCTGCCCGTATGGTGATCAATCTTTCCGTTTCAAGTACTTTGTACCTTTGTATTATTGGTGTTAAACATTCATGCATCATTATCTTTCTCACTGCCTTTTAATTGAAAACCTGCCAGTAGTAAACAAGTCGCAGCAAGATTACCAAAAAAGTGCATAAAACGCCTGAAAACTGTGTAGACGTCAGGACCCTTCAAATGTTAACCAGTCAGTTGAGATGCAAAAGTGCCGCAATGCAGGAAGGCCGAACTTCCGACCTCCTTCGCATGAAGCAACGCCACTAATCACTGCTTACCGAGCTGTCTGCGGTCTATTGCATCGCAGGTGTACATACAAGTGACTCTAGCGCTCGCGAGGCGCCGATTCAATTGTAGCTTCAAGGATCCCCTACTCCTTGGGTTTAACGACATGAAAAAAGAGACCCATTTTTATACTAATTGGGTCGCTGAGATTCGTTCTATATGACTTGCTCTCTCCGTTCAGATATACGCTTCAGACCCTTGGGAGCATATGACGATGACGTTCTCTTGGCTTCAGTAGAATGTTAACCTCAACAATGAGGTTTCGTTGAAGTTGTGTCCATCATAAGGCATAGTGTTCAACTACAAGGCACAATGTAGTTGAACCCTATGCTCGTTTACACTTCGACGCTTAGCGACGCGGCGCCATGCATGTTGGCCATATTGATCGAGCCACGCGATCGATCAATTTGGCCAGTATGCGTGGGGTCGCGTCGCTCAGCGTCGGAAGTATAAACAGGGCCTTAAGGTCCCACACAGTTCTCGGTAACGCCGCAACCCAATCATTAACCAAAGGGCAGGGACGCAGAGCTCGCCGCAGGCGGCGTCCCCGCCCCATGTTTAGCCATAGCGGCGTTGACGCAGAAGTGTGTGAGGGTCTTTAGAACCCGTTTATACTTCGACGCTTAGCTACGCTACGCCATCATGTTGACCATATTGATCGAGCCACGCGATCGATCAATTTGGCCGCTATACATGCCGTCGCGTCGCTTGGCGTCGGAAGTATAAACGGGGCATTAGGTGTGTCGTAGCACTTGTGCAAGTATAAAGCTACTGCATATGCATCAGAGCGTTTTGCCGGAGGAGTTGTGCTAGTGTTTGAGGATGTTTCACCCTTTTTCAAACCAGTCGTGCACGAAATTAGCTAGAGACTTTGACGATCTCCGTTTTGTAAGGTTACTAATTGCAAGAGCTAAACTTATTTCCAAATTTAGACCGCTTAAAGTGGCCGAGAGCACTACCTGTTCATCAGCAATGGGTTAGTTTTGACCGCAACCGAAAATCATAAACAGCAGCGTAATGAAACTGACGGGATTTTGTATCTGGTACTTTGTATATCGTGCCGACCACCAGTACTTCATTTGTAGGCAAATGCGACGCGGTTTGTAACCTACATGTTGAAGTGCTTCTACGTTGATGTAGACATTGCTTTTTTCAAATTCTAAATTTTCTGTTTCACTTTGGTGGAATTCATTCGGAATTTAAAATGAAAGAAAAAACATTCTTTAGGTTGGACAAGCTCCGCTGCTGAGCGAAATTATCGAATCGACGAGCGCAGGCCGCCCGCCCGTTGTTCTTGACTCTCACTTTCAAAGACCAACTGCGATGTCATCTGCGGGTCGAGAAATGATTCCGAAACTGAAGGACCACTAGTCCCTGTGCAAGCCAATGTTGGTGGTGAACAATTGGCGCAGGATGCTGACCGGCTCATGCCGCAGAAAGGTGGCGCAAGGGTTAGTCCGGTGAGTAGAAGGAGTTTTTACAGCATACAGCGGGAAAATCTACAGAAATCGCCTGGAAACTATGTGGAAGTCGGGACCGTTCAAATCTCAGGCAATCAGTGAGAATGCAAGAATGAAGCTGCAGGGCACGAGAACCGCGACTTGGCAAAAACGAAGCACATTTTCATACTAATCGAAATGTGGGATTCCTCCAATATGGCCCGCTTTCCCCGTTCAAATACAGGCTCCAGAAACTTCCTTTGTGAGAAGAACACAGACTGCGAAGAAAAAGAACTCAAGTAAGAAGCCAATTTTAACACAAACGCGTGATATATACCCTATTCTATTCTGAAGTTCAGTCTACACACACAGGTCCGCATCAGTTAAGAACCAAAACTGCTAACGAACTAGTCGAAGAGAGAATAAATAGTTAATAGCAAAGTTAGGGTCGTTTACTATGCACTCGACGCGTGATGCGACGAGTGCATACTAAACGACCCTAACTTTGTGATTTTGTGATTGTGATGTGATGTGATGTGACTGCGACGTAGTGATAAGCTTCCATATCGATTCATCACGTAGCGCGATCGATACAGGAGCTTATCATAACATCAAATCGCGCATCGCGTGCACAGTAAACGCTCATACAAAGGTGATTGTCGTGGAAAAAGCGGAAAAAATTGCTTTTAGCACCATTTTTTTGTCGGAGTGACACTTGCTATGAAATGGACTCTTGTAGGGCCTCTTCGTACTTTGCGACCAGAGCGACCGGTAGCCCATGAAAAACATACAAATCGATTAAGACCGAGCGATCGCCTCCGAGATCTGTTCATACTCGAGCGCTGATGCTGTCGCTCCTGTCGCTTCCGTCGCTCTTGTCGCTCTTGCCGCCTGTTCAAACTTCGCGCCGGCGACGGAGCGACTGGGGCGACGGACGGAGTGTGGAGTACGTAATTACACCACAGCGCAATAGTGTTCGAAGGAACCGATTCCTATTCTGTCATTCTTCAGGTCAGGTAAGGCATGTTTATTGCACTTCTTTTGAGTGTCAGATTGGTGATGTTAGTAACATGACTGCTTGAGTGTTTGTGTTAACTGATTGAATAGCTCACAAGAAATAGGCGTTTTGGTGCAATCGCGTACACCACATTAGGCCCGTCGCCCAGTTTCTCTGTCTCGAAGTATGAACAGGCTCTTGGGTGGAATTCACACGCGCAGGGAGGCTACCGTTACGAAAGCTAGCAGTATCGGTCATCTACGCCGCTTAATCGATATTGGAAGTTCTCACAACACCATGTCAGCTGGCGAACGATGTACGAATCCCGCAGTACGGACTTCTGGGATGTAACCAATCTCGACACAAGTGCATTAAGTAGGGCATATCCCGTAATCCGTTGTAAATGCATAGGATAACGTCCCATTATGCACCATTATTTCGACCATTTTAGTATAACTCTTCTGTGCAGGACACCAGCCCGGATGCGTCTGATGTCTTATGCTCGAGCAGCACGCCGAAGGAACCCGACTCAATGGGTGAGTTACACAATTAGCTATCATGTTGCAGAGTTCCATGTTGAACATCCGGATTCCAGATGTAGTCCTGCTAAACGTTTCGTCCACCGAGAACTGAACCTCAGAGACACGGTTATTTCGCCAGAATCGGAGTGATTACTTCCATTGCATTGGCTACCTGCAGCAATTATTTGAAGATTTATATTATACGATTCAGAAGCTTTTTTCTTCGTATCGTAATCATAATAGTTTCGGATGTTCTGCTTCTCTTACAGACTTTCATCACATATTAGATGAGGCCTAAATAAAGCTCATCGCTTCTTTACTGTGCGTTGGCATCCACAGGCAAGACTTTAGAGTGCTGAAACGTGCGAAAGGCGAGCAGAAAGCGGATTTGAGGAGAAAGAGACAACATAAAAAGATGCTGAAACTGAATCAAAGGCCGAGCATTTCAGGGAGAATTCCACATCTCAAGCGCCAGGTGGCGAAAATTTGGCTCCCAGATGAGGAAATGTGGGTCTAGAACCGAAATGCGCGCCCAACGCAATTGCACAATACGCTGTTCGACTTTGGGGATCACAAGCTACACAGCAGACTTTTACGCAGAATGAAAACCTGAACATTTCTGAAAGCGAAGCGTTTGATGTTGGCTTATTGTGACTGAAAGTGACACATACCGCAATCTATAGTGTTTTTAAGTCCTAAACTTAAAAAGACGCACAAACTAATCGACACTGCCATATTATGCAGAAATTGTGACAGATATTCAAAGGAAGCACAATCAATTATGTGTAAAATGCATGCATTTAGACGAGTACGTGGCGCAATCCCTACTGCTCATATGTCGCAAAATTTCTATTTCCTTGCACTTTCACAGAGCTCTTAACATCATCAGTTCCTCTACTAACAGCAAAGTTTTATGTATTGAGTGGTTGCAAAAGTTCTCGCCATTTTCAAGACACTACATTTTTCAAGTTTTACAAAAAAGCGAAACACGTCAAGAAAAGAAGTAACCGCCATCATGTTCTATCACTCTTCTCCACCTTTCGGGCAGACTCCTGACCCCGTCAGCATAGAAATTTTCTGGCTTTGACTAGAAAAAACCAGCCAGCCAGCGTTCCCTGTTGTCCTCGTCATCGAATGCTTCTCCTTGCATGGCATTGGAGAGAGGCAGGGATGATGGTGGTGGTCTGTTGGTGCAATATCTGGGCTGTACGCTGGGTGAGGCAGCACTTCCCATTCAAGGTCGAGAAGCTTTTGGCGAGCCATTCTTGCAACGTCTGGTCGAGCATTGCCGTGCAAGAATCGGATTGTGCCATGATTCGGACGCTTTTCTGCGATCTTGGAAGCCAGTCTGTCCAGCTGCTGACAGTGCAAGTTCGCTGTTGGAGTTTCGTTACGGCCCAGCAGCTCGTAGTAGATGGCACCTTTGTAGTCCCACCAAACAGAAAGCATGATCTTCGACGGGTGAAGACCCATCTTTGGCTGTATCTTAGGCTGCTTAGCCTTGTCAACCCAGTGTCTCCTCCTCTTGATGTTTACGCACAGGCACCACTGTTCATCTCCTGTGATGATGGACTTCCGCCAGCTATCTGTGCGCTTGTACGGCGATCGCGTTCGGTGAGGTCATGGGGAACCCACTGTGCCAACTTGTGCACCTTACTCAGCTGATGTAGGTGCCTGGCGATGGTGCCATAATGCACACGCAGATCCTGCGCAAGTTCACGAGTATGTAGTCCGACGTGGGTCCGACTCCATCAGCGGTCGCAATCGGTTGTTGTCGGCATCGGATTCACGTCCTGACCGGAAGGGATCTTGAAGGTTAAACTGAGGGATTAGGTTAAACATGATAAGAGTTTGTTTACGTTGTTTTCAATTGTACAATAAAAACAATGATAGAAAATACGCATTTTCTTTCTGCAGTTCCAGGTAAGAAGCATTTTCAGTATCATTTAAAGAAAAGTCGTGACGATCTAGACGATGGCACGGTGTAATCTCTCCTTTTCTTACAATCAAAAATTGCTGCTTTACTGCACGTTGAAATAATATTTCATTCACTAGTTTAACTGTAAAAATCAAACTCCTATAAAATTTCAAGCATCGCACTCAATTTATTGCTGTAGGTGAATTGTGAATTTTCAAAAAAAGAATACTCCGACGCTTTTCTTTGGGAGGCGTTCCGTTTGATTGCAGACCTATGAAGCTCACGTCGGTAATTTTTCAATTTGACGTGGATTGATATAAAAGTGCTGCTTATTGTTGAAATGAATCTTCGAATACAATACAAATACAAACTTCGCCTAGGGGGGTTGTTTGGTGTGCTGATCACGAATCTGACATCCGTTTCTCGTTTTACGCTAGAGTTTGGGCGCAATCGGTGACCGTTACCTTACTCACCGGTACCTACCGTAACCTACCGTACTCCAGCATAAAACGAAAAACGGATGTCAGATTCGTGATCAGCACCCCAAATAACCCCTATGGGCGAAGTTTGGGCGAAAATTTTTTTGACCTCTCCTCAACGGTAGGTCGGAACGACGCAAGTGTTCCATATGGGCAGAACCGCCTCTTCCTGGGAAGTAACAAACTGCAGGTATCTCGACCCCAATGCAACTCTGCGCAGAGTTAGGGGCGACGGAAGTCGCGTGTTGGTGCCCTTTTGATTCACGTGCTCCACAGCTGAAGGGCGCGCGCGGAATGAGGGCTCGTATCGCGGATCAACGCAGTGCACAGGTGGCGTAGAAGGGAAGCGCTCGGGCTCGCGAGCGAGGGGTCGGGGGTTTGGATCCCGCAGACTGCGTTTGTTTTGTACTTTTGCAAAATCCATGTTTGTCATATAGGTGATTCAACTAGGGATGTTATAGTGTGTTATAGAGCATATTTACATATAAATATGCTTCAAAGTACAGATTAGCTGAAATGTTCACTTCCCTGTTCATTTCGCTGAAACTTCGTCTAGGGGGGTTATTTCGGGTGCTGATCACGAACCTGACATCCGTTTTTCACGATTCGGCTGGATAAGATAGATACAGGAAGGCACAGGATTACATTCTTAAAGTTTCTGCCGGTGACGGCAGGTAGAAACAGAATCATGAGGAACGTCAGATTCGTGATCAGCACTCCAAATAACCTCCAGGACAAAGTTTCAGCGAAATCAGTGACCCTGCCTGGACCACCCTTGTTAACGGTATGAGTGGTATGTTATATGTAAACATACTCTATAACACACTATAACACCCTTAGGTGGATTACCTATATGATAAACATGGATTTTGCAAAAGTGCAAAACAAATGCAGTCTGCGGGATTCAAACCCCACCCTCGTTCACGAGCCCGAGCTCTTTCCTACTACGCCACCTGTGTACTGCGCTGAGCCGCAACACGAGACCTCATCCCGCGCGCGCCCGTCAGCTGTGGAGCACGTGAATCAACAGGGCGCCAACAGGCGACTTCCGTCGCCCCTAACTCTGCACAGAGTTGTATTGGGGTCGAGATACGTGCAGTTTGTTACTTCCCAGGAAAAGGCGGTTCTGCCCATATACAACACTTGCTCCGTTCCGACCTACCGTTGAGATAGTATCCTGGTAAGTCAAAAAGGGCAAAATCTGTAGCGCTTCAGTGCGGCCCGTTAAGGTAAAACTGTCGCCCGGAACATCCTTGTCGTGCTCAAAAATAACTCCTCGAAAGATTTGGAGCTTCAATCATTCCTGAACATGAGATTTGACAAATTCCTAATAGAGGAGAGAAGGCACATTCACGGGAGGCAGCCACCAGTAACGCGTCAGCGATTGGATGGCCGAGTGGGTAACGCGGTGGACCTGCAGGAGGATGGTCAAGGAGTCGATTCTTGGGCTGGGGTTTATACATTGCTAGAGGCGTTTCTTGCACTTTTATCAATGTAGAGTGCATTTTGGTCTCGGCAGGGTTCATTGTTCACTTTTCAACCTACGGGATGTGTGGCAAAGTACCCTCTATAGATTAGAGATGCGCCACTGGCCATTAAGCCATGCTTGTCTTGCTGGGGAAGGTGTCATTAGATGCTATGAATGTGTGATCCTTTTTTAATACTTTCTATTAGTTTTGGAAGTTTGTCTCGTAGTAACCTCACAGTGAGCATGATCGAAAAGTATTGCTTTAATCTATCATCAAGATATGCTGGTCGCCCTTAGGATTTCTATGGAGAAAGCGCTTCTTATTACTTTTAATAATTCTACCAACCATGAGCCAAACTAGGATTTTTTATCCATCTTGCGTAATTGGTCGCATTTCTGCCTATTTTTGCACCGGTCGTTCTTCCCTACTCTGCGGTTCGATTCCGTTGCAGATACGAACACAAATACTGCACGGTTGGAAATAATTTTCGCCTAGGTTCTTCTAGAGGGAAGGCATTTGAGATATGTACAATGCCGCCTTCTGGTTTCTGGGCGGAATAGACGGAAAAACCGCCGTTTCCGTCGCTTTTAAATAATTCCTTTCAAAGTACTTTCATCATAAAATAATTGCGATCATTCGAATCTGCTCTGCGTGATCTATCCAATGAAGTAGGTAGCACTCAGTGTTTTTTTTAAGTTCAAGCGAGCAAATATGGATAATGGTTAAAGTAACGGCAAACCTCGGAACCAACATTAAACGACTTAGAATTGACATGAGAATTCAACAGCGAAGACATTTCTCCGTCTTAGAGCAACTTTTAGAGTAGATATTGTGTTGGGGCCACCCTAAGTTTTCGACGAACTTTAACTACTCAACTGCTTAGGGCACAGGCTTAAGCGAAGCCAGTGAGCCCCCAGGTGGAAGACCATAAAGAGTTTTTCTAGTCCTCACTTTGTGGTCTATCCCCCTTGATGCGACAGCTCCAGCAGCTACTTAGGCCAAAATCGCTTTTTCACCAACATTTTGCACTATGACACGATCACTTTGACAGCCGCCAGTTTTCTAACCATGCTGCCATGATCGCTTTCCTTGAGTAATGTAAAGGATCACTACTAGGTCAGCTGAACTTCCTACTTTGAGATTTCACGGACATCGCTAAACTTAGATTAGACGTCACCAAATTCAAACATTTTCTAAAATTCAAAAGCCTGAACAAGAGAAATTTTTCGGAAAACTATATCATAATGATCACTTTTCGTTACCACAAACGAAAAAGTGAATGCTGTCGAACATAACATGGGCAAACGGCGGAAATTTTAGCTAAAAGCTACTGGTTCCAATTAGTCGGGGAGGTGTTGGCTTTGGGAGCAGTTATCTGGAGCGACGAAGGGAGGTCGCCGCCGTCGGGACTACATAGGTCACCGAATCAACTTTTTTAAGAACCACTGACTGCTACCTACTTCATTGGATAGATCACACAGAGTAGATTCGAAAGATCGTAGTTATTTTTTAATCAAAGTACTTTGTAGGGAGTTATGGAAAATGGGGCAGTTTTTTACGTCTATTCCGCCCTAAAACCAGAAGACAGGAGCGGTGCTGTACTTATCACGAATCTTGGATCCGTTTTTAGTTATGGTAGATTACAGGAGGCCGCGATATAAATAGGGTCCGGTTAAGTGAAATGGTGGAGACATGTTAGACGCACTCACCCCATTCGCCTAGGGATGTTATTGCGGCGATGATCAAAAATTTGGCATCCGGTTTTTAGTTTTCGAATTTTTGAGAGCTATTAGTTCAAGATACGATCTTAGGAACGAAGTGCGGGCAAATGAAGAAAACCGCGGTGGGATGTAGTTTTTTCATAGCATACCTGTCTCCTCTACCCTGCTGCAATCCACTGTTGCACTGAAAACAGATGCCAGATTCTGATAAGCACCCTCAGATAACCCCCTAAACGAGGTTTGAACAGAGGAATTTTGCCTCTGGAGTGTCGAGAGCACGAGTTTCCATATCTGCAATGCTTCCCCACTTCTTTGCATCCCCATAGGGTAGAAAAGAGCGGTCAATTGAGGTTACACTTCCAAAAGTAATACAGACCATTATAAAGGGATCACACATGGATGGCATCTAACGAGGGACCCAACAAGACAAGCATGTTTTATTGGCCAGTGGCGTATCTCTAATCTACGAAGAGTAGCTTGGCTCACATACTGCAAGAACTTAAGAGAGGTTGAAAAGCGAACACTGAACCCCGCCGATGGCAAAATACACTCCTCTATGTACATTGTTGAAAGTGCAGGAAACGCTGCTAGCAATGAGTAAACACATCCCCGGAAACGATCCCTTGATCACTTTCCTGCAAATCCACAGCGCTATCCAAGCAGTCATCCAATCGCTGAGGCGTTACTAGTGAATGCCTCCCATGAATGTGTTTTCCCTTTTCTTCTACGAATTTATAGAATCCCACGCTCTAGCAATGACTGAAGCTCCAAACCTTGGCCAGGATTATCTCTGAGCACTAGAAGGGTATTCCAGGTGCCAGTTTTGCGTTATTGCCCCGCACTGAAGCGCTATAGTTTCCTGCCATTTTTGACCTGCCCAGAGGTCTGCAGGAAATTTGGAAGCCACTATGCGGTGCTTCCCAGCCAACGCCCTCCAATACTGTATAGGTCTTTTTGAGAATTTGCAGTCACCTCGTTGATCTTCCTCGTTAGTAAGACTTTTGTTGCTTTCCAAATACGAAACCTCTGCTAGATGTCAGGTTTATTCCCCTCAAAATAATAAGTGTCAAACAAACAGCAAAAGCTGAGGGTTATGCTACAGCTTACCTGACTACTGTTCGAGTAGACCATGCAGACTAACCGGAAACCGATCCGTGGAGAAAGAATAACCCAACCCAGGCGTCGATTCAGGCTCAGAACGCAGTCTAAGCCGGCGCTGAACTGGCCCACTATCGTGAGACTCCTAATGCTAATCAACACCAGTCGTCGGCAGTTGACAACCACGGCCATGCCATTCTGCCGCTTGTGTGCGGTAGGTTCAGCTCTCTCTCGCTTAGGAAACTCCCTCTTCCGCCCGCGTAGCATGCGACGCCAGGGGACTTTCACTACGGACAGCAGCTCATGCATTCTTGCTTTAGGTATGTAGAATGGCACTTTTACTCCAATCTGTGCCGTCTTCAAAACAAGGTGGAGACCTGTCAAACCAAATTAAAAACTTCCAAGATCAAGCACTATCCAAAACAATACAGACGTCATTCATATAAACTATTTATCGGAGATCGAAAAACAAGTTTTTAATTTACAAAAAAAAATTTCTTGCAATTTTATAACACTTCTTCTTCAAAGAATTGAGTAATGTTTGAGTTTTCATAATATCTTTATCCTTTCAGCTACAAAAACCGCTTTAGGCTTGCATCACAGTGCTGGAAAACAAAAAATTTCGGTGTATCGCAAAACGGGATCTCTTCGTGTACTAGTACAGCACATACTGATTTCATTCGATTGAAAGAAAAAATTTTGTTTGAGCAGAGCTCCTGGCTAGTCAACGTGAGTCAGCGAGAAAACAGTTGTGGCAAACACGCATATCCCCAATGTGCAGCTTCAAGTGATCAGCATTTACACCACTGATCGCATAAACAGAGATATGCCAGACGAACACATGGCGCGACTTTTCTCGCAGTGCACTCAAAAATCCCTCCCTTGTTGCAGCGTAAAATGCGCCAGAAACCATTCTTGTTGTATGAAAAAACAATTTAAGGAAATCAAGTGTGGTGACCTCGCACCAGACATCAGCTAAGCCTCGGAATCGCTTCAATCGCCTGCCTTTCTATCAGGACCGTCCAAGCCTTTCACCCACTAAAGGCAGACCTTCGGTCATCGAGGAGGCGGTGGCTATAAAAGAAGAGGCCTGAAAGACGCCTGTCGGTCTCCTCTCCTTTAGCAAGCTCGGCGCTCTCACTCCTCTCTCCTTCTTACCGTATGACATCCTCCATACCATGTTTGTAATTTTACTGTCGCTCTCCAGTACCTTCTATATATAATGGTAAGAGAGATGTATAGAAAGGGCTACTCAGTTTTCCCGTCAACTTGGCAGAGCACCACGATAGTCTCGTAGCAGACTCCATTGGATCTCCTTTCTACGAGTTGCAGCCGTTCTGCCCCAACCGCATTTTTGAGAAACATGGCACGCAGCTGAGTGAAAGTAAATCTTCCACCGCTGGCGATGTGGAAAAAGCCTCCTAAGCGAATTCGGTCATAACCATAGGCATAATTCAGCCTTTAAAACAAATGTAGTTAACGATGTATGAACAGGGGCTATGCAAGGTATAACTAAAGCGGAACAAAGCTCATAAGTGGTTTATCGAACGGTATAGCGAAGAATATATGATAATAATAGCGGCTCCACACATAATAATAGCGGCTCCACACATAATAATAGCGGCTCCACACATATAATAGCGGCTTCACACATAAATGATCACCTTACTCTTAGCAGAGCTGTAATAAAACAAAAAATGCAGAAACAAAAACCGCATAAAACAATACGTGCCGACAGTCAGAATGAGTACAGTGGTTGAGGCAAACACGGACGAGAGTACTCATTTGCTCATGGTGAGGCGCTCGCCCCGTATCTCTCTCACCAGGTTGACGTCCTCGGGCATGATGGTGACGCGCTTCGCGTGGAGAGCGGCCCGGTTGGAGTCCTCGCACAAAGACGTCAGATGCACCTCAGCTGCTTCCTGAACAGAATTCCTTGAATGCACAACGAGACCGCTATTTGCGCGGAGCTCTGAAGTTGAACGTGTAGATTAAACTCGTTCTACCCGTTCTCTGGGGAGGCTTCGATACGAGAGGCTTGGCTACAACCGCATTTCACTCTTCTGAAAGCTTCTTCTTCCAAAATGGAAATAATTTAGGAAAAACCTGGACCGCCATCTATATAATACACTTGCACTGAGCGGGCTGAAATGAAAAGTGGAAATCACTCCAAAATACGTTCTAGATCCGTTTAACACTGGATACATAAAGGGTCGGATAGAGCACTACAATGCAAAACGAATTACAAATCTTCATTTCATATTTCCTATTCAGGGTTTTCAGGATCAGCTGTGGATGAATATATTTAGATCTACATAGAACCACAGACAATTACGGACAGTCTGCCTTTTCATACTCTCGTTGGACGTTGCACCGAAACCAACAAAGGCTACCACACATCATAACGAACAATGCTAAATTTGATTTAGTTAGGTTCCAAACCGAAAGCGCAGATGTAGTATTCCCCATCCCTTCGAGGTCGGTGAATTGGTACCGCGCTTGTCTGAGAAGGATAAAATATTGAGTTGCACATAAAGGCGGTGACCGTGACCCGCCCATAACCTGATGCAGACGGAAGGTTTGAAAGTCGTCGATATCCATCCTCGCAGATGCGGAAATTGCGGGAAGAGATATCGACAAATGAACAAAATCGTGTGCTCTTTGTGTGAACGACGAAGCTTTTCGGGAAAAGCTGAGAAAATATCACACTATCGCCGTGAAAACGGTTTTCAATACATTGCCTAACATATGATGTGCAAGTTATGACGGAAGTCTAGATAGCAGTCCATCCTGTATCTCCTTCTCAACCGGCAACTTTCCGTAACCCACCAAATCTACGTGAACTTCTCCAGTAATGTTATTTCTGTGATCGAGCTTAACATTTTCATTTAAGAAGATTTCAGAAAGGTTTTCTGAATACTGCGAGGAAGATTGTGCACCGTATACATTGGATCCGAACGAACCGTTTTCGGATATCCCACTCCGAATCATCCAAAAATGTGAAGCCCGCGAAATTGCTTGTATCCGGATCATCCAAAAATCCGGGGTCCGCGAAAACGGCGTTACTCGAGTCATCCAATTATCCGATAATTTCCGATCCGATCTAATGTATAGTATACCCCTCGCCGTAAACATGCACCCAAGTTGTTGTTGGATGATAAATCATTAATGTTAAAGAGATATATGTCTATGCGTGGAGTATATCTCGTTGAAAACGGATACCCATTGTGAAGGATTTGTTCAGCTGCAATCTACATTCGGTCGGTAAAGAATTGCTGCACATATCTGGTCACCGTCGATTTGCAAACAATATCCCTGGTCTCAGCTTAACTGAAGATTGTGGGAGTGGAACTGCGTGTGTTCGTGGTCTTATTGTTTGGGCAGAAGTTCCCCCCCCCCCCCCCCGCACTGTGATGATTAATCGGTGACGTGTTTTCCAGAAGAGGAAGTGACTTTCTCTTCTGGAAAACACGCCACCGAACACGCGACTTCATGACCGTGATAGATCACGGGGGATGAGAACTGCTAAACAGAAAGTAGCGCCCCTGGCGGTTGTCTACCGACTAGCCACCGCAAACATTTTGATAGGCCACACACGCATTCAAGTCACCTCACGGTGTCTCGCAAATTATAATGCGTGACACATCTACGTAACTGAACAGAATAACGGAAATCTTTCATCATGTACACTTACTAGATCAGATGTGCAGGACCTCTGAGCTGCTCTAAAATTCTCCGCCCACACCATACCATTTTTTCAGTGGCTCCGAAAGCCGTTGAATATATGGTTCCTGAAGGGTACCTACGCTTGGAATAGACTACGAAGAATGACAATTAATAGCGTTCCAAAGCCTGATATGTATTGTTCTGCTTTCTCCGCGCGCATCTACAGTTTATAATGCACACAAAAAATATTACAAACTAAAGGAGAATTCTCAGTCAGAGAAGTGAGGTGCTTATGTCATCAAAACTTTTGGATGTTCAATGTCGCATGAATCCTGCGACATTGAACATCCAAAAGTTTCTCCGGACATTCATAGAACTTCCGAAATGATCACTATAGCTGTATGCAGCATTACTGAGCAATACACATCCTTACTTACTTGCAAGACCAATAAAGCCTCCGACTGCCAACGGAATTCCTCTTTGAAGCCGAATTTTTTACACACCTTAAAAGGCAAATAAATAGAACTGCGTAAGGTGAGGAGATGAAAGGCTTCACCCACCTGGTTGGCGATGTCACGAACCACTCTCTGGAAGGAGATACGGGGAATAATCGTGTTCGCCTCAGCATGCTTCTCTGAACAGAACTACCTCACTCAAAGCCTAGGTACCTGCATCACTAGGACGCGACCAGCGCATGAAGTTAGCCTTCAACACCTAACCCGCTTGGTTACGAATGTGAGACATTCTTCCCAGGTGAACTGCGAAGTCTCACTTGGTGTTCAGCACCACACTTATCCTTACGATTACGTGACATTGCTCGAATGTAACTTGTGTGGTTCTTTGCGGCGTCGATATGGCCTACGTGTTGGCTAAGCTCAACAATAGGTTCAGTAGCAGAAAAGCGGTCGGGTGAAATAGGATTGCTCACGGATCAGGCTCCAAGGTACACGTTGATTCGGGCCAGCAGCGCTTCAAATCCCGTGTCGCGTTACTGTCAATATTCCAAAAACATCCGAGATGAACATGATGGTGCATAATTGAGACTTCTACAGCTGAATGTCTTCCAGGGATTCAGGTAATTTTCCCTGCTTAGTGATGGAGGAAACGGTAATCCCCTTATATATCAGTGCTTGATAAACTTACAACCGGAAAAAAAACGTCTGAATTGTCCACCTAGTTTAGGATTGAAATTCAGGAAAATCGTTACGGGACCACGCAGTTGCCTATCCCTCTGCTAATTAGTCGCTGCAGCTAGCGATATTTGTGCGATAGTCCGGCGCGAATATGGTCGGGAAGGGGAGTGGGGCTTCTGATAAGCAGAAAATCCCATTGATCGTCGTTAATGTCCTCATCCTTGGCTCCAACTTATAGAGCCTGTAGTAAGGGCACTCCATGGCTAAAAAAAAGCCCACTTTAAATCGCGCGGCTGTGGACTTTGCTCACTGGACAACTCGAAAGGGTTTTTTTTCGGTTGTAAGTGTATCGGCGAGTCTATATATCCTGTAATACTCTCACTGAAACACAAACAGCTATCAAGTCACGAAAAAACTAAACCGGTTGTTTCTCATTTATGAGAAGTAAGACATAGGAGAAGCCCAGATCAGAACAGCTATTGCTGCTTTCAAAGTCTCGCTCGAGTCAACCGTCCCACCCCCACAGTAGCCACTAAATTATTTACCAATGGCTTAGTACATCTGAGTATCTTACAGCTAAAGCATTTAAAGAAATTACATTGGAAATTGTTAGATATTTCCCTGCCATACTACACTAGTACATAAATATCATTCAGGCGAAAGGGCTTTAATAGGCGGGCGAAAGGGCCCTTTCGAGAATTATAACGTCATGTTAACTGTAAGTTCTAGAAATACAATACTTAGCGGGCTGATGCCCGGAGATTGCACATGGTCGTGGAACACCCACATAAATACGGTTTCTGTATTCTCTCCCACGCCAGCGGAGGAGATCACAGAAAAGGGAACAAGGAACTCCAGGGTCTTGCTGATCTAACTTACCCGCGTTAAGATACCTTGCCGGTGTGCAGCGGGCACCAGCCCGCTTATCCTGCTTAGTAAAGGAAGTACTTCTGGGAACGCTTTTATGTAGAGAAGCGTGTTATCAATATGCGTAACAGATAAACCTACTGCAGCGTTTCTTGGGCACAACCACTGACGTGCCCTCCCCTTGTCCTTTCTTCTGCAGCTGCCTCTTAGCCTCCAGTTTTTTACGGAGAACAATTTGTGTCTTCACCACGGCCGCTGGTCGCTTGGTACGAGCCATTCTGAAATATGAAATCTGAAGGCAAGATGTTCAGTGTGTAAATACTCTACGATAACTCAATTGAATGAAGCAAAACAAAATTCACGTCACGTCTACAATAAATGCGACTGAACTTACAAAGTAAATGACATCGGAGACTACGCCATGATGCACGATTCATTAGGGTGGATGAGGGACTTCCTACGCAACAGATGGCATAGTAGGAAACAGGCAAGTGTGTCGGTTGGAAACGACAGGTTATGAGATCTTTTCACTTGCAACTTGAAGTGAAAAGATCTCATAAGAATGTTTGTGTTCAGTGTGTGTTTTTCTCAACTGTAAAACTTAGTTGTCAGTACATTGGTAGAAATACAACAATATATTACCTTGTACTGTGCTAACAACTAAGTTAATTAGTTACCTTCTTTATTGAAGAGCCTCGGGGTAACTAATTTGGCACTATTGTACTTTACGGACTCCAGAGGACGAGGAGAGGTCGAAAAAATTTTTTCGCCCAAACCTCGCCCAGAGGGTTATTTGTGGTGCTGGAGCCGGTGCCGCTTTCATACGACGTCACCAGCCGTCTTGCTCGCTGTCAATTGCACCGTAATTGCAATGATGGGCGGCCTTTGTGTGCGAATGGTCACCGCGTCCGCGACAGCGATCACAGCCGCACCGTAGTTAGCCGCTCCTGCGTCGCCACTGGTGACGGTTGCCAGTGCGGGAGCCGCTGCCGCAAACGCGACAGCTACTCCTCCCGACTTTGCATGAAGCTCGCTTTCCTTGGGACCTATCGGTAATTGGGGATGTGGAGGGAAACTGACGAGCGAATTGCGACTAAGTCGGCAGCGCTAGAAAGCCCTGAGCAATGTCCGCTACGTCACGACTGAAGCGACGCAACCCCTCTCTCCACGTCACTCTGCGTCTCTGACCGCGGCAGAGAAAGAGAGTGCGGTTTGAAATTCCCGCCGCGCCCAGAGACTCGTCCGGACTCCGGAAACTCGTTTGCACTTTGTTCCGGAGTATGTACGTTTAACGACGAGTGCATGAAGCTCTCACTGGTTTGTCCTGTTATTATTCCTACTACGATTCCTTTAGTCAGAAAAGGCCACTGGCTACCTTCTGCGTCACGAAGAGAACGGCCAAGCTAATGATCATAGGCAAGGAACTAGGAGAGGAAGCTGAAGACTGGATCGCGCGAATACCGGGGACCAATGCCGGACTTGAAAATGTTTCGAAAAGTGAATCCAAGCTATTGAAGGAAAACTAAGGGCAAAAATTAAGGTGTTGGCGAACTGTTGTAAAAGAGCATAAGAACGGCTGAAAATAATCCTGAAGAAGGTAGGTGAAGGGAGTACAACAGGTAGAAGTGAAGCAGAAGGACTACAAGGAGACTCAATGAGAGTATTCTTTTTGATAGATGTCAAACACTTGCAGTCCCGTAACATGTGTTGTAGAAAACTATCCTGTTCTTATCACCTCCCGTCTGCCCACAGACCTGGATGCCGTCGTTGCTGCGGTGGAGGATGTCGCGCTGGCGGCAGGTCAAGGCGGGGAGTCGGAAGACGTAGCGGCGTTGCGACATAGGTCACCGCAATAGCGAAGACATTCGTAAGTTCAGACCCTCACCCGGTTACCTCTCAGGGCCTGTTGTAGACACTCAGCTTGAAAGTTGTCGGGATCTATCCTAATCGGAGGAGGGCATATAACCATTTGCGTCCACAATCCGTCTACAATGAGTTTTTTCAATAGCCTCTGCTGGTGTCCCATTATTCGCGGGCTTTTATTTAAATTCAGAAGATGTGGTTGTGTAGTATAGGATGACAAACGTAGCTGACGCTCCCCTCCAGACTAAGGTAGATCCACTTGTCGACATCCATTCTCTCAAATGCGAGAATGCGGGAAGGGAATGTGGACAATTAAACAAAATTCGAGCTCTATCTATTCAGCTTCACAGGAAACTTCTTGGGAAAGGCTAGGAATGTGAAACACTATCGCAGCGAAAGTGATTTTGTATACACTTCCTAACATAGGGTCTGCAAATTCTGATGCAGGGCTAGATAGGAGTCGATCTTGTATCTCCTTCTCAACCTAAAGCTTTCCTATGTGAAACAAGCCCAGGTGAATTCCAGAAGTAATATTGCTTCAGTAACCTTGCTTAAAATTTCATTTTAGAAGATCTATGGAGACTGCGAAGAAGAAAGAAGATGGCTACTCGCTCCAGCCTTACACCCAAGTTCTTATTGTAAAATAACCAGTCGTACGTCGGCCTAGCGGCCGCCTACGACTGGTTGGAGGCTTCGCCCCCAAACCCCGAGAATAGGACGCCATGGTCGCTACGGGTTTCCTATTCTTCCCTAGGCCTTCTAACCTTTATGTTAATCGAGATGGATCGATTGATCCGACGTCAGATTCGTGTTCAGCGACCTCGATTACTCCAGGGCCGAAGTTTCGCGCCACTTGAGCGCCATCCTCAAAAAAATCGATAATATCAATCGATATCGATTGGTCGACTTCAGATTCGTGTTCAGCGACCTCGATTACCCCCACGGCCGAAGTTTCGTGCCGCCGACGTGTTCGGCACGTCTACGGCTCGCCATGCACGGTTACCTACGTGTTCGGCACATCTACGGCTCGCCATGCACGGTTGCCGACGTGTTCGGCACGTCTACGGCTCGCCATGCACGGTTGCCGACGTGTTCGGCACGGCTACGGCTCGCCATGCACGGTCGCCGACGTGTTCGGCACGTCTACGGCTCGCCATGCACGGTTGCCGACGTGTTCGGCACGTCTACGGCTCACCATGCACGGTCGCCGACGTGTTCGGCACGTCTGCGGCTCGCCATGCACGGTCGCCGACGTGTTCGGCACGTCTGCGGCTCGCCATGCACGGTCGCCGACGTGTTCGGCTGCCGCGCCCCAACTCAGGTGTGACGGACGCACACACGCACGCACACACGCACGTACACACACACACACGCACACACACACACGCTTGCTGCTTTATATATAGTAGGATACACTACAAGTACGATCCTGGGGAACACACCCCCGAATGGTTACCGTATCATATAGGCGTGCATTGGCGGGGGCGCGCGAAATTCTTCATGCCTAGCATTACACATGCGAACCTTTCGTGGCTCAGGGAATGCGGATCTGGGTTCACGCTAGGGAAGGGACTCCCCGGTTGGGTGCCATCCAAGCTGCTCGTGCGCAAACTGTTTTCGTCGCTCAAGGGGACTCCGCAGCTGGATTCTGCGCTCTTCGAGCGGCGAAGTGCATACGGCTGAAACAATGCGCAAAGAAACTCCTCAGCTCTTAGATAGTCAGCTGAAATGCAAGAGTGCCACGACGCATGGAAACCGAACCCCCCCCCCCCCCCCCACATCCCTCCCATGAAGTAAACCCGTTACCCTCTGCACCGCGACCCACTTGCCAGCGGTGCCATCGCGGGCGCACAGGACATCGATCGATCAATCGACAACGTGGACGTCGACGCGCGATCTCTAAGCAGGGGGCGCAGACAGCCGGTATACGGTAACCATTCGGGGGTGCATTCGCCGGAATCGTTTCTCATAATACACTGATGTCAAAAAAGCAGCTTTCACCCTTACATATGTCTTGCCCAAAATGGATACCCATTGTGACGGCTTTGTTCAATCAGAGAAGATGCGGCCACAGTCATTCCACACTGCTTTTCAGACGTTTTTCTAAACCAAATTTGATTTACTTTTGCTTCCGTTACGGTGCATCCTACTCCGGTTCCCTCCGTTTTTCAGCCTTTCTGTTCCGTCCCTACTGCGAAAAATTGCGGTACGTCGCCATCACTCGAGAACAATGTCCCTGGTCCCAGCTTAACTGCTTAATTTCGGGGTGGAACTGTGTCTGCAGGTCTCCTGTAGAAGTTTTCATCCTTTAGTGATGGTTCATCACGGTGACGAGTTCTCCAGGAAGGAAAAGGATCCGTGGTTCTGGGCCATGGCCGATCGTGAGCCATGGATCCTTGAGCGGTGAAGTCCGCTGCTTCGACTTTTGCAGCGTTCGTCCCACCGTAGCGAGTAGCAAAAACTGACAAAGGTTCGAAAAACAGAAGCCATAACATGCTCGCGGAGTGTACGTTTGAAAGATTGTGCGCTCCATAACCAACTTAGGAGCGTTCTAGCCTAGACTTACTAGCCACCTACAAAAAGCCGCGCTGCTTCCAGCCGAAATTTTCGCCGAAGCTACAAAGCTGTCAGGGAGTCGTTCGTTGTTCTGCGTGTACGTTGAATTTCAGTTTCTCTCGAGAACACTGAGTCTAATCTACCTCATGGTATTTACTGTAGAACTAGGACGGCGTGGCGCAATGAAATCAATTTACTCAGGTCTGTTAGCACGCTGTCTTTTCTGTCTATGGCCGGTTTCAGACATAAATACTTAGGACCATTCCATCTATTTTCCAATCTTAAGGGGGCTCAAGTTTGAAGGTACATATGATAACAAGGAATAAAGGTCGACATAAACAACCCCCCTGTGCGATGACTTGCGGTGCCCAACTGCTGGCCGAAATAATGATCCGAGCTCCTTGAGCACGATGAGCGCAAGTCAATGTGTTATCTTTCCCAATCAGGATTATCGCTAGGAATCTAACGGGGTAGTAGGTTTCTTGTCCACGGCAGGCTCCGAACTGAGAATTGGTTGGGCGCGGCTGGCGGTGCCTTCTCTGACTGCGCTATACGTAGTCATTTTGAAGAAAAACAAGGTCTCTAATAGTGAATGTAGAAAGGAGGCACGGCTGAAGTAAAAGTGAACCGAACATATGCGAGGTGTTTTACCCCTGGAAGTTGTGAAACACTGTCGTTTCTTACAATTAGGCTTACATACATCTTTCCATGAAAGTTTCAATTTTGCAACCGCTGAGAGTGTGAAGCCCCCCCCCCCCCTCACCCTCCCCGCCCTGCACTAGGAAGATGCTAAAAGGCACTGTGCTTTTTTATATACAAAAGAATGATGAACGATTGAACACAATCGTAATGTGCCTGCAGAGGTTGCTATGCTTGGGAGGACGCCAAATGAGAAATTGTGCAGCCGTCAAATCCCTGGTTCACGAGTCTGGATTAACGGAAGTGGTTTCATGGAAAGAACTCGATCGAGTTCAGAATTCCTTAAGCTCAGTACAGAATGAAGTGCCGTTGTAATACTAGGGCACTCAACAATCAGTTCCTCAAAAAAATCCTTCAAGACTACTGCTCCCAAATTCAGAATATTCTATGGAGAGAAACATTTGGACCAAAATACCTAACAAAATGTTAATGGCCGCGTTTGCACTGTTCGAAGTGCCCAGGTTTCCCGCCAAGCATGGTCCCGCAACGAAGCACATGGTCTTGAAACGCGGGTCCATTACTACGTGCTCTTAAGCGGGTGTTGCAAACACTAGTTATTTACCTGTTGTGGTTTCCTCCATATCGTTTATCCATTATTCCACTATTCAGCTCCGAATTCTCTAGCTTTACTTCCAAGGAAGTTACCGTTCAATCGCCTTGAGGTGGTGGTCCATGCACAGCTCGTTTGTCTTCATCACAGTAGACTGCCGCCTGTATGTATGTCGTCCTCTTGTCTGCCAGATTCGAACAAAACAGTCTAGTAGTAATGGACGGAGACAAGAAGAAGAGTGTTGCAAGTGCGTCTGATCTGTCGCTTCCTGCTCCAACGAAAGAGGAGAAACCGGCACTGCCGAACGCGGTCAGTTCCTATTTTAAGTCTCGCGCACCTGTCGGGTTTGCCACCACGTTCTCTGTTGGAATTTAATTTCAGACTCCGACAAGTGATTGCTCCACTCTGAAGTCGTCGTCTGACAGTCGACTGTCGTCGGACAGGGATGAGACGTCCACGCCTCCGAAAGGTGTGCTCCAGTTATTCTGTAGAACTTCTTTTTAATCTCGTCGTTCCAGAGTCGGCTCCTAGGATGACCGTGCGCCTGCTGCGCGATCGCAGTGCCCGTCCGAGTGGCCCTGTCCTCCGCACTCGCAGCAGCAGTTCCGAGGTATCGGAAGCTGCAGACCAGCTACAGGGGCACCTTACACGTGAAAGCCCTTTCGTGACTCCTCCACATAGCGGTCGCGTCCTGCCCAGTCCCGCGGTCCCCCCTACTACGCCAGATAGCAAGGTGAAAGAGTCACATGAGCTCGTGCTACCTCCGTTACCGTAAGCCGTATTATAGAATCCGTTTCATGTAAAATACCGCGCGTTGAGAATCTGTGATTTCAGGCTTGGTCTCCGTCCTCTCAGCCCTGAGCCTCGCAACGTACTCTTGAATGCGCCAAGAAAGGTATTTTGTGAAGTTTCGCTTTGCTTCATCTTGCATTTCTTTCCTTTTTTGTAGAATAGGGGAAGAAATGCTAGACTTAACTGTGCTTCGGTCGCGGCGCGGCGATGCGTCACGAATGCTACCGATATCGATTAGGCGGCCAGTCAGTCGATATTGGTGGACTTCACGACGCCACACCGCCTTGTGGCTGAACTGCAGATCGCACGAGGGTGTGTGTGTTTACTTTAGAGCAGGGAGGTGCTTAATTTTTCCGTTTCCATGCCCAATTCCGGTTTTCGGCTGTTAAAAAAAAAGAACAGAAAAGGTGAATCATCAATCATCAATTGTTTTGCACTAATTAGTCACTTCTTGAACTTGAACAAAAGGCAAAGGAAATAAATCGGCTATGTATCACCCCTTCTGCGATTGTGTTGTTTTCAAGCCGGTGGTGAATTCTAATCTCGGAACAGTGTGACGACCAAATTAGATTCTTTTCGGAGAAAAGGGTTGGAATTACTACGCAGAGAAGCGTTGACTGTCAGGGCCTAAATATGGGTGTTGGGAAAACTGTCGTATTTCGCAAAAAAAAAACTACTGCATCAAGAGTCATCCTGGAATTACATATTCTTAACAAGTTGAAGTTGGATCGAACGGTTTGGAGATTTCCGGAAAGTGAGGAGTCGTGTATCAAGTCATCAAGTTATGGATCAACCTCGCCTATTCACCGTCGACCTCATGATTGAATCATAGGTACAGCTTCAGAATGGGAGGATTCGTTAGTGTCCGGAGCGGACTATTTGGAAAAGATGTGCTACCGAATAGTCTGAGATCGCGAAAAGGTTTGAGGAGTGTTTGAATCAAGAATGTAATTCCTTAGCCGGGGCATTGATATTGGTGGACTTCACGACGCCACACCGCCTGGTGGCTGAACTGCAGATCGCACGAGGGTGTGTGTGTTTACTTTAGAACAGGGATGTGCGGAATTTGGCCAAATTGATCGAGCGACGCGATTGATCAATTCGGCCACTAGGCGCCTTTTGTACTTCCGCCGCGCCGTGGCGCGTCAATTAAGAACGCGGCGCGGTCAGTCGCGTCGCGCCCGAATTTGACGCGCCGCTGCGCGATTGCAGTTAAAAAGGGGAGCGTCAGCGACGCGCGGCGACCAACTTCTACGCACTACGGTCCGTGCGCCATAACGGACGATTTAGGAGACGGTCCATGAGTCACTGAAGAACCAAAACAGAAAGGATTCGTCCGGCTGATCAGCGGTATGCATCTGGCTAATGTTAGCGGTGGGATTCCTGTGGGAGCGACGAATCCTCTTTTAAAGCTGGGGCCGAAGTCGTCTGCTTAACCTACGGTTGAAATTGGTGTGGTATTGAGTCGAGTCCCCTGCAATGCAAATGGAACTAAACCATTCTTTATTTTGCAACATGTGCGGGTTCAAAAGTAGAATTGGTGGAAGGTACTTATTGTCGAGAATCGCTCAGATTTCTCTCTCATATTGCCATTCCGGGGTCATTGTGCGCTAAAGATATCTTTAACGTAGTAGGTAAAACTTCGTGAAAGTCTACAGATCTCCATTCCCTTCCTAGGTTACGAAAGGTACGGGTGACTAATGTAATAGTCACCGATTTCGCTCAAACTCTAGTGTAATACGAAAAACGGATGTTTAATTTGTGATCAGCACACCAAATAACCTCCCTATGCGAAATTTGGGCGAAAGCGGTGAATTTGACCTCGACAGCCTTAGTCACTCGAACATACCGTAATCGGGCCTAAATTCAAAAACGGATGTCAGATCCGTGATCAGTACCCTAAATAACCCCCCTCCCCCCAGCCCGGTGAAGTTTGGTAAAAAAAAAAATCTTCTCGACGTGTCATCGACCTCTGGAGTCCTGAAAGTACAGCAGTGCCATAATTTTGCTACACCCCCTTTGTCCTGTTGATTGGGGAACCAAAACAAAGTGGATATAGCAAAATGATTCATCTCGGTGGTGAATCTCCCACTCCACATTGAGCCTGCCGCAGCTGATCGCGCCGCGCCGCGTCCTTCCCTCCAGCGGCGCGATTCGCCGAATACCGTAAAGCCGCATGCACACTCGGCAGCGGCGGCAGCGGCAGCCGTGATTAAGCATAGGGGTATCGATTCCCGCAAAATCAATGCCACTATGCTTGACCACTGCCGCTGCCGAGTGTGCGTGCGGCTTAACCAGAAATTTTATCAGATGTGATGTTTTGGGGCGGCGGAGTATAGGCCCATGCACACTTTTGCGACACCGCGGCGCGGAAAGTGGTGCAACGGTTACCTCCGCGAAATTCGGCGGTCACGGCGCGGCCGCGTTAGAGCACTGTTTTAGGCAACGGGACCGGCGTCCCCGTGGATGCCGCGCCTCGTTTTCCCCTTTTCACGACAACAACAAAAAAAAATCAGCATATCTCTGCTATACAGCCTTTAAATCTTTGGTGACGATATTACAGACAGTGAGCAAGAGGAGCGGACGAAGTATGAACACTCGCTCTTGTTCGCTATGCACTTTCCCTACTCAGCACTTGTTCATAGTTCGCGAAGGGAGCGGTTGAATCGCCTGCACGAAGCAGCGAATCGATTCATGCCAAGCAATCGCCTGGCGGGAATCGATATACACTTCACTACACTACATTGCATGGACGTGCTCAGGATTCCCGGACAAGCCAGGGGAGTGGGTTGACCAAAACGCTCTTTTCTGGCACATGTTCCTAATACTATTCAATCATCTGGCTTTATGATGAGGGGCTGTGAAGAGACAACATCTTGTTAGCTTATGTGTGGCTAGGCGTGAAGTCATGAAGGCTACCAGTATCGATCGTCTTCGCCACCTAGTCGATATTGATGGCTTTCATGACACCACGCCGCCCGGCGGCTCAAGTATGAATCCCGCTTAACCGGCTAAGCAGGCAAAAGAATTCTGAGATGTAGCCAGTCTTGACACGGGTGCAATAGGTAGGCTATCAATATCGTATATACCATATATCTTGGAAATCGTTACACGCATATGGGGCAACATCCCGCTATGTACCCTTACTTCTTTCCTTTTAGCCCAAGCGTCCAGTACCTCTCTCCAACTCCAATGCTGCGGATGCCTCACCCTCGTCCAACTCGCCGAAGACAACCCCGCCGACAGGGTGAGTTCCAAAATTGTCCATCATATTGCTGGATTCGATATTGAGTACACGGGTTCCAGACGCTGCTCTCCGAAACGCTGCGCCCGTCGTGCGCTCAAGTTCGATTGAATGAATACGGCAGAGTCGAAGTGACCGATTTTGTCGTTCAACGGATTATAATCAGACGTTTATTTATTTATTTATCTATCTATTTGTTTTACTTTCATTAAGCTCCGTTTTTGATAGATCTTTATGTCGTGGGCTTTGCTGCAATCACCCAGATATGTAAGAGGTTTTACTCCGTAATAATGTACATAAGTTTATTGGCTTTCTATTACTTTCAGATGTTTATTTATTTATTTATTCTGCCTATGTTGAAACCTGCTTTCAATTGATCTCCATGCCAAGGGCATTGCTGAACTCAGCCAAATATATCAGACGATTTATTCCGCGATAATGTGCACAGGCTTGCTTGCTTCTTCTACTACTTTCAGTTTTTTTATTTATTCATTTATTCTGTCTATACTGAAATCTGCTTTCAGTGGAACTCCATGTCAAGGGTTTTGCTGTATTCAACCAAATATGTCAGAGGATTTATTCCGTGTTAATGTACACACGTTTATTTGCTTTCCTTTCCTTTACCAGTTTTAGATGTTTATTTATTTATTTCCTATGTTTGAGTTGGTTTTAAAGAGATCTTTGTGATTTATTCCATAATAATGTCTACGCGTGTGTTTGTTTCTTCTAGATGCTGTCATTATGTTCCAAATATTTTGTATTAGTGAAGGTTTGTAAGATGTGTTGTGAATGAAGTTCATGGTTCCTTTTCTATGAGTTGTACGACACACCAACAAGGTTTAAATATGATCAAGTACACGGAGTGTAGCCAGCACACAAAATTCTGTGCGTTAAATTTTTTAACGAAAATTTTTCATTAAACTTCCAGTAAATCGTTAAATTTCGTTAAAAAATACAACTAACTGCAAACCTGTTAAGATGAACGTTGATATTTAGCTTCGGCCAAGATTGTTATATATCTTTATTTCTGACGGCTGACGTTTCGGCGTTGTCGCCATTTTCGCCGTTCGAAGGACATTTGTGACTCTGTCCGCTATAGCGCCAAAGTAAGATTGCGGAGAAAGTTTGCTGTCGTTCCCTCTGCCAAGCTACAACACGAAAGATCGTTGCTAACCTGCAATCACTGCATGATCGTCTACGATGGAGGGCAAAAATCAACGCTCGGGTTAATGGGCTAAATTCGATAGGTTCCACTGGTATTCCATCTCCACCTTTTCCGTCCACATATCTGGGTCCTCCAGAACCCAATGTCGCCGTTGATACAAAATTCCGGATTTTCGCAAATTCTCTGCTAACTGTGCTCCGTAGTGTTAATGGAAGGTATGCACCCTCCAACTTATCATCAGCACAGAGGCAAGGTCTAAGAGAAATTCGGGACTCTGCATCATCAGGTGCTATCAAATTTGTTATAAGCGACAAGGGTGGCGAATTTGTGGTACTCTCACAAGAACTAGACAGAGCGATCACACGATTACATCTTCAAGACGCTTCTATCTACACGCGCTCTACTTCTGAGGAATTTGTACGACAATATAGGAAACTCAATAAGAAGTGGACGGAGGTGACACGTGCAGCTAATATACCTAGAGCAACGACAGCAAGATTTCGTTGCGATCTACCTGCCTGCCCAGTTCTTTACACCCTGATAAAGACCCACAAGCTCTCACCTGGGAACGCGTCAGCTGTTGATCCCTCACTTTTCAAGGTGAGGCCAATTATTAGTAACATCGGTGGACCCACTGATCGTATTGCATGGTTTCTCAACCTCGTGCTTGTACAACTATTCCGATTTACTCCTGCCTATCTACCTAATAAGGATAAGGATAAAGGACGGCGTTACTCAATCCCTTCTGGGATGCGCCAGCGCATTCTACTTCTACGGGATGTCGTGGAGGCGATATGAATGCGTATTTGGCCATACAATGACTTGCGGTGGCCAGCCGATGAACAAGTCAGCGCTCTATCCTTCCCAGACAAGTCTGGTACCAATTCACCGACCCCGGAGGGATGGAAGGCTTGGTTGGCCTGGGCGGGAAATCCGAACCAGGAACCTGGTATCGGGTGCACGCGACAGTCGCGCCTCCTCCGACTGCGCTACACGCGCCCATCTACCTAATACGAACAAATTTCTCGAAAAGCTCAGAGAGGCAAGATTCGAGAGTGGATACGTGATGGAGTCATTCGACGTAACATCACTTTATACCAACGTATCCAATGAAAGTGCGTTGGAGGCAGTCCTAGAATTGCTTAATGAGCACCACACCATTGTCAACATGTACGGTCTTACCGTATCACAGTTGGTGGGTCTCACTAACGATTGTCTGCAATGCAACGTCTTTAAGTGGTCGGGTGAGTTTTACAAGCAAGTTAGAGGTCTTGCTATGGGCCAAAGACTAGCACCAGTGCTCGCGGTTGCGTTCATGTCGAAGATGGAACGCCCTGTGTTGGGACGCATGCCCACCGTGTACTGCCGGTCCATCGACGACTGTTTTGTCATATGTCCAACCCAACAGGAGGTGGACACATGTTTCGATATACTGAACAGGCAGTCGGAACATATAAGATTCACACGTGAAAAGCCTACCGCTAACTGGCTCGTATTCCTCAACGTGTAAGTACTTCTTTCTGGCGGCTCCTAGAGGACCAGATGGTATCGGAAACCAGCAAGCAAGAATATCATTATCCATTGCGCATCAGCACATCCATCGAGGTCTAAGAGAGCTGTTATCCGAAATATGTTTCGCACGGCTCACGCAGTTTCATCTGAAGGCGAGGATGTGGCTTATTCATTGGATACGGCTCGCTCCATTGCGATACAAAATGGATACGCTAATATAAGCCGGATCAGCGGACCAAGACGACAATCAACAGCTATAAGAGAGCTTGAGGGCGAACAGTCGAAGGTGGTATTTTGCGTACCATTCATTTCTGACCGTGTAACCGCAGCAATTCGGGGTTGCGTACGAGCATCTGACCTTCAGGACGATGTGAGGGTTATTGAAGTTCCCCCTAAAAACTTGAAAGCGCAGTTAGTACGAAATCGCATGTACGATCTTATATGCACTACACCCTCTTGCGTCATCTGTCCCTTTGGGAATGCAGGAGACTGCACAACATCGGATGTAGTATGCCTTATAACATGTTGCGACTGCAGGGAAGACTATGTTGGGGAGACTGCGAGACCCTTGTGCGTTAGAATAAAGGAGCACATTCACGGGCTACGTACATCTCTCACAGGGTTAACTATCATGGAAACAGGTGTTTTGATGTGGCGGTAAAGATCCTAGCGCGTGAATCTGATATCTCAGCGCGACGCACTCTCGAAGCGCTGTATATTGCGGCTAGGACACCTAGAATTAACAGAAGGAACGAGTGCGTTGCAATAGCTCAAGACTCTTGCACCATTCGCCGACATGTGTGGATTGTGATCGGTAATATTCACCAACATATAGTGATTACATGGGTTTGCCACTCACTTTCCCACATCCAGCGGCCGTTGACGGTGGACGACTCTCAGTTCTGAAGTCGTCCATTCTATAAATTTGAGGTGCTGTTTTAGTTCCTTTTCGCTTTGTGAGCTTACTTTGCAGTACGAAATGGGGTTCGGGGGATAGTTTCTTGACTTCGATTCGATTCTTCCAGGCTCTGAAGAAGGCGACAACGCCGAAACGTTAGCCGTCAGAAATAAAGGTATATAACAATCTTGGCCGAAGCTAAATATCAACGTTCATCTTAACAGGACCATGCCAAGATTCATTGACAGTCGCACTTGGAATAACTGCAAACCATTATTTCAAATGAAAAAATTAAGGAGAACCTCGTACGTTTCCACTTCAAGAGGTCAAAAGGTAAAGTTCAAGGAATGGAGTGTCACACTGCAATGTAACATAAACTGTTCAACGTCAACAAACACGGAAAAATTAACAATCGTTCAGCAACAAATCATCTACAGAGTGTGGAATGAGAACAGGTGCCGAATTATCATTCAAGATGATCACCGACAAAGCATCTTAAAATGTTCGATCAGTACCCGGAGGTACCCGGAGTTCCCCCCTTTCCCAGAACTTTTATCCGACTGTTCTATGAGCATATACAATCTTGTGGGCACCGACCCACTAAGTACAGAGAAAACTAATAAATATACAATTAAAGCCTATCAGTGGAATGTTAACGCATTGTCGAAAGCACAAATTTTGAGTGCCTAGTGTGTGAGACCAAACCATTTTTTGCAACGTTGGGACCGTGACACGGCATCGTGTCACACGGTCCCACACTGCGGAAAAGTTATTACACGTCGTCAACGTGTTAACGTTCAGGGAAACTAGTTTTTCTAAATTTTATTATTAGCGTTTTTATAAAATCGTTTAAAATACGCCCAGCGTCCGGAAACGTTCCCTCTGCCTAAACTGTTCCAGGTGGCGAACAAAATATTCTGGGATAAGCTGCGCCAGGTGAGCAGGCATATCCAACGAGGAGGTTAGGCCAGTATCTTTTTGTAATCGTTGATGTGCCTGGGGAATTTCTATCTTAAAAAATGTCCTTCCACGACACGCGCGATTTTCAAGTGAGTGTCTCATTTTTCCCGGGCACTGATTATGTGGGTATTTTATTTGTATTATTTATTAAATATGAAAAAACAGTAACAAAAAAAGTTTCCCATGGACTATCTTGACCGTAGATATTACTGGACTCAGCGATTAATATTGTACTATTAAATGGTTGATAATATTCCATGAACTATTTTTATGGTCACATTGTCCCACGCGGCAAAAAAAGTGTCCGACAACATCGTCGGACAATGTCATGAAAGGGTTAGAGAATAAGGACAAAGGATGGCCTCATGCCATCCTTTATCCTTACCATTTAATACGTGGCAAATTCAATCTCTTTTGAGAGCGCGGCGCATTCTATGTAGTTCTGCGGGATATCCTGAAGGCGTTTTGGATACGTATTTGGCCACACAATGACTTGCTGTGGCCAGTCGATGAAGAACTCAGCGTTCCCCTTTCCAGACAAGTCTAGTACCAATTCACCGAGCCCAGAAAGGTTGAAGGTTTGGTTGGCCTGGGAGGAAAATCCGAAAAAAAAGACCAGAACCCGTATATGTATATGTAGGTTGCACGCGATAGCCGGCACCTCCTCCGACTGCGCTACACACACCCCTAAAATAGTGCATTTTAGGGGTTCTTTGCCGAACCCCTAAAATGCACTATTTCCAAAAAAATTAGAACAAATTCATGAAAACATTAAAATACTCATGCAGATTTTAATATTTTTTTTTAGAAACAGTCCTAATCGGGAGGATGAGACCTGCAACATTAAAGGATGCTAAGAGTAAATGTGATAAAGTCAGAGAAAAAAGTTCGTTAAAAATTCCGTTGGATTTTTAAAAATTTCTGTAGGGTCGTTAAGCCAGATTTTAACGAAAATGCCGTTAATTCGTTAAATTCGTTAAATCGTTAACCGTTAAATGTGCACCCCTGGTATGCAGAATGCAAATTTGGGGGGAATAACACGAAAACACACGATAAAGAGATTCGGGGACTGAAAGAGCTGCAGAGAATTTCGGGAAGAGGAGCTTTCTAGAGTGCAACAGCCGTCAGAGAACTCCCACGAGATCACGACTGGGCGATATTAGGGGTGCCAAAAGTAATGAGACTCTCCATGCTATGCCCATATATGTCGTGACTGGAGTCCGGTTTCGTGCTTCTCGTATTAAGAAATTTGTTGAGTTTGTCTCATTACTTTTGGCCCACCCTAATAGGAAGCTTTTGGGAGGCCCATTAATAATTCGTTCACAAGTATTCTCTGGAAGATTGCGCATCCTAATTGTTCCTATTATACATATTACGTATGAGTAGGGTGAGACGACTCCAGCGGCCGGATTCATCAACGCCCATACTACCGACTATGCGGGATATAGCAGATGGACTTATCCACGAATGGCATTCATGATCAACTTTACCCGCCACATCGTGGGTATAGCAGTGGGTCGAGATAACTTATCGATCGTCGTGAGTACATCCGCATGCCCGCTACCATTTTTCGTCCCATTTACAAAAATGCTCTCCACTGAGATCAGCTGTTCTCACGAGGCCCGATGAGCAGCTTTGTTTCTGAAAATAAACTTATGAAGCCTTCTGAAACTACGTCATCAAGAAAATATACGAAATCGCGAGGAACAATCCAAAACTCCGAGAAAAATCCAGACTTTCACATCCAAGGTAAAGGTGTTGATATTAAGTTCCACTATTCATAATTCAGTTGATTCAGGTATCACGTTGTGAGTCACACAAAGGAGGACCAGTACGCGTAGGGCACTGCGTTGTATGTCAACCGGCTGTAATTAAGGTTAACATGGGCGATTATCATCGAATTATCGGTCTTAACAGTCAATCACTGTATTTTTCGCACACAGTGAACAGAGGCCAGATTCATCAACGATACTGCTGGTATCATTTCACTGTGGATTCACCATACCGGCCTACGTAATATGTGATACAGGGAAATACAGAGATACAGAGATGCAGACACGATAACCGATATATTGTTACCGGCCGGTAAGCCGTTGATGAATCTGGCCCCAGGTATGGATGGGGATCGCGCACCATGCTTCCGAATTCAGAAGTGATACCGACGTCGAGCAACGAGCGTCCGGATCCAGAACACGTGCCACGGACGTCATGTAACGAGCGTCGGGGCTCAGAGCACATGTCACAGAGGTCATCCAACTTGCGCCAGGATTCAGCAGGCGTGCAGTAGATGTGCTTCGGAATTCAAAAGACATGTAACTGACGTCGTGCGATGTACGTGCGGACCAACACCAATTTTATCGATACTTGACCGGTGTTATCGATTTTCGCCTGGTTTCGATCGATCAGGTAGGAGTCATGCAAACATGGGTAACGGTTGGATAGCCATCACAGTGGGTCGAAAATTTCCACCAAGCGGCCACTAGCGATCGACATTACTAGTTTTCTGACCGGTGTTATCAGTTTTTGCCCAGATCTATCGGATCGAGGTGGGAGTCATTGAATGTGATGGTCAACGAATGTGCCTCAATGCAGGGTTTCGACAAAAGTGAGCTGGGATGTACTTAATGATGTCTGTGTGGAAGGTCGGCAAAATCGCCGTCGTCAGTGCCTCATGCGTTGACAGAAACTCAAACAAGCCGCTGTGCTTCCGACTCCCGAGAGCTCCCACACCGATTCAAGCGTAGGGGCCTGGAATCTCAACTATTATTCTACTATTCAAATCTTTATTAGCCGATGCTTCACAACAACCGCGAGGCCGGAAAGCAATGGCTGGAGCTCAACGAGCCGGGGGTCTGACGTCAAAACCGGAGCTCCATCGAAAGATGGTCCGGCTGTGAGTTTGGTGGATGTGCAGTAGTCATACCATCTTCAACGCTCGCTTTTGTCAATACTCGACTAGTTCCAGCAGAAATTAGTAGAGAAAGAAGTCGATACGAGCCAATGTTTCATCAACAAGGCAACGGCCAACCGATTACAGCACTTCAGACGCTGGCAAAAAGCTAGGAATTGGGCTGGACCAAAATCAAACAAGCACCATACACCCCGGACATTGCGCCGTCTGACTGCCATCTGCTTCGGTCGACGCATCACTTCCTCCATGGTAGGCGCTTCGCCGGAGTCGATGAGGTTACGGCGGCGGTGCACTACTTCTGCAGGTCGAAACCGACAAAATCCTAGAAAGATGTAATCCAGTCTATGCTCGAAAAGCGAAAAAAAAAACTCATTTAAAATAACGACATTTACTTCGTTTAAGTCAATCATTTTTATTTTGCAGTATAACCTTATTTTTGCTGGAAGACAAATTTTGTTGCAAAATTCATGACTCAACCTAATAAAAGAGAGACGCTCTGCCCCGTCGTTACCGTGGGGCCCGTGTGACTCTTAATAAGTCTAACGAAACTCCTAATCTCCACGCATTGCCATTTTTACTGCCATGCCAATGTTAAGCTACGGTTGCGAACCTAACTTTGATCCGAAGAACTGACTTGAAGAATGTGGATAGCACCATTTTTCTGAAGTACCAGGAGCAGTAAGCTGTTAATAAAAATGGAAAGTTTCTTACCTATCCAGGCTTTTCTATATACTGAACGCTGTGATTATTATTCTACATGGTGTCTCAAAAATCAATCACTTCCTTAATGGTATTACTGCCTATGAAGCTATTGAAGAGCTTCAGGCACTTATCAAAGCGCAGAAAAAAGGGATTTTACAAGATGTGGCATTACGTCACGCATATGCACATAACTTCGTATTTAAAACTTGGGTTGATTTTATATTGGTTATTGGCAAGATATGTACCTGGTACAATTCTGCCGTAGAGTAATCATATCGTTTTCCAGACCTCCCTTGAAGCTTAGAACTAGTCACCAACGTAATGCAATTCATGGCAAGATAGATACCCTCGGAGCTGAGTGCTGGCCCGTCAGTAAAGAAATTGAAAGGCGCTTCAGCGTAATGGAAACGAAGATGCTTCGATGGACGGCCGGGGTTACGCTTTTGGACCGTGTACGCAATGACTCCATACGGCAGAGGTTCGGTGTCATCCCGATATCTGAGAAACTGCGCGAAGCTCGTCTGCAATGGTACGGCCACGTCCTTCGAGCAAAAGATGACACCGTTCAAAAGAATGGTCTTAACCTTGATGTGCCCGGTAGGCGGCTACGAGAGCGACCAAAAGAGGTGGCTTGATACACTGAATCAGGACTTGAAGAAGGCTAGGTTGCACCCTGATCAGGCATTTGATCGGGAAAAGCGGCGCCAATATTCCAGGAAGCGGACCCCTCAACTAAGCGGGACAAGAAGAAGAAGATAGATACCCCTAAAAATATGTAGTAGTGGCCGAAGGATAGTAAGTTGTTGCGACACGAATTTTCAACAAAATTTCAAATTGTAGACGTGACGGGTCATGTGTATAGATTATGCGCGCATGTTTTCCCCATGCTTTTCTGCGCTTTCGTATGGCTGCCTACATAGCTCTACTGACGTCATGCTAATTCCTTTTAAGCAGTGCTTCAAAAAGTGCTATTATACCATTATTTTTTGAGACACCCTGTTCAGTGTCTGAAATTCGAAACCCCTCGACGGTTTTTTAAGGGATGTCCTATGGAACCACCACGAAAAACAACAACGTGCTCTGAAACGCTAACAACTCCATTCAAAAAGCAATCTTCCATCTGCTCTTACTAGCTCAGTCCAAACAAGCTGTGCAGTAATTGCTACCTGTTTGGGTCGCTAAGGGCACTAGAGTGACATGGATGCTTGCTTAGTCTAATATGTAAGGCGGTTACCATGGCTACAGGTCGCGTACGCATTAACTTCATCAAGCCTGCTTCCGCTTGCTGCTGTGAATGATCACCGCTATTTGACAGAGTAGCGCAACGCCCAGTGATCAGAAACGGACATTTCAATTTCAAGCCACTTAGCCCCCCCCCTTACTTAGTTGTGATTGTCCTCCTATCTCTGGGCATCTCATTCTGTCTACACGTGCATATGTCTTTGTTTTCGATTCTCTCCATGACATCCCTGAGTGTCGGCTGAGAAACGTTCGAAAGCTGTTCCGTACAAATCGCTGAAATGAAGGAATAGATGAAGGAGTTCGTGTTTACTGCTAGCCTCGAAGTCGTTCGGTTGACATGGCTACCGTCGGCCTGTCAATTAAGCAGACACACACACACACGTAGAGTGTTGTAGCAAGAGGTCTACGGTTTTAATCGTCTGGTGCGCAGCTACCTTGGCGAGAAATATTTGTCTCTCCTGGTATCAGCTCAACTCGTGCCTATGTTCCTGATCACGGTTCTCGTCTGCCATTTACTAAAAGGAGTTGAGTTCCAGAGTGATGGTTCCTCGTTATGTTGAATACGTGTCCGAGGACAGTGTTATAGCTGACATTGCACTTAGAGAGTCGACCTCAGCCAGTTTGCGAACGTCAAATGCGATTCTACTTGGTAATTCTACCTCCTTTATTCAGTTCAGGATCATTTAAACAAATAGGCTTATAGACTCCATGTCCGACTATCCTGAATCTCGGCATACGTTTCGTGTTGAATTGTTCGTGAAGCTGTGCAGCACTTTTTTCGGCTTGCGTTTCGGCGGTTTCGCCTTCTTCGAAACCTGGAAGAGTCCAAAGATAGGCTTATGTCACGCTGTAGGAAAGAGTAGCCGGTCTCGTTCGTTTAATACCGGTAACGTTACACTACCAAGCATTGATACCCATTATTCAATTCAGTGTCAGATTTTTTTCAAAAGCGTCGCTAGGTGAGAGAATCTTAAACTCGTATCTCACCACAGCGATCAAATCAGTGAACACCTGTACAGAGTAGACTGAAGATACTGAACAACACCTATATACCCTAGGTTAGGATGACAAGTTGAGGTAGAGATTGAGTTTGCTTGTTCTATATGTTTTCATGACAAATTATACACTTTCCAAAACAAGGTGGACATTTTGCTCAAAGCAGTCTGGACACTTTCGAAATCAAACTGAACATCCTCGAAATCAAAGCGAGGGCTCCCATATTAAACTATACATTCTGGGAAGGTGAAAATAAGTTTTGTTTATGATCTATATTCTGAATTTTATTCATCTGCCCCAAAAAGAGAACACAGTTTAAATTATTCGATCAATTAGGAAATTGTGTAAAAACTTTATTTAGGAAAAAATACTGATCTAAATTGCAGAAAGGCAACAATCTTTAGTATAAAAGCATATTATCACGTTAGTATATTATTTTAATACACTATTTGTATGAATGTTAGAAAAAGAATAGGTCACTTATTTGTTTTTATTTAAACACGTGGGACCGGCGGGGTAGTGTTCCCCCCCCCCCCCCCCAGCACGCAGGGGGGCGGCGCTAATTGCGCGAGGAGTGCCCATCGAGGACGAGTTCACGCGGCGCGCGCTCTAACGTGATTACGTAGCGCCCCAGCGCAACGCCAAGGAACGTGATCGTCGCCTTGGAAGGTGGAGTTCTATTGGAAGGCTTCAGCGTGATTTATAATCACGCTGAAGCCTTCCAATAGAAGCTTACAAAGCGGACGATGAAAGTAGGAGAAACAGGTGGGATGCCCGTTCTTCCCCCGTCCGCCGAGCGCTGAACTCGTCCGCGATGGGCGCTCCTCGCGCAATTAGCGCCGCCCCTCCGCAGACTGGGGGAAGAACGGACCCCCTCCACGTGGGACCAAGCCGCAATTGTGAAACACAAAGAAAAACCGAGAACTACATATCAGATTTGAAGCGGAAAGTCGATATAAGATCTTGAACAACAGTACTGTTTTTGAACGATCACTTTACCGCGATTTCCTCTATGGTCAGTAAAAATTCTATTTGCAAAGAGCTACACAGTAATGAACTGTAATACAAAAGCAATGGTGAAAAACTTATATGTTCTGATTTCGCAGGCTCAAGTACAAATATGTATATGCCTTTCTGCACTATAGACCGCTCCAAAAAGCGCCATAGAAACACTTTGTTGTGTTTCACATTAATTTCGTAAGCTAGCTAATTATTGGTAAAGCTTCGATATTCAGTCTCCTTATTCGACTTCATTCCATTTCCGTGGAATTTCTCGGGAGCAGCTTAAATCCATCTTTGGCCTAATCATGGAGTTGTGGCCAGCAGATGTACAAAGCAGTGTTTTACCCTCTCTAGTCATTTCTGTTACCAATGACCGATCCTGAAGGAAAGAAAGACTTGGTTGGTTTGGTCGGAACCCAGATTGTATAAGAAACAAATATTTCAATCTCAACACGTTGGAGTCGCTTAGGAAGCTGAGAGACGTTTGTGTCTTCATCTTCAAAATACTATCAGGGATCATGGACGTTGATGCTTCGCAGTTTTATAATATTTTGCCATCGGTAACGAGAGATGATCCTGAAAAGATATCCTACCGCACTCCTAAGACGACCGTAAGGTCTTCTGTCTCCTCATACCTAGGTCTCAAACACAATTTTGAATTACCTGAGAGGGCCTATGGCTCCTTCAAACGATTTGTGATGAAGAAATGGTTATGTTATTAGTCCTTAATGACGGTCATGTCCCTAATGGTGTTTGTGTTGTTTTTTTCGATGTTTGTTTGTTTGTTCGTTTTTGTGACGTGTGTCTTAAACACCGTAATAAATAATCATAGAAACTGTGAATCAGTTCGGGGTGCACTCGGCAGTTGCCGCCTTTTTCGAGTGTTCTACGTACTGTGAGACATTCTGAAATCATGGGTAATGTTTGGAAATCGGATTCTGAAAAGGTTGCATAAGCGTTATATATAGGAGCACGCCGTAAGAAAATCTTCAGCTTTCTGTGAATTATTTGGAGTCTATACAAGACGTGGACTGGCCCACATTGTCTTTATTGTGTGCGTATTTTCAGCTGTTCTCATACTGGCGTCCTATATATTGAATATGATCTTGCTCTGCACAGTCTATACGAGGTTAGTGATATACGAATTTAAAAAATGCCAACTTTTCAAAGTACACCACAGGCTTCCTTTTTCGAATAACAACGATAGAGACTACTGCGCTGTGTAGTTGCGCTCGAATGAATATATTCGAATAATCGAACATTCGATATTTCTTAATTTTCGAATATCCGTTCGAGTTCCAACTTCGATGGTCTTCAAAAGTTGAATATTCACTCGAATTCGAACACTGAAGAAAGCCGTATTCGAATATTATTCGAAAATCGAATAATTAAACTCTATCGATCGGGCAACTTTATTCGATTGTCGAATAAACCTCCAGTATTTAAGGACACAACCTTACCACGCAACAAATGAGTGATTAAGTGTCCTAAGTTTTGATAAGGGTAACGAGTTGGAATGCATTGAAAAGAAAAGAGAATCGCAGTCGATTTCTGCCTAGAAGGTGTATTCATATATCTTCATGTATCTTTCTATATATGTATCTTCTAATCCAGAATTCTCTTACATGAATGCGTGGCACATTTTAAAGGATATAGCAATACTATCTTTTACTTCCTCAACGGTTTGCAGAATTGAATAGTAATAATAATAAAGGATAAAGGACGGCGTTACTCAATCCCTTTTTGGGATGCGCCACGCATTCTACTTCTACGGGACGTCGTGGAGGCGACATGAATGCGTATTTGGCCATACAATGGCTTGCGGTGACGCCGATGAACAAGTCAGCGCTCTGTCCTTCCCAGACAAGTCTGGCACCAATTCACCGAATCCGGAGGGATGGAAGGCTTGGTTGGCCTGGGCGGGAAATCCCCCGCCTGTCGCTTGCACCCGATAGTAGGAAGCTGGTATCGGGTGCAAGCAACAGCCGGCGCCTCCTCCGACAGCGCTACACGCGCCCTGCGCCTGACTGAAGGATGATAGCAGGTCAGACGAATGCAGGGATAGTGCATAGTCTTCCATTTCAACGACATCAATTTTCCTGGATTTCTACACAGATTTTGAAAATGAAACCAAAAATAATATTAAAATGCATACGGAATGGTAGAAAAACTATTTCAGCCGAAAATTGAAAACTTCACTTATCTACTTGATGTTCACTCACATGTGTCTTATCAACATTCTGGATCTATCCTTCTCAGTTCTTCTCTCCCTTGTCTACATTGCAAACGGAACATGGGTGTTCGGCACTCAGTGGTGCCGAATTAATGCGACCGTTCAAGAGGTTAGCGAGAATTCATCCCTCTAATGTGATACAGGCCTACAGTGGCTAGTTTGCAGTTCTGTCAACTCTACATGCTGCTGACGATCGCTTTGATGGCAGTTGAGCGAGCGATCGGCTTGGTGACCGACTCCGCATCACTTCCGAACCAGCGCGTCGGTGACCATCTGCAAACACTGACCCGAAAACGCATTATCAGTAAGACAACACTGAGGATTAATTGACAAATACTTAACTGCAGTTCTACCATGACCGCGGCAGCCAATCATGCACCAGCTCTGCCGCACAGGCGGCTGCCGCAATTATAATAGAAGCAACGTTCCCGCATCCCTGCGGGGTGCCTTCGCGACATGTACCATTAGTCGTTGATGTGGTCCACGTGGGGAGGCAGGGCACTAAACCAACCAGGTCTTATTGAATGGGCGTGCCCTTTTAAGGGACCTTGTAATCGGGGTGTGGCGTCGGTACCCGAATGAGCTGGTGCGTTACCGGTTCCTCATGCAGGCCGCATCAACGACTAGTAGTGCGGAAGAGGATCTTCTAATTTGAGAACTTTGCACTTTTTTAGACCTAAATCTTCCCTTTTCGGGTTCTGTATTCTCACCAAGACGCATTTCAGTTCTATCCATTGCGCTTGCACTGGCCAGCTTCGCGATTTCCATTCCAACAGTAACTGGAGCACTTCCTGTCAAGCCGTTCAAGAACAGATACGTCTGTGCCATCACCAGGTAAGTGTCCTTGTTGTCCTTTGAATTCCCCAAATAGCTGTCTACACTTCTCGTTGTTTCCGCTGATCGCAATTCCAACGAGAGCTCAGATTTGAGCGAATTCGTAACGTTTAACCAATGTCATAGAGAGGCACTTATTTAGTGCGCTCAAATGAGCTTCATTGTTAAATGAGTTACCATACCAGCATCTAATGAGGTGCTCTTCCCGGTTGCAGAAAGAGTTTTTAAATAAAAAAGCAGTGCTGTCGACGTCAAAACGACGGAGAAGGTTACTTTCGATAGATGTTCCCTAGAAGGACAAATTTGGCCTAAGCTGTGCACAAAAATATTGTGGAACTTCTGGTCTCACAGAATGTAAGAAGCCATAGTGTTGAACTATGCTTTGTTAAGATTTGCTCACGTATGGCAATTAGTTGGAATCAGTTGCCAATTGGAGCCACTACAAATAGACGCTACAAATTACCTAGCAATCGAAATAAAAATGCTGAATAAGAATGTCACGTTAGGCTCCACCAATACCTGAATTTTGAAAAGTTGAAGTATTTCTGTAAGTGAACGAGGTTATCGTGTCCATCTGTCTCTTCGTACGTCCGTCCACGCAAGTTAATGGCCGCTCAAAGAGAGTTGGAACTCCTCGACTGATATGCATAATTAGTTATTGCCTAGTACAGGCCATTTGGAGTGTTGATCACGCGATTGCCATGGATTTATTAGTGAAGCTCGTCACTTGTGAAATACTGTACTGTTGAAGCTCGTCGTTTTCTTGTTGTATAGCGCCAACGCAAGACGCTATTGATCGACAGAACAAATCGATTAATACGATCGATTTATGTCCACAGTTGGCCGCTTGAGGTGGAAATTATGTAAATGTGAAAGGATGGACTTTACAACGAGCACACAAAATCGACTCTTCAAGCAATTCGATCGATAACACTGATCTTATGTCGATAATATTGATCACCATCAATTTCTGTGGCGAAGCCTTAGGCAATAGTCAGTCGTGCTTGGCCCGTTGACTGCTGGGTGTCTATTAAAAGTGAGCAAAACTTGGAGTGGAGTACAGATCTAGATGTGTTAAATTAGGCGCGTCTTGAAAAACAACTCGATATAAGCTCAGGGGAAGCATGAAGTACAGCTTCGTTAGGGCACATAGAGATAGTCCATCACACTTCACTCATAAAACAGCCCGACTGAACTGATGCTAGCCTCACGGAAAATGGTGTCGTGTTCCAGCGGAGCTCCTCTTGGGTACTCGCTATGTCGCTTGTTCATCTACACTGGATGTCTATGCGTGCTTCTCGTCTGCGCTTCTGCAGTTTTCAAGAAACGGGTAAGTTTTCGTTTTTCATACGACCACTTCAAGATGATTCAGTTAAAATTTAGTGTTTAACACTGTGCAGCAATTTTAAGATTTTAAGGAAAAGCAAGGCTCATGGAGCACGGACAGACAAGGTGCCCGTTGTGGCACGCACCCGATCCCAGTTTCCTTTTTCGGATTTCCCTACCAATCTTCCATTCTTACGGGGTCTGTGGATTGCTACCGTACTTGTCTGATAAGAATAAGCGCTGACTTTTTCATCGGCTGCCTTCCGCAATTCGTTGTATGTATTTAGACCCAATACGTATTCAAACGGCCTCCACGGCGACACGTAGAAGTAGAGTGTTTAGCGCATCCCAAAGGAGATTAATTACGCCATCATTTATCCATTTAAACAAAGGCGCTGTCGAATAAGCTTATACAATATTGCTCTCACCTATAGGACCAAATGAAGAAGTTAATCTTTTGGTGTGCGACAAGCACAGAACTCCTACATGATATCGCGGAGGTATGTTGAATACCTATCTGGACTATAGTTGTGGTTTAGAAATATTTTATATAACGAATGAATGAACGAATAATTTGATTTCGAAAATTTTCGAAATCGAATGAGCGAATTTATTTGACGTCGAAATATTTCGAGCGAATCAACTAACAAATTAGTCGCTCATTAATTTCTTCGAACAATCGAATATCGAATAAACCCCCTTCTTGGTTAATTCGAATATCCGAATAGTCGAATAATTTGTTCGAATCACGTTTTCTGCACGAAGATTTGTACTCGATTTTCGAACAATACTCGAACATCTATGCTCGAATTCGAACGAATATTTGAAAATCTAGAGATTGTGGAGGTAGGTTGTTAGAACTATTCGAAGAATTGTCTAGAAATTGTGGAGGCGGATTATTAGAACTATTAAAAGAATTCGCGTGTAGCGCAGTCGGAGGAGGCGCCGGCTGTCGCGTGCACCCGATACCAGGTTCCTGGTTCGGATTCCCCGCCCAGGCCAACCAAGCCTTCCATCCCTCCGGGGTCGGTGAATTGGTACCAGACTTATCTGGGAAGGATAAAGCGCTGACTTGTTCATCGGCTGGCCACCGCAAGTCATTGTATGGCCAAATACGCATTCATGTCGCCTCCACGACATCCCGTAGAAGTAGAATGCGTGGCGCATCCCAAAAGGGATTGAGTAACGCCGTCCTTTATCCTTTATCCTTTATTAAAAGAATTGTTCGAATAAATTATTCGAATCTATTCGACCAAGCACTACCATAATCTGGACGACACGATAACCTGTGGTGGTCATCAATTAAGGAAGGCAGTTTTCTGCACCTTTCAGAGAAGTCAGCTAGCAATACCTTCACGCCGAGGGTGGAAGGATGGGTTGATCTGGATGGTCCCAGAATCGATATGGTGATCTCTTAGGAGCCGGCGCCTCCTCCAACTGCGCTAATTGTGCTGCTCGTTTCCATAACAGCAGCAGTTGTTTTTTTTTCAGGAAGGACATTCTCTACCACAGCAGGCACACGAGTATTCGGATTTCATACGACGGAATCGTGCAATGCAGGAGCACTTGAGTAGAGCAAAACTGGTGAGACTAGCTATCATTTCGTTAAACTACTGATGACCAGGATTCGTGCAGAGGAATTTAAGAGGCTGCAATGAAACTCTCAAAGTTATTAGGAAAATAGGGAGTTATCAAGAGGGCTGCTCTCGTAGCCGAATAAATTATTCGAATATAAATATTTGCCATTTATCTCGTTTCTTTACTTATACGTCTGTATAGTATTATGATTGGAACTGAAAAGTCTTGATAGGGTTTTCTTCAAAAGTTCCAACTTTCGACTGATAGCCATACTCTGTTATGCTGCAATCAGAGAACATTCTCGAAACTTCTCTGCAAAGGATTATAAGTCTCTTTAGTTTTGGACGATGTCAGGTTCGCAAAAGCATCTTGGAGTAAGCATCTTCTACATGTGGCGAGGCAGGACTGGAGCGACGGTAACGGTTCGCAACATCAGCAGCGCATTGGCGGAGGACATCATCACCACCAGCAACGTCATCCGCTGGATCACCCGGTTCGCAAAAGGAGACAAGGACGTTAAAGACAAACCGGCACCCTCCAAGCTGCGGAAGGCTCCACCATCCTCGATGCTGTCAAGGAGGATCCGGAGTCTTTGACAGGACTCGGATATGCCCAATCGACAGACGTCCGCCTCCAGCCTTCGGCTACCGAGAATTGCTGGCATGATGGATCCCGCCTGCCTTGACCGATAGCATGCAATTCATCCGCATAGCCATCTGCCAGTTTTTCCTTCTCCGCTTGCCCGCAAGGAGTTTTCAGAAGACCTGGTTACCGGAGGTGAGAGTTGGGTTCTTCATGACTCCAACGCACGCCGTGCCGTATGGCGCCTTCGAGGAGAAGAACTGCCTACGCAAGCAATGCTGAACATGCACCTCAAGAAAGTTTTGCTTCTGGGAATCGAATGGAATGCTGCACTATGAGCTGCTCTCGCAAGAGCACATGGTCACCGCAGTCGTTTACGCCAGTTCCAGAAACTCGCGAAAGGTGTTCGGGAAAAGCGGTCGAGGCGACCTTCAGTGTACCTTTTTCATGACAACACCAGACTCCATGTAGTTGCATAAAGCGACCCACCAAAAAATCGAAGAGCTGGACTGGGGGACCGTACCGTACTCGCCATATTCTCCTGACATAGCCCCCTCAGACTGCCACTTATTTCTTAAATGAAGAAAGGAAAAGAAAAAGAAAAAGAGAGAAAATGAAAACCCTGCCAAAACCAACCTAATATGTTTCCTTTAAAGAGTGGCAGATGCCGGTATCTTCTTCGTGAATACGACGAGCTTTTGAGGCTAAGAAGTTTGCGCCCAAGAAAACAAGCACCATCCGCTTAAAAACCGTTAGGGAAGGTGGATCGTAGGTGACAAGTTCTACCGCTTACCTGCTTGGCATTTACTTGAGACTTTATAGTTCGAATGTGTTTGTGATCAACTTAACACTAAAAGGAGGCTATGCAGTCCTACCAATGTGGCCCTTGACTTTTGCTGTTTTATCATGTGTAAGTTGTTTCCTATGAGAACTAGCTGTTTCAGGTGGCCTTGTTGGTATGCATTTTCATTGCCGTGGAAGGGCCCTACATATCTCTCTGCTTTGCCTTTGAGGTAGGTTTCAATACTTCAGAAATGCTAACATGAACAGTCTCACAGCGTCACTAAGTGCAGATCGTCAACAGCTACGATGTAACATCTGACGGTCTTGTGCTGGACATTCCACAGGACGCTGACACCCTGATTACATGGCTGAAGTTCTTGTTTCCTCTCCTCTCTCCGATTGCGGTATGATGGCCAGCGTAGATTGTGAAGAAGTCATTCAGCGTAAACGTCGCATTTCAGATACTCTGCTGGTGTTCGGACATCAGCGGCTATCTGAAGGAGCTCTTCTGCTGCCGTTCATATGATCCTCCAGTGATCGGTCAGATCGGAACTGGCTACAAAGGTGAACCTTTTAATGATGACCTTACGTGGTAACGAATGTGACCATGGCTTGAGCTATGTACATACAGGTTTTTTACACGCAGGTGTAACCCTCCCCATTTTAGTTGCTATCCCTTCAGAGCGCGTGTGTTCGAAATTTCCATGCGCTGATGAAGGCCAATTCCAATGTGCGAAGATCCTGTTGTAGAAGCGAGATTTCGTCGAAGAAAAGTGATGCTTGATGCCTTTCTGCGAATACACAAAACTGCAGATTAGGTTTAAGCTCTGGAGTGATAGAAAGTTTTGATGAACAGGTGCAAAGAAGCTCCTGCTCATGAAATTTTTTCCGAAGCAAGTAGAATGGTCTTCCACCAAGGGTCGTACGTCTCGACACTGGTCTCTTTTTCTCATTCGGAGAAACAGCTTCTGGCATCAACAGTCCTCTATTCCAACTACTTTGCACACTACGCTTCCATAGCTAAGAAGCCTATTCGAGCTTCGTTATCAGCGAGTAGAGCATCGTATTGGAGCAGATACACACTTGCATATTTTCAGCAAGGCGTCGTTTACACTTTATTCGCCCTTCTCGCCCTTCTTGGGCGCAGACTAGACCTAGAATAGAATAGAATTAGATTTTAGACTCACACAGCGATCCGGGCCTGGAGTAAATGCGTCAAGCGCACCAAAAAAGCCTCCAAACATCTTCCCAGAGTATGAACTTGTTGAAAGCAACGAAAAAATTGAGCCACACCTCCCGACAATTCCACTGCATTCATTAATTCACAACCAGGTTTATCAATGTCGACTTGGTTTAGGCGTTGGAGCTATGCCTGGAGTGATGACACTGGTGGCAACTCCAGAAGGGCTTCAGCTGAAATTACCGAGTTCAGTCGCGAGTCCACCAGATCCTATCAGACTGCCACAACCAAGCCCTGACCCTCAGCCATATGAAGGTTCGTTATTTCTCCTTGACTGTCGTTGACATCACATCTTTATGTTCACAGTAAGAGATGGTGAACATCAACTGATAACTCACACATAGAAGGAATTCCTAGTCGTGAGTTCACAGTACAAAATCTTGCGTAGAAACACTCCCCTTTACACTTTTGTGGGTCAGCTGTTCGTGATGGAGCGCGCTTGCATGCCATAGATATCACGGTGCGGCACGAGCCATCCTGCCCATGGGGAACACCATCTGGCACGGCATCTTTGAGAGGTAAGGCTCGATGAAGATGATGCCTAGATGATGCCATTTCATTGCATGGTGCTCTGCTTGTGAGTGGACGAGGGTTAGAAGTCTAGATCTTCTAAGTCGGAATGCTAGATGACGTTTTTAGACTACAGAAAAAGAGGTCTACTCTGAATGTTGTGTTTCACCTTCAGGGAAAGTGAGCATCCATGGCCATGTGCCCTTAGGTGCAGTCAAATTCACTCCTATCTCCTTGTTTCAATCGCAGACCTGCTCCGCTAATGTGGAGAAGAGCAAGGTGCAGAGCAGTTGAACGTCGTGAAAATAGAAGCAACCTTGGGGTTGCAACATTGACGCCCTGGCGCGTCGCAGACATAAATTCAAAGCTGCTTTGGTCCTACCGTCCATTTTCTTACCCGATTTTGCACTCTATCAAGGTCCACGTTCGGCACCAAATAACATGGAAACCGGTGCTCCCGATGTTAACGACGGCAATGTCGTGGCAGCGGCAGGTGAATTCCACAATTCACCAGACAGCGGACCGCTTCCGATAAAGAAAGAGCTCAATCCTGTGAAGAAGCGGAATGCTGGACCATCAAACGCGAAACGTTGGTGTAGTTTGATTAGAGAGCGCCTTCACAGAAATGTCGTCGTAAATTTCTTTTACAGCGAAGGTAGTCCAAACGAGAGCACAAGGTGGCAAGCAGCGACGTGTGAATGCAGTGAACTAGAAGAAGGAACTCAAGATTCGCTACGAAACGATTGCTGACGGCTGGCTGGAGGTCAGAAGGAGATGTTCGACACGATCCAACGATGTAGTGGTATTTGAGTGAAATTTGAATGGAATTTGGACTGCGAAGCTGTCAGTGGTTGTGTTAAAAATGTTATTTTGTTAATTTTGTTGAATCGCAACAGTGTTGTTGATCAGAATGAACAAGTACATACATAAGAAGCCCTCTAGGTATGGCCTATTCATAGTTTACTACCGCTTCTGGTCACCGTTTATCACATCAGTGGGCTCTCTCTCTCATTCATACTCATCTCCGGAAGACAACCTTCATAAGATGTAGGCCAATTTTAGTCAGAAGATTTTTGTTAGCCTGCATTGCTTATCGCAGAGAAATATGGCTAGGGATTATACCGACGACAGACTTATTTTCAAGAACAGGACTGAGATAAGAGTTGGAATTCTGCAATATATAAAAGGGCTAGCGTTTGACCGAACATCGAATTGACAGAGGCGTTTCAAAGAAGGGCACAGAGCGTCCAAATTCAGAAGACGTGCTATAGATGTCACGTACCAAATGTGCAGCTTCAGAACACGACACGTTTGAGGTGTGGGTCACATCTTACTATGTATGTGGACCGGTGGACAGGCTTCACAGCAAGTTAACAAAATGGATTAGCTACACTATCAATCGATTTTACCGATTTTTGCCCAGATTGGGTGTTTGAGTTGGCAGTCAGGTAATTATGACGGCCAGTGGCACTTCACACTTTAAAACAAGTAAACATTTGCGATATCGATCGACCGGCTCACCAGAGGTTTACGATGACAACTGGCTGAACAATGTCGATCAATATGGTAGATTCTGCACGATTTGAACGTGTGAGGTGGGAGTCAAAGGGCCTGTTCATACTTCGCGACAGAAGCGATAAGAGCGATAAGAGCGACAAGAGCAACAAGAGCGACAAGAGCGACTGGGGCGACGGATGTAGTGTCGTGTACGTAAATAATTGCGTACTCCACCCTCCGTCCGCGACGAATGTAGTGTGAAATGCGTAATTATTTACGTACACCACACTACATCCGCCGCCCTAGTCTCTCTTGTCGCTCTTGTCGCTTTTGTCGCTCTTGTCGCTCTTGTCGCGAAGTATGAACAGGCCCAAATGAGCAGGTTGGCCGGTAGTCAGACTTTACAATAAATAGACACTATCTGGTTAATAAGGGATAAAGGATAAAGGACGGCGTTACTCAATCCCTTTTGGGATGCGCCAGCGCATTCTACTTCTACGGGATGTCGTGGAGGCGACATGAATGCGTATTTGGCCATACAATGACTTGCGGTGGCCAGCCGATGAACAAGTCAGCGCTTTATCCTTCCCAGACAAGTCTAGTACCAATTCACCGACCCCGGAGGGATGAAAGGCTTGGTTGGCCTGGGCGGGAAATCCGAACCAGGAACCTGGTATCGGGTGCACGCGACAGTCGCGCCTCCTCTGACTGCGCTACACGCGCCCATATCTGGTTAATACACATTGCAAAATATTCTGAGAATCAGTCAGTGGCCAGACCGGCGAGTAGATCCGATGACTAATTTCTGCCCTGTGTACTCCGCTTTCATGTCAAATTTTCGACATTTTTCAAATCAAATCTGACATCTTCCAAAAGAGTAAAAAAGTTTTTCTTTTTTGCGCCACACATTGTTTTGATAAGTACGCCTTTCCCGAGTACTCATGTGAAAACAGATTCATTGTCCGATATGAATGAACAAGAGATGTCTTCATGTCATCGTCGTGATGAATGGCTGCCAAAAAGATTCGCCTGTCCCAGTGGCTTGCTGGGCACGGTGATGTTCATCGCTTCAGAGTAGTCGTAGAGCGATGGCGCTTCTAGTATGATGAACATCGTGCCAACATTTAGCACCGAGAATATCACCAGAAATAGCCTATCCAATACCATTGCCACAAACGTCCAATCGTCGGAGATCTGAAGAAACAAATGATTGTTAGAGGAAGACGCAAGTCAACTAATTTCCGATTTCAACACTGGAGCACAGAGAAGTTCTCAGACTGCTCACCTCACTTTCTCTCTCGTTGTGTTGGAAATGTTCAGCAATAAATCGCACTTGTTGTAATAAATTCATAAATATGACATCGTCCACGCGTCTCTTGGTCTTCTTCGATTTCCGGAAAACAACCGTGGGGGCAATGTTGTTCGGTCGACCAGGAATAAACGACTTGCTCAGCTGAAATACGATTGCAGACGTGTAGCTTATGAACGAAAGCAACTGCTGCTCAGGGCTATTATTTAATTATTATTTATTTATTATTTATTTATTTTTATTTTTATTTATTTATTTATTTATTTATTTAGTGTGCATCAAAAGTGCACGAAACAAAACAATTTTAAAATAAAAGCACAGTAACCATGAAACTTATCCTGTGCGACAGCAGTAGTGGTAACAACTCCAGCAAAGTCACAGGTAGATCGTGCGACATCATTATGAATACACTAGGGTAAGAAGTCTGTCTTTCATAGATATTAGGAGTTTCAGATAAAAGAACTAGAGAAGATGTAAAAGTACGACAAAATACAGTAGAATTTTGTCAAAATACTTAAAGAAAATGTTTAGGCGAAAGAGTTTATCACAATCGTCGGAAGAGAGAACCTTGAGCCCATGACGTAGTAGCTACATCGTGATTCTGAGTGAAGGAAGAAATCGCTTTCAAGCAACTTTTCGAGAATGAAGCACCTAAGAGTTCAGTCTTATTTCCGATCATTCCGAGGCTTTCCAAAGTAAGAAACCAGCTCAGAAGATTAGGCAAAACGTATATGTAGCGAAGTGCCTCGCACTGAAACCCCAATTACCGTTATTGCTAAGCATTAACCGCAGACATAGTGATATCAGCAAACAGAGTCGTAAACATGAACAAATTAACTCAGTCTGTTAGCAGCCACAGACGTGGATTGTGTACGAAGAAGTCCTTGCGTTCTGTGGAAACGAAGTTTGGTACGATAGTCGTGATATCTATATGTAGTATACCTTTGCACGCTGTAGCGAAGTAGGGTCAGTTTATTTATTCATTTATTTATTTTGAGGTGCAAGACGCTTCTTGCACAAAAGGAACAACAACATAAGACGAAAGAAACATCTACAAAGGAAAACTCAACATGGCCCTGGACAACTACATTATTATAAGTAATACGAGATAAAAAGTTTAAAAGAAGAAACTATTATCGTTGCATAATACATTAAAAATGAACAAACCAATTATTTATCTTAGGAAACCCTAGAGGATATTCCAGCAGTAACCAGTTTCTTGAAAGCCGATAAAGACAATGATAGAATGCCCCGACTAAGCAGTTTGTTAAAGTCAAGAAGCACTCGATTAGGAGAGCTCTTGAGCCTGATCTGAGTTCTAGAAACTGAAGCCATAAGTTTAACCTTAAAACACCTTGTTACAGAGCTTTTCAATGTAAACATATTACCTGAATTTAGCTCAGCAAGTTTGCCCCTGAGTACCCATAAAAGCCAATTACTTACTCAGAGTTTTGATTCTCCACTGCTCAGAGTTTTGATTCTCCACTTGAAACAGAAAATAATGTCACTGAACTCACACCTATACTCACAAAACCTTTGCATATTGAGGATGTTCTCGCCTTTTTTGAATTTTTTAGTGCGCGATTGGACATGCGGCTTTGAAACCGCTATGATAAGAAATCGAAATGAAATAGTGAGAAGTGAGAAGCGTATGTATCCGATTTCGTTCGAAATACCCGTCCAGGCCAACCAAGCCTTCAATCCCTCCGGGTCACTGCATTAGTACCAGACTCATCTGGGAAGAGTAGAGCATTGACTTTTTGACCACTCGCGAGTCATTGTGTAGGCCAACACGCCTATATATCGCCTTCACGATACCCGATAGAAGTAGAATGTGTGGCGCATACCAAAACGAATTACTTAACACCGCATTTCACCCTTCGTGATACGAAGAAATACACCTCTTCAACACAAACGAGCGTGTAACGAAATTTTGAAAGCCGGTTAACGGATTACGGATAATTTCCAAAATCTCAAGCTCAAAAATGGCGCCGGATAACGGGAAAACAGAACAAACAAAAAAGAAGCTGGTTTTAAGTTGGTCTAATTTTAACAGCCATCAGCAATTTAAGCACTGTGTAAATTCTGGGATACCCATGTAGGACGACAGATCATACCTGTGGCTCGGATAACAGCTTAGGGTGACAACGAAGTATGACCCTCCCCCCTACTATTTTACTTTACTTTCTTTGTAAGAAGCATCACATTGCAAATGCTCGCCATGCCTACCAAAGAAATGGCGGTTTTGTTTACTAGGAACAGTTAGGCGGCATAACAATCGGAATCTGTCCACAGTTCTCGCAATCGTCGTGAAGTTTCTCCACCGTTCAACATAGCAACATTGCTCTCACCTCAAACACTAAACTCCGGAAAATCGATAAAATCAATTAACAATAGGTGTCCGCTCGTTCGACATGTTAAATTGCTTAAAAACCTGCTCATCGACCATTATACTCGCATGATTTCCATCCTGAACGGTTAAACCCGAGTAGCGGCCAAAAACAGACCGTGGTGTGGTATTTCTTCTTTCCCGCCATTGTGATGAAGAAAATGTAAAGATTGACTGAAGGAGAGACGGACGGATTAGATTCCTGTACTCGGGTGACCGTTTGAGATGGGAACGAAAACAGAAAGGCTAAAGAAAACAGAAAAAGAAAAGGAAAAGGAAGGATTCTGTCAGCCTCAAACATTCATAGTGAGAATCATGCGAGTATCACGGTCAATGAGCGAAAATTCTGAAGTTGGCAAAAAAGAATTCGTCTTTGTTTAGCGCCAGCAGCGCGGTAGACCGTTTTCATCTGTTTCTTGTTTCACAGCTTCATGCTTTATTCTTCTACCACTAGGCCCACAGATGTGAACATGCTCCAGGGCCTGTTTATTTTCATAACACGACACAGTGCCAAAGCTGCATATGTGTTCAATGGTCCAGCATGAGCTTCAAGCACAAGAATGTCTAGCTTAAAAATTGCTGCAGTTTTAAAACAACTCTTTTCCTAGCATAACAATCACAGACGCTAGGTCTCGCTAATCAGTAATCAGTAATCACTCAAGCAACCTCTTCTCCGAAAATGGCAACTCTTACCTTTGACTCGTCTCTGCAGACCTTCTCAACGAGTGTTGTGGGGTCAACCAACGTTGACGACGGTTTTGGCGGTTCCTTTCTCAACGGGCGTGACATCAGAAGGACCCTGAATGGAAAATGAAGTGACGGTCAGGAGCGCCACGGAATTTATGCATTGAACAACGTAGAACAACGTATCCCTTTATCATCTATTATATAATAGGATCTTTTAATCTATTCTATGTTTTAGCTTAACTGGACCAAATTGCAGTCCTCGCTACACCCTTCGCATTTCACACTGTTGACACGTCGTACTGACTTAAGAAGCATGGATAACTCTATGCTGCTGGGTATCTTACTTTGGTAGAAAATTGAGAAAGACCAGTCGAATCCACGGTGACATCCGATGCGCAGAGCCGGAACGGAAGCGGAAGTTCACCGTCACAACGGAGACGACGGTGGATAGAGCGACCAGTATCATGGTCGTGATGAGATAGCGCCCAAACATCGGAATAACCAGTGATGTAGGCGGCATTAGGTCGATGAGCACCTAAAAGAGCGTATAATGCTGTTCTCTAAAATATGTAAGGAGTGCCCAGCCAGCGCATGGTTTCCCCTTTACTAGGTTGATTTTTGTCGCTTGTTTTGTTTGTTTCTGCTTGCAACCATTTTAGTTTATGTTCCTTTGCTTTGTTTTGCTTTTGCATGGTAATCTATGCTCAGAATAATAAATAAATAAGTAAATAAATAAATAATTAAATAAATAAATAAATAAATAAAACCTCTTATGGCAACAAGCAACAGTGCCTAAGTTTATGTTGCTGAATAGTTGCAAAGCTTTTGAATTTTAGACACTTTGTATGACGCTGTGGCAATGATAGATGAGCTTGCACTAGTTATTGCATTCAGAAGCATGACTGACCAAAATGGAATGCACTTAGGTTCCTACATAATTTTAAAGGACAACCTGCTGCCAAAGTACCGATTTTACTTTATTAGGACGTGAACAAACAACATAAAACGTTCACGTGTGAAATAACACAAAGGAAATCAACTAATTAGGAAACAAGCACAGATGAAAGCCCTGATTGGGCAATATTGGCATATTTTTGAAAAGAAAAAGAACCATGAAAATAGAAAGCAGAATAAAACAGCACTGAGTAGACGACCAGTAGAAAGAAATCGGAATGAAACGAAGAAAGGTTATAGACTGAGATTGGGAATTGAAACTTAAGAAGATTGTAATCGACGGTCAAGATGCCTCTTAAAATGGCTTATGGACATCTGTAGCGCTCCCTCCCTAATGAAGGGACGGAACAAACGCAGAGTTCTATGGGAAAAGAAGCTCGCTCTGATCCGACTTTTTGCTACAGAGTCGGAGAGTCTTAGCCCTCCTTGCCTGGTAATTGTATCGCTAGGTGCGAAACGGAAGAAGTCCGCGATGTCAACTCTTGCTATGCCCTTGAGAATTTTGAACAACATAATAATATCGTTTTTAGTTCTTCTCCTCCTGAGAGAAGACAGGCCCATCTGTCGAGCTCTGTCTGCGCCGTTAGGAATTAAGGAGTAATCGAGATTGAAGCATCTAATAACCATTTTTCGTGTGAAGTTGTTTTGGACGCTCTCCAGAAGATCGATATCCTTCTTTTTTGTGGGATTGAAAACACTGGTACCATTTTCAACTACTGATCGAATGTATGTTTTGTAGGCACGTAACAGGACTTTTGGGTTCCTTGATTTTAGCGTTTTAAATAAGTTGTACGTTCTGCCCATTGCCTTGTTTACTATCATTTTTATATGATCAGAGAAGTCAAGTGAAGTATTAATGAGGAAACCTAGATGTTTTGTTTTTTCTGTTTTTTCTTTTACACATTTCGCTTATTGTTCTACAATATCAATACAGAGTGTACTTATGAACACTAAGCCAGCCGTGTTAAAAACTGATAAAGGATAAAGGGCGGTGTCACTCAATCCTTTTTGGGATACCCCTCGCATTCCACTTCTACGGGATATCGTGGAGGCGAATTGAACACGTATTTGGCCATGCAAAGATACCAGTCTATGTAAGAGTCAGATCATTTCCTTCTCAGACAAGTTGGTACCAATTCACCTATCGCGGAGGGGTGGAAGCTTGGTTTTAGAATGGGCGGAAAACCCGAACTAAGAACCTGGCATCGGGTTCACGCCACAGCCGGCACCTTTTCCGAATGCGCTACACGCGCCATTTAGATACTGATAAGTGCACAAATTATTACAGAGAAAGTTTTCAATCACAGATACATAGTTCTGACTTTTGCAGTGAAATTTTTGGAGATTCGGAAGAGAGTGATATATTATTATTACGTTTCAGGATGATTGCTTAAGTTTTAAGAACATCTTATAAACCTACTTTGCCACTATTGTACTCAAGTGCTCAAAAAAAATCTACCAAACCTTTACTTAGGGAGCATCCTAGGATAGTGGCCAGTAATCTAACATCTGCTCTTCAAGATTTCCGCTTAAAATTCACCGTAGGTACACATACACATACACCATCTGGTCGTTCTACCGAATTTCACACAAGCTCCATCAGGGTCAGCAGAGGTGGCTGCTTTTGGTGCTGGTCACGAATATGAGGTCCGTTTTTGGTACTACGGTAGGATGTGCAGGTCTGATCAAAAGGCGCAGAAGAATTGCTTGCCAAGCCATTATTTTCGCTTCATATTTAAAAAAACACACGTAAGAATCGAATAATTAGGTGTCCTTATCGACTACCCGTAGTGTAAGGGTGAAACACACCTTGAATTGGAAGCATGCCGCATCAGTAGTGGTATTTTACTGTTGCGTTAAGAATGGGTATCATTTTCGCGATCAGCCACTAATTCGCCCCGTCCCCGCCCCCCTCCCCAAGATTTCAAACTTTGTAGTTCTGAAAGTTCCGTAGTGCCAAAGCTTCCAAAGGTCTTATCATTTTTATTTTTGTAAAGCTAAAAAATCAATGCCAAACGAACTCACCAAGAAGAACACGGTCAATGTGACAAGAATACTAATAGAAAATGTGATTTTGTGATCGGATAGGTAAAACACAAACGTCGTGAGGATGGATATAAGGAAACAAGGAATAATCAGGTTGCAGGTGAAGAAGAGTGTCTTCCTTCTGAAAACGATTGGCTCTCAGCCTAAATTGCAGGATAATATGAAATCGTATTGCTCTGCTGACCTTAATCCGAAATAATATGTGATATCAACATATTTCTCTGGTCCGCAACAGGACGCATATAGTACTGAATGCCGCTGGGAACTGAGTGACAGTAAATCCCACTCGGCTGATCTGAAATTGCAATGCTGTTAATGCCATTTTTAATTGTCGATATCATTTTACACTCCTTATGCGTAGGGTTAGAATAATAATGTCAAAAAACTGTTACAACGATGTTTTGTTGTAATCAAAACTCTAGTGCTAGGCGGGACTCGAACCCGCACCTCGTGTTGACCAGGCGGGAATGCTCTACACCATTACACCATCGGCGCCATTTGATCGGACGAAACATCCACACCTCGTGGGATCCATCAGTACTCACCGTTACGTTCGATTAAACGGCGCCGATGGTGTAATGGTGTAGAGCATTTCGGCCCGGCCAACAAGAGGTGCGGGTTCGAGTTCCGCCTGGCGCTAGAGTTTTTCATAACAAAACATCGCTGTAACAGCCTACAACCTCAACGCCAGCCACATGAGCCTTAAAGAAACTGACTTGAATGTTCATAAAAGTTCTCATTGCTTGTAAATTATGTCCTTTGCTAATCAGCTATCCTATTGTAATTTGTACTATCGAAAACATTTAGCTATGTTCTCTTTAAAGGTAAGGAGCTCTCCATTATTTAACTGAGTCGCGGGAAATTCACAAAAAAAGACCCATGTAGAAAATTTTAAAAATATGATAGCCGAGGGATTCTGGTAAACTTATCCCAAGTGGTAAAAACAGAGCATGCTACCTGAATTCATGTTATAAGAAATCTAATGACTCCCAATAGTTCTCACTAGAAACACAGAAACCTGTAGAAGAAGCTCAGATCCATTCCTCGTTGCATGTATTCAACGTCGTTACCGTCCATTTGAACAGTGACAACATCCTCTAAAAATCAGCATCATTAATCGTTTAACAATGTCAGGTGACAATGGTTACTTAATTCGGTATCATTTCTCGAAGCAAATACATATTTACACATTCTGTAACTCGATTTCTTTACTCATTTGGAGGTGCAAGCAATTTTTTACACAAAAGAAACCACAAATTAAGACCAAAAACAACTACAAAGAAAGCTCTATAGGTCCTAGATATCGACATACCTTATTATGAGCAAAATGAGACAAAACTCTCAAAAAAAATTATCATTGCACAATACATTTATTTTTATTTTTTGATTTTTCCGAAAATATCGGGCATAAGTGTCAAAACATCTCAACAGAGGGGACTAAAACCTAGACCTAGAGAAAACCTAGACAACCTAGCAAAAATTAAATGTGAACCTAACACACACTCAAAAACATATTCATAGCCGAATGTATATGAAATGATTAAGCATGGTATGTAGCTCCCCTTGAATGTCATGGTTTTTACAGATTTTTGTTACAATTTTGGCTAGGCAATTATCAGTACTTCTCTTTTCCGGCTAACTTTTCTTAAATATGCAACGTCACAAAATACTTCGCTAATGAAGGATAAGGAATAAAGGGCGGCGCTGATCGATCTCTGTACAGGATGCGCCACGCATTCTCCGATACGGTACATCGTAATGGCAATCTGCGTCCTTGGCTTACAGAATGAGTTGCGGCGCACTGCCGAAGATCAGTGTTGCAAAATTTGCTATTGAACGTGGGATGTTACTGCAAGTCCTTTACTGCTTAACATAGCAGCACCGACGCGCGTTTCTGAGCGTCCAGATTCAGAAGCCGACTTCATGCCATTAGCATGAGAAGACCACTAAAGTGGTAGTAGTAGAAGGGAGACTTAGAGGGTGGAGAATCGACAGCGATCAGGAGGGAGCGACCTGGAGAAGACATCCGGACGGGGGGGGGGGGTCGATAGGGGAACAATGAAGCAGGCCAGGAGGTGGCACCAAGAAGGGTTTAGGCAATAATAAGGGACCAGTAGGGAGTTACCAATCAGGGGGGGGGGGACAGTAAGGAGGATCAGCAAAGGGATCCATTACCAGTAAGGGAGACCGAATTTAGAAGATGTGACACCGACGTCGCGCAGTGGTCGTTCGCTCGCCGTCGTCGTGTCGTGAGCGTGGGAGGGCTACTTAATTGGGATAGAGTAGTAAGGAGGATCCCGAGGGGGGTGGGGGGAGGAATTTACCTGGAAGAAGGGATCTGGAGGCGGGACCAGGACGGGGAACCAGTAAGAAGGGAGCCATAAGGGAATTCATACGGAGAACAAGGAATCTGCCATATTCATAGCTTCTTCATGCTCGACACAGCGGCGATTGCGCGCGCTTCTGAGCTTCTGTATCCAGAGGGCGGGCTCTCTACGTCGCGCAACAAGCGTTCTGATTCTGAATACGTGTCACCGACGTCTGCCGTGAGCATGAGAGGACCACTAAGGAGGTGGTGGAGAAGGCAGTAAGGGGACCTCTAGGGTGGACAGGAGAGCGACCAGGAAGGGAAGGAACAACCTGGAGGGGGGGGGGGGGCAGGACGGGAAAACCAGAAGAAAAGACCAGTAGGGGGGTCAATAATGGAGACGAAGAAGTGGGCCAGGAGTTGAGACCAGGGAAGTGGAGGACTAAAGAGGGGAGGGAAGACCAGTAAGGGCGAGCCAGCAATTAGATCCAGTAAGAAGAAACGTGTGAGGGGAAACTTGGCTTCGGAAGACATGTCAACGATATCGGGAAACGCTAGCTGTTGAGCATGAGAACGGTTGCGGAGGAGCAACCTGAGGGACAGAAGCACTGCGCAGCGCAGACCAATGACGTTAATGCTCGGTCCGAAGAGAATGTCTATGATTAACGTACGGAAGTGGTGAACGGCTTGATGCCGATAAAGTAACAGGTCCTAGGTGTTAGCGAATTTTGTGTTTTACAAAAACTACCTTCCATTGGTCAGTGATGCTGCAAAGTCGCGCAAGCGCGCAAGTGCGAGGCACGCCGTTAGGCGTGGCGGAGCACTTGTAATTTTATAAGTGCGACATGTTACTCTGACAGTTTAGCTATACCTTTCGGTAGCTGCTTCAAATCCACGTAGCGACCAGTGTATGTCCACGTGCCAAACTTCATTTCACACTTCTGCGAATCATACGGGAACCATGTGACGTCTATCTGAAATGTTACTGGAATATGCTCGCAGCGAGTAGTTATTGAGTTATTTGGGAGCATTGTAACTCCTAAATTCCGTTCGGCTCGCTTTTCTGTTTGTTAGCGACGCTGCGGGAAAATTGAATTCCACAATAAAAATCATAGCAATAATACCATGCACATCAGAGATGTGACAAGGCGACTTCTAAAAAACAATCCATTTATCTATCTCATCTATCTGTCTCGGAATTTTCTTTCAGTTTTCAGCTTTGCAGCCTTAATGGAAAAAGGCTAGAAACAATGGTCTTCAATGATGCTTCAAAAATCGGAAAACAGCTAGCACACCACAATGAATACTTGCTCTGCTTTCTGTTTTTATACTTCCTGGAAATTTTACACACTATGAAGTCGCAGAGACGAACGTAATCAGGCACCAAAAACTACCCCTTACTGGACAGAAAGACTTGTAGATTGCTGGAGGCTGCCAGTAGACGTGGCCGTCGTGGGTGACGAGTGCATCTGTGAGGATCGTTATGTCCGGATCACCAGCGGCACTATAAAAATCTTCTGCATGCTAAAATACTTCATGGTTTGCAGATTTCTAGGCTAATCAACGCACTTGTTATACAACACCAAATCCGGTGTCCAAATAAGATCGCTTGGAATGTGAAGTGTTCGCAGGCCTCCGTACTTTGACGGATCCCACGTGAGCTTTGCATCAAACCATTTCTATAAAGATAAAGTAATATTTGAGAAACGAAAACATTCTCCTCATGCGTTCAAAATGGCGCATAATTCTCTCCTACTGGTTTATCAAGTCCAATCTGTGTGCAAGGTCTCCATGAATTTTTGAACAGACGGTTTTTTTATGCAGCTATCCCAGCACTATTTAATGTCCCAAAGTTATTCCAATTTTGTGTCTGAATATAACTTGTACGCCTCTATATAAGAACATTCTGTGATGTTCACAGCTACAAGAACCAACAAAAACTCATTAACCCACTTATTTCTTTTAGTGCTTTGTAATTCTTCTTCTGCTTTGTTTTGCTTTACTTTTTTCCTAGGAGTTTTGTCATTCTCACCGAAAATCAATTATGATGGCTGTACTTGTTCTTATTTGTAGAATTTCTTTTGTGTGTTTTTTTGCGCTCTTTCGTGTTAGTTGTCTAATTTGCTGTGTCCGTGTTAGAAGCGCACTATTTTGTGCAAATAAATAAATAAATAACCAGAAACAAATCCCAAAGCTACGCTTTCAAAAAACAGATCTTGATCTTCATCCATCTCAGAAGTGTGAAAAGAGCCAATTCAAAGTTGTATTTTTCACGCCTGAATCGGAAACTCATTATAGAAGCGAAGCTAGAATTTATGCAGACATGGGTTTACATCGATAGCCTCAGCAGCTGTATTGCATACAGCATTCTGGATACAGGCCAGGAGCTCGGGGTGGAATCGCCAAGGGGAATGCGTCTATATAGCACGTAAGCTCATCCATTACATCAGTCTCGTCTTCTAGATAGTTTCACCTTGTGGGGTCTCTCGGGTGTTCTAAATGTTGGGCTGCTGTTATCTCTCTCTGCCGGAAGGGTTGCTGTTCGGGGGGTCTTTGAATTTTCGCAAGGTTCGTGGCGATGTCTGGCCTAGTAGCTTCAACATATGTTTGGACTCTTTCAGTCTCTGAAGAAGGGACATCGCCGAAACGTTAGTCATCAATAAAGCGTGTACTATCTCCGTTTCAAATTCTACATCACATTCAACAATTGGACAACGATCAATGCCGAGATTCATCGAGGGTCGAACCCGGCAGCCTCAACAGCATTGGAAATCAACATGTGTAGCAAAGGACCCATAGATAGCCAGAATTTTAAGAAGCGCACTGATTTTTGACCACTCCAAATAATGGATAACGGACGGCGTTATTCAATCCTCTTTGGGATGCGCCACGCATTCTACTTCTACGGGATGTCGTGAAGGCGAGTTGAATACGTATTTGGCCATACAATGACTTGTGGTCGCCAGCCGATGAAGAAGTCAGCGCTATATCCTTCCCAGACAAGTCTGGTACCAATTCACTGAGGGATGGAAGGCTTGGTTGGCCTGGGCGGGAAATACGAACCAGGAACCTGGTATCGGGTGCAGACGACAGCCGGCGCCTCCTCCGACTACGCTCCACGCGCCCGCACCACTCAGAATACTATGTAAAACTGCCAACAAAAATAATTTTGTCCCATATTCAATCTCGCCGTTGGCTAACCCAATCATCCATCACCCAGAAGTTGCCGAGCTTACGAGCCGTAGGTCTATTCACATGCTCATCGAAGACAAGCTATTGCGGGAAGAAGCCCAAATTGGTGTCTTGAAAAAGGCAGCTTTCCAAGGCCATCTACTGCAATCCAACGTTGACGGACCCTATGCATTCTACACCACATTCACGTCAAACTGGACCATTTGAAATCAAACCGAATGTCCCGAATCAAGCAGAGATATTCTCCGGCAGCTATACATGCTTGCTTCATTGCTTTGCATCTTTATCTTAAAAAGCCTTTGAAGAACTTCCTCCTATTTTACGACGAAAAATAAGAGCGGACTCCATTTCTAGACCTGCACCCAATTCAAAATAAAAAACATTTTCTATATTGAACCAAGTACTTTCTAAAAACCGTAAAAATAATTTTTTGTCCGAAGAAAATTAGGTATGAGCTTCTCTGTAAGTTTCTAATTCACCTGCTCCGAAATCTAAACGCTCTGCTTAAAATCTCATAAGATTTTTGTTCTTCAAAAATGATAATGATTTAGGGTTTATCTTAAAGAGTAGGAAGGCGGTAATTTTTAAGTGCAAAAATAAGAGATTGCCCCAGCCCTTGCTCTAATAGGGCGTGGCGCTCCTCCTTTCATTGCCGGCAAAAATTATGCTTGCATGATGTTCCACATTTATCAACGACACAGGAAAAGCACTGGCGAAAAGCACACTTCTCTTCACTTCACCGCTTCAGGTAAGCAGCACTTACACTGTCAATTAAATAAAAATCGTGACGAGGAAAACGAGTGCGTGACGCGATCTCTTCCTTTAACGCACTAAAACTTTCCGCTGTTTTGCACTTTGAAAATAATAATAAACCATTAATTTTATTAACGATAAACCATAAACATTTAAGAATTTTTTCCGAGTAAGAAAGTCTGTGAAACTTCCAAGTGTGTTCACTTTTTGAAAGCAAGTAAACTAATTTTCTAAAAAAAAGTTATGAAAAATTCTCCACGGAAAATAACATTTAATCTTTCCTAGAAACTGTATGCTTTTATAGGAAACGAATAAGATACTGCCGAATAAAAACACTAAAACTGGTAGTAAACCCAACTGCTGGCTTCATGCATGCAGCCTGAGTTGTGTCTCGGCTAAATCACTGGGATCAACCGAAATAGATATTCATTTTTTGTAATTTGTGCACAATAAACGCACTTACCATTTCTAGCCATAAATTCGTTGTCAGCACCTGATTTTTTTCATCCTGAAAATATTAAAAATGCCATTATTTTTATTTAGCAGTATTATTACTGTAAAGCGAACTTACTACATCTATAATTCGGATGAGGGAAGCGCCAACGTCAACCGTTAAAATGTCGGAGCTGTTCTTAACCGGCCGAGGTATTTTGTTGTAGTCGAAGAGAAGGTCCTCGTACAGCTGGCCTTCAAGATCCTTGGCCGATTGCTTGCGCTTGGCTTGCATCGTGACCGATATCCATAGAGTTGCCATGCCTATCCGAATCAACATGGCTGTCTGCCTCTGCAACGCATTCGTGCAACAATTACATGGCTTATACCTATAGAATTCTAACAGCCCATACAATTGTAGAGTGCATATAAGACGGCACAGCAGAACGAGAGGAACTTGCCGTAGCTTCCATAACTCCACTCCGTCCCTGACTTTACTAAATACCCCGGGGCGCTGGTTATAGGAGTCACTGACAAGGGAAAGGTCTGAAGCGTATTCCTGAACTGAGACAATGGGTCTGAAGTTGTGAGAGTTGAGAAGGAGTAATCACCCCACATGAGCCAAACATCCAAATATTGAAGACAACTACCACTTGTATCCATTTCTTGCCATTCACGGTTCTGAAACTAGTAATCGTTTTTTTTCTTTTTAACAACGTTCCATCAAGCAAAGAGGAGAAGTAAAGGACGCAAAGCAGAAAAACAAAAAATAGGATAGGAACTCAGGAGGAAAAGGCCAGAAGTTTTGCTCCTAACTTCTGGCGAACCTTTCTTAAGTGATCGTCGAATCGCTCATCGCTGAAGAGCAGGAACACATAATAAGCTTTCGACGAATTCTGTCAGAAATTACGTCTAGGTGAAGCACGTTAACTTTTATGATAGCATTTGAATATTATTTTGTGATAGTTTTGTGAAAATGGAGGATTAGGAAAAGCGCAAAGTAACCTAGAAATGCGAAAGGAGAAGGAAGGAGGAAAAGCGGAAAAGGGAGTCAAGGGAAAAACTAGTTAAGACCGTTACCTTCTTGAAAAAGTGCGCTAGCCATGCGTTGTCAATTGACTGAACTTTGGCCGAGTTTCATAACAGCCTAAGAATATGAAAGTAGCTTAAGAAAAATCGTCCGAGAATTTAGCAATTTATTCTCGACTGACGGGCAATCTCTGACCTGAGAAGCCGCTTCTTCCTAAACGTCAGGTCCTCTGCTCATTAGGCGCCTCTCCAGCTCCTTCCAATTTGTTTAAGTGATGTTCATCTCGCCGATTGTCTTTGTCATTCCAGAGAGGGGCATCAGCGACAATGTACCGGATCCAAATTACGTAGCGTCATGTTGAGCGCTCTTTCAAGCATTATTATTCTTGAGATTTTCTTCGAAAGTATGTCATCATCATGATTGAAATATTTGTGCTTAGCAAACTTCCCACCTAAAGCGCATTATCAGAACAACTATGAAATAGTGGTTTGGAACTGATATCAGCTTTCTGAAACAATTTGAAACCAAATTTGAGAGTAGTCCCAGCGTTGCAGCGGAAGGGAAAGTGTTTTACTTAAGAACTACTCGACTACTACTAGACAACATCAAACGCCAGCTAAAGTGAAATAGAATTCACGATAGGGCTTGCGCTGTAGAAGGTTGTGTTGTTCGTCGTCACCGTAATCCTGCAGATTTTGTCAAATTTGGAGCAGAATGGGAGTTTGAGGATATGCAACCAAACACATACATGGGTGAGAGGACTGCTACTCTCGTACTAGTGAACATCTGGCCCTCCTGATCTGAATAACGAAGAATCGTAACGAATCTTCCGAGAAACGCCAATGTGGAGGAATACACAAGGATCATTGCTTTGAAGAGAAGTGCATGATTTGCCTAGCGAGACAAAGATTCCTTCTCGAAAAGCTCTAGAGGCGTGTGCTTCTTTCCAAAATAAACGAATAGGGGCCAAAATGGATGTCCGTCAGTCACATATGAATTTTTAGCGTATCTACTGTATTACGAGATTCGAAGAAAAATCGGTAATGACACGAAACTAGGTATCACTACTTAAATGGTTTTGCCCTAGCCAATAAGATACTACATATTTAGGAACTATTCAGTAATATGACAGCCAATTAACAATGCGAAATAGATGGATGTGCTTTGGGTGACGTTAGATATCGTTGGAAACATGAAGTATTATACTACACACCGTGAAATGCATTCTACCGAGCAGTCATTCACAACGTTGGGAACATACGTAAACCAGAAAGTTTCAAATCAACATGGAAACGAGGACCGTAGGAATCGTTTAGTACAAGTTCGGAAAGAAGGGCAACCATGGCGTATGCTAACCGGTTGTATCTCTAAGGCTGATCATGGGCACTTACCACCGAATTGATAAACAATACCTTCTTAACCAAGGCTGAGCCAACTCAACAAGCTCACAGCCAAATCAACGACACTGCTTGAATTAGTCGCGAAGGCAACAATAGCAAGAAGCATCGCAGAGTGCTTACAGGCGAGCCTTTTGAAGAGGAGCTATGAGCTGCCAAACATTAAGTAAAAGACTGCAATTTTCAAGTTTCAACGAAGAATGGACGCGTGGAGCGCAATCGGAAAAGGTGCCGACTGTCGTCTGCACCCGATACCAGGATCCTGGTTCGGATTTTCCGCTCACACCAGCCACCCCTTCCATCCCACCACGGTTGGCGAATTGATGCTATACTTGTTGGAAAGGATATGTTGTCTACTTCGACTTCTAGCGGGCTTTCGATGACGTTCTCCTGGAAAATCTATTACTCAAATAGAAAAGGGTTGGCGTTCACCAATGGTTGTGGTTTGGACTAGAAACTTCCTTTCCGGAAGGACGTATCAAGGCAGAAAGCAACTATTCCTCGATCTATCCAGCTTCTAGTGGAGTGTTCTATCATCGGTCTTCCAGAGCTGTTAGGTCTCAAGTTAGGTCGAACTTCCTCACGTATCGAAGTCTTAAGGAGCTCAGCCTACTTATATGTGATGATAAACATGTCATTAACATGTTCACGTCTTGTTTTAGACACCTTGTTGCTCGTGAAACCTTTTTGTAGGTGGTATGTCGTTGAAATTTCCTAGAAGTTCTCGTGATATCTCGATCGATTTACATGCGTGTGATGAATCTGTAGCCCATACTTGAATGTTTAAAAAAAGCACAGACTTGATCATCGGCTGGGCACCACAAGTTGACAGACTTGGAGGAATAAGAGATCTAGTTAGCCTGGGTGGGACCCGAACCATGGATCAATTTGAAGTGCATTCTACAGGGCCTCCTCCGCGACTGTGCTTCCACGCCTTTAGACGAGGTCTAATGGAAAATGACAAAATTAAACGAAATAAAGCACCATCTGTGATCTCTACAGCTCTGTCATTCTTTTGAACACTGCAAGTGCATAGAAATATAAACTATTGATGTTTTCACTTTCCTATCTCTACTTATACATGGACAGATTTTAAAAAATCTTAAAATATGCTCCTCTTCTTCACTGATGAGTCACGGGGGAAAATAACACAAAGTTTCCTCTGAAGACAGTAGCGAAACGAAACTTTATATCTTTTATATTACAGGGTGCGTCAAAAGTTCTTGGACACATGTAATTGACCACCCAAACGAGTGTTTTAAAGCAAATCAGATGAAATTCATAAAATTTATTGCTATTGACCGCGCACATATAAAGAAGCAGTTAAGTTTCGAAAAGACCTTCTTTAGCGCGAATACACGCCTTAAATCGCTTGGGGAACGCATCCACAGCGGTACGCAGGGGGTCTTCCTCAATCTCTTCCCAGGCTTTCTTCAGGGCTCCTTCAAGTGAAGCACTGTTCTTGTGGGATGTTGCACAAGCCTTATTCTTCAATATGGACAAAATTGTGTAGCTCATTGGATTGAGGTCTGAGCTGTGTGGGGGGCCACTCTTCGGCTGAGATGAAGTCCGGAAGCTTGTCGGCGCAAAACTTCTGTACCACTTTAGCCTTATGAGCGGGCGCGGAGTCCTGTTGATACGTCCAGTCGCTATTTTTAAAAAGCACAGGTAAGCAAAAATAATGTCTTTCTTCAGGATGTCCTCTAGGCAGTTTTATAGTTAGTTTTTTTTTCTTCGACGTGCTGTTTCTGCATTACAGTACGCAAACTTTTTGCATCAGCCATCTTGAAGAAAACAACATTCAGACACGAAAAATTGGTATGTGAGAGGGTAAGAGTAGGGCAACAATATCACATAAAATTTTGGTTGAGTGAAGCACATCTTCCCATATAATGAGCCTGAAATAGACGAGTCCAGGAACTTTTGACCCACCCTGTATGTAACATTATTTTAATTATTCACTATTGAAACAAGTTTAGCATTTTACTCCTTTTTTTACTTTTTTGAATTTCTGTTTTTTCTTGCGTTTTATATTGCAAAGCTGGAAGGGGACACACATGAGGGTCAGTAGGTTGGGTGCAGCAGTTAGCTCAAATAAATAGCGTTTGTTTGGATCTACGGAAATGACGGCAAGATTTAGGCATCGCTCCATTTCACCTGAAGAGCGAGAGTAGATGGAATTACAGCGAAATGCCGAGCGCCTTCAGCCGTGTAGGACATGAGCCGCTTGAGAGAGCACGGGGCTTTAAAACCGAATGGCCGAATTCGATTGTCGGAGAATTGTCGGATGGTGAAGAGTGTGGATATTGACGCGCGTTGCTGCTTATGGATTTAGGAATTTCAGGGCCCGTGAGCGGGCGCCACGGACGGCGGAAGCGTTCAAGGGCACTCGTTGGAGCCCAGGAGGGATTGAGCGCATCAGCCGCTCAATTGTGCGTTTCACCCCCCCCCCCCCCCCCCTGGAAGACAACGGCCGACGCGGACTCCTCGGCTGTTGTCGCGAAAAACAGACTCGCAGTCCTCCGCTCCTCAACTTCACCGAATCCACTTGAGCAGCTCGCCGGCACCACGGAACGGCACTCGCTTGATGATGTGCGCATCGTGGAAAGGAAGGAGCCACAGGGGAATCCATTAGGCGGTGGGGGGGGGGGGTGCTTGTCCGATGAGGCCTTTCACAGCATAGCCACCTCTAATAGTGTCATAAAGAGTGGAAGAAGACACAGAGGATCTTTGTGTTCTCCTCATTTGAAAAGTCTTTCACTTATGCCCAACGTTTCCTCTCTCAATCTATTTTTTTTATTTCTGCTTGGGATTACCCACATTTTTCTTAATGGTTTTTAGCAGTCTGAATTTAGCTAACGTAATATAAAGTTGTCGCTAGTATTAATGCCCTACAGACCGCACCTGTATGCATGTATAAATAAATAGAGAATAAAAAAGTTAAATAGCAAAAATAGAAAATAATAACAAAAAGTGAGGAAAGAAATAATGGACCATCTCTTTTTCGGGATGCTCCATGTAGTCCACTTCTATGGGACACCATGGAAGCAGTTTGATTGCGTATTTGGTTTAGGCAATGGTCTGTATCTAGCGCACAATGTTCTTTGGACTGCAGTGGTCAGCCGATGTGCAAGCCAGTATTTTATCCTTTTCCTTCCAGGCTAATCTGGTAAAAATTCACCGACTCCGTAGGGATGGAAGGCTCGATTGACCGGGAGGGAAATCCGGACCATGCACCTGGAATCGGAATACACGCGACAATCTGTGTCGGGCGTCCTGCCGGCCGTACTACCATGCTAATTGCTAAATAAATAAAGGATAAAGGATAGAGTACGAAGTTACTCAATCCCTTTTGGGATGCGCCACGTATTCTACTTCTACGGGATGTCATGGAGGCGATTTGAATGCGTATTTGGCCACATAATGACTTGCGGTGGCCAGCCGATGAACAAGTCAGCGCTTTATCCTTCCCAGGCAAGTCTGGTACCAGTTCACCGACCCCGGAGGGATGGAGGGCTTGGTTGGCTTGGGTGGGAAATCCGAACCAGGAACCTGGTATTGGGTGCAGGCCACAAGCGCGTGTAGCGCAGTTGGAGGAGGCGCCTCCTCCAACTGCGCTACACGCGCCCTCGCTAAATAAATAAATAAATAAATAAATAAGTTTTAAATTTGCATAACCTAGTATCGCTTCGGAGACGCATAGAACTATTATTTCGATGTGAGCATTTTCCCCAGAAAATTCTTATTGTCTTCGAATTATTGCGCCATTCTACCTGATAAATACTCCACCTGTGCCATCTGTCGTCCAGTTAACATGGAATTGTCGAGCAGGCGTCAGCTACGCGTCAATTCGCCCCGCCACGTGCCAGGGTAGCCCAAAAATCCTCTTTGTTCGGGGAGATGAAAACGTCCCAGTTTTCGTTGTGTTTCCAAGAAGAAGACCATCTAACGTGTGGAGGGGGTTTAGGCTTCTCTGTGACATTCCGTGGTATCCATTCCGTTGCGGCTAACAAAGGGACGCGTTGGCCGGCTGACATAGTTTTTGGATGACTTGGCCCTTGGGACGGTGTATCTGACTTTCGAGCGTTGAGGAAGCGCGGAACTCCGAAGGCCTCTCACCTACGTGAGTCGAGTCACTCCGAGCACGGTCCTCTCGAAATTCAATGATAATCACCCCACTTCCATAGTTACCAAATTTCCCAGAAGCACATTAGCGTAGGAAGAATGGAATTGTCGAATAGGTAGGCGCGCGGATACTAGGGTTTATTTGCACCATCTAATCTTGTGAGCTATGTATAACTTTCCTAGTCGGAGGCAGCCACAAAGGATAAAGGATAAAGGACGGCGTTACTCAATCCTTTTTGGGATGCGCCACGCATTCTACTTCTACGGGATGTCATGGAGGCGATTTGAATGCGTATTTGGCCACATAATGACTTGCGGTGGCCAGCCGATGAACAAGTCAGCGCTTTATCCTTCCCAGGCAAGTCTGGTACCAGTTCACCGACCCCGGAGGGATGGAGGGCTTGGTTGGCTTGGGTGGGAAATCCGAACCAGGAACCTGGTATTGGGTGCAGGCCACAAGCGCGTGTAGCGCAGTTGGAGGAGGCGCCTCCTCCAACTGCGCTACACGCGCCCTCGCTAAATAAATAAATAAATAAATAAATAAGTTTTAAATTTGCATAACCTAGTATCGCTTCGGAGACGCATAGAACTATTATTTCGATGTGAGCATTTTCCCCAGAAAATTCTTATTGTCTTCGAATTATTGCGCCATTCTACCTGATAAATACTCCACCTGTGCCATCTGTCGTCCAGTTAACATGGAATTGTCGAGCAGGCGTCAGCTACGCGTCAATTCGCCCCGCCACGTGCCAGGGTAGCCCAAAAATCCTCTTTGTTCGGGGAGATGAAAACGTCCCAGTTTTCGTTGTGTTTCCAAGAAGAAGACCATCTAACGTGTGGAGGGGGTTTAGGCTTCTCTGTGACATTCCGTGGTATCCATTCCGTTGCGGCTAACAAAGGGACGCGTTGGCCGGCTGACATAGTTTTTGGATGACTTGGCCCTTGGGACGGTGTATCTGACTTTCGAGCGTTGAGGAAGCGCGGAACTCCGAAGGCCTCTCACCTACGTGAGTCGAGTCACTCCGAGCACGGTCCTCTCGAAATTCAATGATAATCACCCCACTTCCATAGTTACCAAATTTCCCAGAAGCACATTAGCGTAGGAAGAATGGAATTGTCGAATAGGTAGGCGCGCGGATACTAGGGTTTATTTGCACCATCTAATCTTGTGAGCTATGTATAACTTTCCTAGTCGGAGGCAGCCACAAAGGATAAAGGATAAAGGACGGCGTTACTCAATCCTTTTTGGGATGCGCCACGCATTCTACTTCTACGGGATATCGTGGAGGCGATTTGACTGCGTATTTGGCCATACAATGACTTGCGGTGGCCAGCCCATGAACACGTCAGCGCTTTATCCTTCCCAGACACGTCTGGTACCAATTCACCGACCCAGGAGGGATGAAAGGCTTGGTTGGCCTAGGCGGGAAATCCGAACCAGGAAACTGGTATTGGGTGCACGCGACAGTCGGCGCCTCCTCCGACTGCGCTGCACGCGCCCACTTGGAGGAGGCGGCCATAGACATAAAAATTAAGGCGCGAGAAGAGTGCTACAGACAGAGCAGTTCTGTTCCTGACAGAACTGTTACGAGATATATAAGAAAGCTTCAAGACAAAAATAAGCTCGCAGCTGTAACAAACAACCATCACCTTTTTGCATCTAGCAAGAAGGTCGGATGCTTTTAAGCGCTGCAGAGCCACAGCAAACTCGTAAGCGATTCTTATGATTCCAGATCTATGATGGGTGGCACAGCCCATTCAAGCTCAAGTTTGATTAATTCTGTCAGACCAAGGTGTCCTAAATTCTATTGATCGCGATGGAAAACCGAAACGAGACGTATCCTTGCTGGGGAGCTTTCCTAAAATGGTGAGGCTAGTACATATATGGCCAGAGAGTGTTTCTACATTCCAGTAATGTCTCTTCTACTCTAAGCAAATACTATGCACCCACGTGTTCATGTTAACAAATATGATCAAATTATTTCCGTTAAATACATCATGTTATCCTTGCGACCAGCATGTACTAGCGAGAAACCGGTCTATTACATATGGAAAAATGCATCAAAAGCAATTAAGCAGTTTCAGAACTTCTGATCCTGTTGTCATTGTTGATACAGATGTAGAATAATCCCTGCCGAAGTCTACAAGATTATAGCCCTCTACTACTACTCAGCAACAATGAAAACTAGCCGAGAAGTTTGAATGAGTTAAAGGAGGCCATCATGAGCGTCTATCCTCATGAAGCCTTTGTGCTGACAAAACACCCCAGATAACTTGTCAGAGAGAAAGTCGCTGTGCTAACATACGTTCGCGTATTTCTAGGCCTCGTTTTTAGATAAAATCTCATGCTTTACATAGCAGTTGAAATGTTGGGAACAGAGAGAAATCCGTTTTGCTCTAAAATTGTAGTCCCTTCTGCAGTTGAGGAGAGCACTAGGAACAAGTTTCTGTAATCTTGGGCTAAAAAAAATCCTTCTCAAGGCTGGAAGTTTGGCGCTGGTTTCGTAACCGAGAAGTTTTTTGTTGTTGTTGTTAGCACTCGTATTCTGCAACCTTGCCGAACCTCACACTAACCAAATGATATCAACTATGTCTAAATTGGGCTCGTGGAGCGCAGCAGGAGGAGGCGCCGGCTGTCGCCTAGACCCGAAACCAGGTTCCCAGGTCGGATTTCCCGCCCAGGCCAACCAAGCCTTCCATCCCTCCGCGGTCGGTGAATTGGTACCAGACTTGTCTCGGAAGGATAGAGCGCTGACTTATTCATCGACTGTCCACCGCAAGTCATTGTATGGATAAATACGCATTCAACTCGCCTCCACGACATCCCGTAGAAGTAGAATGCGTGACGCATCCCAAAGGGGATTGAATAACGCCGTCCTTTATCCTTTTATCCTTTATATGCCTAAATTCAACAATGAGGAACTGCGGCGATGCTGTTCTAAAAACGTCTACTCAAAACGACTTGTCAGCTGTGATTCATTAATGTCGTCGCCACGCAAGGAACGGAGCGAAATCCCAGAGGACGTGTGGACGGGCAGCGCTGGAGTTTCATCTCACTGCTCTGAAAATTTTGGTTACCACTCAGGGAAGCAATATTGAGCGGTTGGGACATAGGACCAGGCCCACTGAACCTATTCGTGTGCAATGTCAATGGAAATGCATTTTAAAATTACATATGAGACTAATTGTAGTGTCCAATTCTCCTGCCCTGGTCTGCTTTAATGCCTCTTCCTGAAGCGAGGGGAACTTCGCAAAAAATCAACAACAAGCGAAATGTAACCTTTAGGAAAACACATTCAAATGGCCTCCAAGAAATAAATCGCCCGGCGTTTACCATGAGTGAAACGTTTCCACATGTGTTTTTTGTCTTTTCACTGTTACGCAAAATAGGACATTCAACCTCCGGCTGAGATATTGCAGTAAAACCATTGATTATCTTCTATCGAAACTTGCGGAGGTTACCAACCCCTTACAAATACGCTGACTATCACGCATCTCTTCTAAAGCTTAATCCTTTGCCCATTGCTGATGTCGAAAATCGAATCTATCCTACATATTCAGAAGCGGACAGCGGACACCAAGCTTTCCTTCGTATTTAATCAAGTGCTCCGGCCTAAAATCCATTCAGCGGAGACAACAACAACTCCTAAATATGTGCCCATTTTTGCCTGGCTGCTTCTGAAGTTCTACTTGTCTGTTCTTGAAGCTTTCAGAACACTGATGTCAATTAGCTCTTCGAGCGTGCGTCGCTCCTTCACTACAGAAGCGCTGATGTTGGAAATAACATCCGAGCTTTTTGTGCGTTATTCAGACTGAACACTTCAGGCCGGTCGAAGAGTTTCTGGCGTTTGTCGAGCCCTCGAAATTTCCCACCCGAATAACTGGATTTTCCACGACCAATGAAAAGCTTTCGCTTCACGACTCCGTGTTTCCTGACATCACATTTATTAGAAGTTAGGACACCTACATCTCCAGTGGTGAACCAGCAGGGAGGTGTTAAAACAAAAGGTTCGTCTGGAAGTAGGTACAAAATGAATCTGGGAAACGTACAATACCGGCCTTAACTTATGGTCTTTGGGCGGAAAAAAGCGAAAAAAAAACTCCTTTTCCGCCGCTTTGCTGTGGCGCTCTTCAAATTGAGCGCATTGTAAATTGAAACACATATTCGTGATCAGCACCGAGCCCTCTTCCCGATGAGCTCCAAAGCGCATAGCGAGCGCCTGAAAAGTACTTAAGTGACCTAATTTCTGCCTGTCGCGGCTGACCCCTTCCTTCGCGGGAGATAATTCCACCCGCAGCTCGTAAGCGGCTAATGGTGGAAGAGATTCGGCCTATTGTAGCCTATTTTCTATTTTATTTGTAGTAAAATATATAGTTCTCTGGATTCCCTAGCACTTCTCGATCACAATGATGCACTTTTTTAAAGGATCCGATAATTTAAGTGCTGTTATTTTCAAAAAAGTCTCCACTTTGGAAGACTATAACTTCAGCACGTCAAGCTTATGTATTTTTATACTCGTTTGTGACATTGAAGGTAACAGTGGAAATCATGCTGCGAAAGTAGAATCTTTGGGATTGAAATCGCTAGTAATTATACCCCGGCAAAGTTGGCCATATGACACTTCTTTGCAGTTAGCCGCACACTTTTTGCATGATTGAAATGAGCACAAAATCGTTTCTTTCAAGAAAGAAACACAGATATTTGGAGGCCTATGAAAATACTTTATAGTCCTCAATAGGTGAAATTTCAACTAGGCTTAAAGACATTTTGGCCACCTAGTTACGAAGCAAACTCAGCCCAATGCTAACTGAGTGTTATTTAAAAAATTGTTCAAAATGGAAAAATAGTCTACGACAGCATTCTCTAGTTAATTCTGAGTTGAATGGTGGTTCGATTTCAAATTTTGGTTCGTTTGTACCGGTTCATCACGAGTGAAATATGGAATAGCCCTGGTCGGGACTCAGATTAGCTCCGGAGCCAGTCCACTCTCCTGCCTCTGTGACCCCTCGCGCCATCTGAGGACACCGTAAATCGCCTAACTAGAGTCTTCACACTTCCGGTGCCGCGGAGCCACATTGATCATTCCAAACAAGGGTGGAGTAGAATACGCGGCGTACACCAAATAAGGTTTGGATAACATCGACCTCCCTCTTTCATTTAACATGGTTGCATTTTCCATTTAGTGTTCTCTCCATCTTACCAGATACATGTTTTTCATACTTATTTATTTATTTATTTTCAGGGCGTTTCACTAAAATGTTGATTTTGTAGCGTGTAGCGCATCTTAAGGAGCACAGGACGCGTGTAGTGCGTTTCCATTGCGTAGTTTGCATGGTGATAGAACGCATTTCGCGTCACAGTATCATAAGCATAATGGGGTGGGGAGGGCAAAATGTATGGCGCAATCTAGTGGCATTGAATAGAGCCATTCTCATGTCCGTCAGTTGGACTAAGGCCGGGTCATTCATACTACTCGCTGCGGCTTCATTTTCGACATTGATAGTAATTAAGGCTGACACATGGCTTTATTGAATTCCCTTTTTGGAATGCGCCACGCATTCTACATCTAGGGATACCAACCAATGAGACAGTTTGAGTTTTTTTTATTTGACTTAAACAATGCATGTATACTTATAAATAAAAAATAGAACATAGAACATTATAATAATAAAAATGTAAGTATGTGGCGCAATCCTAACAGATCGATAGACACCGACGAGTCCGACAAACCTTGGAAGTAAATTAGAGCGCGAAGAACATTTTATCATGACAAATATGAAGGCATCTAGTCCTGTATGTGTAACAATTTTCAAAACGCAGGTGGATTCGTTATCGTGATTGATTATGTGATGTAAGTAATTGATTGTAATACAAGAGGAAAACAGGCGCATGCGTCAAGGGGCCGATCCTTTGGCGACGTTTTATTGCTCCATGTGGATGGATCGGTGCCGCTGGATCTCGCACCTTGGTGAGAGGATGGCAATGGTCGCTGCGAGCGATGAGCGCCAAGCTCTGGTCAGCTCGAGAACTCGACGCGTGGAGAAGATGAAAATGATGATCATTTTCTATTCGGACAATACTGGATCATTGAAAGGCTAATTCTATGCAGGAGATAACAGCGCAACTCTTTCTTGAAACAAAAGAAAGAGTTCAGTATATCTAAGTCAGAAAATGAAAATGTAAGTTTTACACAACATCTTCTTCAAACACGCGTGGTTGTAGGACAAAAATTCATTTTCCTAAGGCAAGGTCTCGACTGCGAGCTTCCTTTTTTACCCAGAGAGCTGGTTCTGAGTTTCTAAAATTTTCTAAAAAATATGGTCTACCGAGTTCCATTTCACAACTGAAAAAGCTCATTGACAGGTACATCAAAGGATGATTCATTAGGGTTGTGTATTTCTAATCATCTATCATGCATGCATGTTTTTTTCTTCTCGTTGTGTTTATCTTTTATTGTCTTTTCGGATAACTGGTTCTGTCTGCGTGAATATCCACGCACTATAAATAAATAAATAAATAAATATGCCACCCTTCTTTTGGCGAGGAATATTACTTTAGAAATGGGGCACTATAAATATGATGCTTGCACGTGCCTGAATTCGGACACAAATGCGATCGGATCATCCAAATTTGATAGAATTTCAGCCAATCAAAGGTGGTAGTGAGGGCAAGCGATGTATGAAGGAAGAATGCTTAAGGGCTGTAAACCATTTGAGTGAGTGATGTTGAAGATAGGCCACGAAGGCCTCGAAAATATCTGGAGAATATAATTTTCTTCCTTATTCTATTATTCGAACGTTCACCTGAGTTCCGCTATTCCTTTTAGAACTCCACTGGAAAGGTTTGTAAGAATCTTCTGCCATATGTGCGGACAAACCTTTCCCGCTTCCGAATAAGACGGTGAAATCCTCAAGGGCTCAGAAGAGGTTTTAAGAAACACTACAGAACATCTCATTGCAAATAGATGGGATTTCACTTTATAGTTGAACCTGCCAGTTTATAGTATAAGAAGCCGCCAATATCTTCAGAGCGCAATTAGCGGCGACGTCACTCACTAATGATTGCCCTCTGGTACCTTGAGAAAATTAGGTCCCGAAATCAAATTATTCAAATGTTTTTAATTGATTTCGGTAGTACTCGCAAGGGCGATCCTAGTGGTGCGATTAATTTTTGGAACGAACAATAAAAAGAGGTTATGGTCAAAGGATAGAAAAAAACGCGACCATCGCTCCTTTCGCAGCATTTTTTTTCAATCCATAGAGTGGGTATTGTATTGTGTAATGCGCCACGTATTCTACTACGTGATGTCAAGGAGGCAATTTGACCGTTATTTGGCCTTCCCAGAGAAGCCTGGAAGCCTGTTCACTGATCGCGGAGGGATGGAAAACTTGGTTAGCCGTCACCGAATACTTATTCAGGCGCTCTCTAGGCGCTTTTCAGCTCATCGGGAAGAGGACTCGGTGCTGATCACGAATATGTGCTTCAATTTACAATGCGCTCAATTTGAAGAGCGCTACAGAAAACGGCGGAAAAGGCGGTTTTTTTTTTCGCTTTTTCCGCCCAAAGACCAAAAGTTAAGGCCGGTATTGTACACCTCTAGCCCTACTGTCTTCTGTTTCCCTTTGATTGAATACCTAAATAAATACCCCTAAGTTAAACATAAATTTGGTTGTAAAGTCGTTGCGGAAACTTACACCTTAGAAGCGAAGACCCAGATTTCGGATCTAAATTAACTTCTAGGAAACCCTTTTTCAGAACAGGTACTCTTTTTGAGAGGACGATCAAAGAAGGCAGGTTCTAGAACTTCTGAACGAAATCAAAACTGCTTGAAGTATGGTATACTTTCAAGGTACTTCACGAGGTAATATATGTAAATCATTGATTCTAGGTCTATTGTTCATGTTGTAGTAGATAATCCAAAAATTTCTTGATTGGGGCAACGTCGTACCTTGAGAAATTGAGAAATATGAACGGTACGAAGAGAGATTCTCCCAGTGAAAACATTTCCATCTATTTCAACGTAAAATTGTAGAGGCGAACACCATTATATTAATTATGCGGGTCGGCTGATGATGAGATATAACATTCTGCACGTGCTTCATATGATGTTGAATGTTACTTCAAGGCTTTTCTTAACAATAAAGAAGACCCAGGAAGTCGAAGTAGTCGTTCAGTAGTTCAGCCTTTAGCATCTTGTAGTTGACGAGACTCCCTCTCAGTTTGTTTGTTGGCAAGATCTGCTAAATGAATTAGTCCCTTCTTCCTTTAATACGACTGCATTCAATTGGTTAGAACCTAATGAGGAGTCAAAAGCAGCGGACGCTTTTCGATTAAGCTGGCTTTCTCCGAGTTTTCCTTCACTTGAACGCCACCTTACTACTGAAAGTGCAGACCTAATGGTGTTCAAAAGCTCAAAAAGTAATCTTTGAAAAGCATACAGTTCCTACTCAGAGGAGGAGAATTACTGGTATTGTATAGCAAGTCTTTTGCAAAAAGTTGAGCAACATACTGTTTCCCTAAAAACGCAGATCATGAACTCGAGAATATTATCGGAAGCATCCGCCTTCATATATGTGGAGTTAATTACGTAGTTCTGAAGTCTAGAATCTTTGTCTAGAGGTTATGCACTATAGATGCCCTCAAAAATTCAGAAATACGTTTTTTCTTTTATTTCATTATTCGAAAATCGGATTACTCTGTCGTGCTCTGACTTGATTAGCCAGGAATCGAATAACTCCGGTTTTTCACTTATTCGATTATTTGAAAATCAAATCCTTCACTCTGGCTGAGGGAAAAGCGAAAAGATGTCCAAAAGGCTGAAGGCTGCATTGAAAATAAAAAGTTGTGTCCATCTTGTCAGCTTGGGGAGCATCAAAGTAAGGCTTTGCCAGAAAAATGGTTGTATAAGAGTAGATAGAACCTTTGTCTAGCGTGTTCCTACTGTTAAAAAAATCTCGAAGGAGACATCGTAGTCAATTTGACTACGCTAGGGTCATCTGTAATAAAGAGCGATTTGGACTCGAAGACAACAGAGACTAACCATCCTTAGGAGGTGATACAAGAAGAATTTGTTGAACAAAGCTTTTTTCCTGATTAATTTGGCTAGAGAAGCAATCCCATGTTCGACCTACTTGAAGCCTGAAGACATGTATTACATACATCAATATTCTTCTGTGCCTCCCAGGTTTCCCAATTATTTTACGGCCGAGATTTCCACAACCCAAAAGAGAAACCTCTGTGAGAACCCAAAAGAGGCTTGAAAGGTGTTGAAACTGGTAAAGTCATGGGTAGGAGGACCTATATAATGATATGGACCGAAGAGTGTCCGTCGGGGACCACCATCTGTACAAACTAACTTCCTTATCCCACCAACACTGAGAGTTGTCTTAACCAGCCTCCACGAAGCAGGTGAGAAGCACTGGTACGTCCAAATATGCTGCACTGTAGGTGTGTATTTCAAAAAGGTGCATATAGCAATGTTTTCCATTTTCAAGTCAAATTGTACACTTTTCATTCACATTGGGTACCCTTCTAATCATTCTTGACGCTTTTGAAATCAAGCTGAACATTTTCGAAATCAAAACGAGCTTCTTCCACATTACATGCACTAGATACTCTCCAAAACGGTTAGAATGGTTGAATTCTTATCTAACCAGGGTCTCAGGAGTAGGTCTGAACGGGGGAAATGGATAGCACTGCGAGAATCTCCACCCTTGATGTAGTAGAAAAGCATGTTTCGTTTTTGCTGAGTCCATGAAGCAAAAGGGCTATGGGCTCGAAGGCGGGGTACGGTAGCGCAACGTGGCCGTCAACACGTGCCAACGTGCATGCGTGGGGCGCGCTATGTAGTCGAATGCTTGGCACAATCTTTCCTCGACACGCTATAAAATTTCCGCCTTTTTCGTACTCTAGAACAAACTTCAGACCACAGTTGTTCATAAAAACCCAAATTTACACAGAGCTTCACATAGTGCATTCGTTTATTGGCCCAGGTGATTTTAAAAATTTCAAAGAAGTTATATCAAGCTTTCCTCACAAATAGGCAAGAAATTATTATAACCTTCGTTCAGAGCCTTTAGTGAAATCTGAAAGTGGTTCGCAGTGATTTGAAAGATGTTCCGTTTGATACCAAAAGCGGCAAGTTTGCTTAGAAGAGTGTCTTATTTGACGTGAAAACGATATATAAGGGATTCTCACAGCTCGCACAAAGAAATAAGGGCAGGATCTTTCCGATAGTTGGGCTCTTTTGTTCATGGATGGACCTCTTTCGCAATCCACAAAGCCTCTAGTCCACGTCACTCGTCACCAACCATGATAGAAATACATGATGTATTTGACGTAGTGAGCTTCGCAGTCTCAAGACCGTTCGAGCTTCATTCAGGCCTTGACAAAGAGGAACTTGCCGAAACTTCGTCTTCTTTCTTCATCATCATCATCATCATCATCATCATCATCATCATCTTCCTCTTCTTCTTCTTCTTCTTCTTCAGCGTTTGTCCCTCTTCGAGGCGGGGTCCGCTATTCTGGTGTGGTGATGCCACTTTACGCGATCAAATGCTTGATCGGGATGGATACCAGCAACCTTCAGATCCACATGCGAAAACGAAAACTTTCATGTTCCCTTTGCCGTAGAGGCTTCCAGCTGTTCAAACACCTCTGTCCACCTGTTAGGTTTCTAAAGCCATCATTTTGATCAAATGAAGGATTATGGCTAAAAGGCAGGTGATTCAACAGTACAACGATCAATTTAGCCCACTTATTTAAGCCCTTTCTTGTGGATGAAGAAATCAAAATGAAATTCCGATATAAAAAGGTTATCTAGGCTATCGATTACACAGGTCAAAAACGGCTGCAAGGTTTCGCCGCTAGCTGTACCCGATCTCACATTGAGTTGTATCAGTGTTGTTTTTTTCTTCAGATATTCTGCCTATGAAAGCTCTATTCGCATCTGCGATACAGGAATCGGTCCTTGGAGCTGCACCGATAGGTGTTTTAGGGTCTTCAAATACCCCACAGAAGCACACACATAAGAATCTCTGTCTAGCGTCATAGCTTCTCAAAACACTAGAAAACGGAGACGCTGTAGCTATTTCGAAGTTAACGAAGGTGATACTTGAACAACAATCATTGTGTGCCGTCATGCTGTCCATGAGGACAGCGTCTCCGTTTTCTAGTGTTTTGAGAAGCTATGACGCTAGACATAGATTCTTATGTGTGTGCTTCACCTGAGCTAAAGGAAGAAGTGGCTCAATCGCGAACATCTGATGAACGCTGAAATTGTTGTGGGTTCTGCGTAAACATCCATCAGCGTACATTCAATTCGGCGTCGGACCACAACTGTCTTTTATGAAGACGACGTTCATGGGCGAGTTTCTGATGCTCCATTCTCGCGCTCTGGAACGAACGTCTTCGGATGCTCAAGCTTCGTGTATCTAGGTCGCGAAGTCAATATGGCTAATGCCGGAACTGGCAGGAGAAAACAACGGCTTGGAGAGCTTTCAGGGGCGTCGAAGAAGTCGTGAAGAAGACGAAGAGCGTCTGGTTCTGCGCCCACCTATTCGACTCCACTGCTCTTCCTCTGCTAACGAACGCCTCAGAGATCTGCTGTATAACAGCAGGATGAACACATGATCAGCGTCGCGCAGTGGGGAGTCGAGAGGACGATGCTCGGAGTGACACAGCTCACGCAAGTGAGAGGAGGCCTCCGGAATTCCGAACTTCGTCGACGTTTGAAGCTGAGAGACGCTATAGTATCAACCAAGTCCTCCAAAATTAGGTGGGCCGGTCATACCATTCGTTTAGTGGACAGCCGCTGGACGACTGTCGTAACCAAAAGTACTATTCCTCAAGATATCAGACGAACATCAGGACACCGACCACGCACTGGTCGCACTTCTTCGTGAAAGCCCTGAACGAAGGATTCAAGACAGTTTCTTGAAGCCTTAAGTGGCTGGTATCGAGGTTGAAAGAACTCTAGCGCCAGTCAAGCCTCGAACCCGCACCTCGTGGCCGGAAAAGCTTTACACCACTACACCACCGGCGCTGTCTGATCGACGTATTCTGCGAAACGAGTCCATAACGCTCAGCACGTTATCTAGAAAAGTTATTCATACGTGAAGTCCGCACTATTTCGACAATCATGTTTATTTACAAAAAAAAACGGAAGTGCTTCAACGAGTAAAGGTACACGAAGTCGGAGAGCACAACGGTGTACAATTATAGGACTAATAGAGTAATCTTACACCCGTAGACAATGACAAGGATGATGCTAAATCGTAACCTTGAAGACCTACTTTTTGGTCTGCCTGTTAGCACAACGCTCCTCTGCTTTGAATACTGAAAGTCATTTTTCGGTCTTTTAAAGAGCCCACTTCTTTGTATCTTATCGCCTCGTTAATGTCGGGTGTAACTTCTTCTTTTTCAATCTAGAAGAATAGTGAGCATTAACGATAGCAAGGCGGACAATTGAACTAAAAAAAAAACCTCTAGAACGGCCACTGGAGTGCAGGTGAGTACGAGGGCATAGCACAACATTCCATAAAATTCGGAACTAAAGAGGCGTGAAGCCAATAACCAGCAATACGTAATGTACACAATCTTCAAAACCTCTCTAAAAACTCTGGAGACTGACTATGATACTGACTTCTTTGAAGTCCAGAATTAAGGTAACTATTTAGCAGCCAACAAAGATCTAAATCAAGAAACAAACGGTTGTGAAGGCCACAAAAGCTCATGACATAGCGACAAGACCGGGTTGAATTTGAATGATCGCGCTTCAACTGCGCGAGAGCCGACTGAGATACGTAACGACCTCAGTAGGGTGGGGAGGATCGGCCACTTCCCAAGAATTCTCGATAGGATGCTCAATCCGAGCCTTGCACACTGGACAGCTGAATCGTGGTCGAAACTCGACCTCCTGCGCAACGCACGTCAAACAGAACGAATGCAGACAAGGAAGAAGAACCTGAAAAGCTGCTAAGTGTGTAAATGGCAAGACGGTGAAGGCAAAAAGTAACCAGGTGACTATTTCAGAATTAGGCCAGAACGATGGTAGTGGTATGTATGAAGAAACGACTCTGCCTCAGAAAAGTGAAATTAGAAGTATCTCGACCAGTGTGGTACGAACAAGAGTTTCAGCCCATTAAAAATTGAGTGCAGTAGACTATTGCTGTTAGGGGTTATCTTCGTCCTCGGCCCAAACGATCGACGGCCTTGGGGGTAGGGTAGTGGACTCATGGGAAAGAGCAGATGGTTCGAATCCACTCCTTGTAACTCTCGTTTGTGTGTTTACAATAAATGCAATATTGCACTCAGTAGCAACATTATTCGATTTTGCTGCTTCATTACAATTTCCCAATTTTTGTTGAGCATAAAGTGTTAAAGACCAATTCTCTTACGTTTTTTTCGAAATCTGCACCAGCTTCAAGAGCAAACCTATATTATGGGCCTGTGCTATGAGAATCTAAATTGTGCCATAATCATAGGATATTTATTTATATGTGAAATTCACGCGAAATATAAACAATTCATGATATTACTAAATGTCAACAAAAAATCTCAAAAGGAGAACGTGATGAACAAGAAGTAAGATTGATTGAACATAGATTTGAAAGATTTCTACGCTCGTATAGGAAGGTAAGCAAATAAGCGTTTCGGAAATGTCTGACTAAAGGCCTCCTGAATTTAGTTACGGAGTCAGGAATTGGAGATGTTTTCGATAATATTTAACAATTGAAGCATCAAAGAGCTCGAAAATGTTCTGTAAACAAGCACTGCCAACAGTTGGTAGCTAGCACTCCAACCGGTTGGTCGAAGTCATCCGTATTTTAAATTCCATTTTCTCTCTGGAAGGTACTACTACAACTAAATCGTGCAATTTCCCACGGCAGAGGCTCATAGCTTTGTGTCTCAACATTCCTTATCCTCCGTGTATGACTTTTAAAGTCGTTCTTAGCAGGGGATTGTATCTAGTCAACCAAACCATCACTGTAACCAAAACCCCCTTATATTATTAGCGAATCCAATTATTTGTACTTTTACAAGCATGCAAAATGGAATCACAGGAAACAGACTCAAACCATCGGCCTCGTTCCTAGAAGTAGGCTACACCCTAAGCCAACAACGATCGTCTGCGTTTCGGACGAGTCAAACCCCTAACTGCGAGACGAAAGTGTATCCAATCTTCCATCGACTAGAACTATGGCCGAGATATCTTTGCGCATTTCTAAGCAGGGGCACTTCTGTCCATACGTCACTTCCGTTGTTCAAACCTGACGTTGGATAGTCTCCCGGTCAGACCAAAGAAACGCTAAAAGAATTACCTCATTGTTATTCTCCATGCAGATGCAGCACAGCCCCTCGTTATCAGCTCTGAAACAGATCACGTTTCTTTCCTATTTGGCTCTAAACATAGCTTGAAGTGCTATAGTAGCTTGTAAATGTTTGATTACCTAGAACACTGTTACGGCAGCGAATACTCCAGTTTCTACAGCAATTATGCCCTCCATGGTCTAAGAAGATGTTACCATCGACACAACTAAAGGCAACTACAGGCAGCTCGACTAGCACTACAGTAAGCAACATGCAAAAAATATATGCCATTTTCAAGTCGAATTGGACTCTTTCACGTCAAATTGTTCTTCTCTTCCAAGCTAGCCTACGACTTTTGAAATCAAAGGGAACTCTTCCAAATCGCAATGGTCTTCTTCTACATTAAACTAGCACTAGTAAACTACTACAAGTAGAATACGTGGCCAATCCCAAAAAGGACTGAGTAACGCTGCCCTACTTTGTCCTTTTTTTCTTCAAATCCATTAATAAGCATGTATCCACTGCATGCAGTGACTGAACACATGGCTATATAAAATATAAGAAAAGGTGGAAATTCAAAGAAGTAAAGAAGGGTGTAAAATGTTAATATCTTTAAATTCTAAATGAATAAAACAATGTTACATAATACAAAAGAAGTTAAAAAGGTTCGTTTCCATGACTAATGCCGAGCTAATAGGAAGTTGGGATTAACTAAATTTATAATTAGCTATCTAATGCAGGTAAACAAAGACACAACGAAGCCTTTTCCCATGTCCGTTGTAGAAGTAATTTCCGAAGATCAAGTAGCAGCCTTCTTACGACTGTTGTTGAGCGACGAACATAGCCCAATGCATTCAGTTTCACGACAAAGGGACAGCAAAACATCTAGCAGCTAAGTGTTTCATCGAACTCTTGAAGTCCGACGAAAACTCCTTCCGCTGACCACTCGGTGGCAAACGGAGCTGCTGCAAACTCATTAAGTAGAAAGTTGAAGATAGTGAGGAGGATGGTTAAGGTGCAAAAATCCTTAAAGAATGCAGTTATAACACTATATAACATAGAGACAACACTACGATGAGGCTTATCATGTAGTGATTAAAAACCAATGGCGTTGTGACTGCTTAGTTTTTTTTTTGCTAGAAGTATCGCCGTGGTGGATTTCGCTGCTAAGACTCACTTGGTCAGACCGTGTTTTTGTGATTCTTAAATAGGCTAAAAAATGTAGCCATTGTAATATTACTATGGACCTGAGGAAGCCGCTAAGCAGCCAAGGTCCGCCAATAAGTTAGCCTGTAGGAACAATAGTCAACTATAAAAACGACAAGTTTAAAAACAGCAATCAGAGAGCAGAAAAAAGATCAAGGATTTCAGCTCTGCACGTCATCAGTAATAAAAGAACTCTTAACGATGCCGGATACACTGTTCAAAAAACTGTTCATAGGGATGCTATCAACTGCATCTACACAAGATTTTTAAGAATCCATAATCAAATCAAGAATGTTGAAACTCACGTCTCATCTAATATATATCTGCTGGAGGACATGACGTTCGAAGCGTTGCTGTCGATAGCATCCCTATGAACGTTGTAAACATTCAGGAACTCGTCCAACTTCAGAACCTTGTTAGATGTCACTTGAAGGGAATCCATATTAACCTAAATAATGGATTCTACCTAACAATGGAAGCAACTGCAGACGTACGACAAAGCCCAAAATAAAAAGAAAGAACATAAAGTGCACTGGATGAATAGGTGAATGTGAATGGAAACCAGGCAGAACCAATATGTAATGTGCATATAATGTATACATATATGCTATAACAACGTATTCGCGTTTTTATTAAACTTCTTAGTTACAACATAACTTTAAAAGGACAAAAGACGTTAACCTATAAATGCAATCTGAATGCGTGTTTGGTATATAGAACGACTTGCGACCAGCCACCCGCTGGCTTGACAGCGCTTCATTCTTTCCAAGCAAGTCTAGCGGCAAATCAGGAATGGAATGTTTGGTTGACTTGGTCGGCATCCGAAACAAAAACCTTGATCTAGGGTGTATGCTACAGCTAACGCCTCCTCCATCCGACTTCGCTACGCGCCGTGGACATGCTGGTTCTTCAAAATAACGACATCCAAAACCCATTCTCGGAGTGGGTAATAAACTCGACGGCTTCACAACTCCACGGGTCGAGGAGAGGTTGAAAAAAATTCGCCCAAACTTCGTCTAGATGAGTTATTTGGAATGCTGATCACGAATCTGACATCCGTTTTCCCTTTTACGCTGGAGTGCGGTGGGATACGGAGCTACGGGTGACCTAAGGTCATAATCACCGATTTCATCCAAACTTCGTCAAGGTAGGTTATCTGGAGTGCTGATCACGAATCTAACATCCGTTTTTCGTTTTACGCTGGAGTACGGTAAGTTGCGGAAGGTACGGGTCAGCTTGGAGCCGCGCATTTCTTTCTGGTGGCGGTTGTGGAACTGTGCCTGGAGGGCCATGATGCATATCTCTCGATTAAACCTTGGCCTATCGAAGAGTTTCTCGCAAAAATTGCTTCCCGCTAATTTGCGCACTTTCAGGCGATCGCTGCGGGATCGCTTGCATGCTGTGCCACTACCTTAGCACCAAGACAACCCTTATAGCCGAAGTTTGGGCGAAATCTGTGATCATGACCTTAATCACCCACACCGACCGTAACCTACCGTACGCCAGCGTAAAACGAAGAACGGATGTGCAAGATTCGTGATATGTGCCCCAAATACCCCCCCCCCCCCCCGTCGGGTGAAATTTTTTTTTACCTCTCCTAGACCCGTGGAGATGGGGGACCGTCAGGAGGTACACCCGCTAACCTGCAGGGGAGTGCGATCTTCCTCTCATCCCCCTTGCTTACCCACCCTAACCCCCCCCCCTAAGCTTCTTCACCAAAAGTCTAACGGCTGCCTTATGAAACCTTTGACACGTCAAACAAAAGTTTCCGGTCCTCAGAACAGCGGCTGTGCCTCCTGACGCCACGCGCTCCAGCAGGGGGCGGGTGTACCTCCTGTCGCGCTGCTGTGGAGATGTGAAAGTACAAGTGCCAACTTGAATTAAAGACTAGTCATTTGAAAAGAAAACATAGAAACTCGCCACTTAGAAAACCACTCTATACTGGGCAAGGTAAAGTATGAAACCCAAGTAGAATTGACTAACACTGAAGCATCTTATCCTGGCTTGCTCCTTCCAGAAAAGTCCATCTGTACAGGACTTTTCAAGAGCGAAACAAATGTAGTCACCTCTCTCATTTTGAACACGAAAACATCTGAAATAACGTTGGAAAAATGCGTAGCGAAACATATTTCAAGACAACTGTCTTCTAAACCAATGTAATACAACGTTACCTTCTATTCAATTCCCTTATCATTTCGAGAAATGTAGTCCAAGTTAACTTCTCATATTCCGATCGCATTCGCTGAGGAGGATGGAATAGATTACTATTGTTTGAGGGTGAATTACCCATGACAATATAGCCTCATCAAAATGAACCGCAGAAGTAGCTACCTGAAAGCACATGAATGAAAAAATGAAGAAAAAAACATAGGAACTGGACCAGAATGACTTTCTCTAGAAAACATCTAGTGTCAGATGCTCTCTGCAAAAAGCCCTATAGACGCTGCAAGTTTGTATAAGAACACTATTGCTGTTGCTAGAAAACTATGAACCATATCGACCTTTAACCGTATACGGAAAACGGATGACAGAAAATGTGGATACTGCTGATAATTCGTCATTTATCCTACAATTGTTAGCGAATGAAATAGAGCAGGACAAAAATGACACAGCTGGTGAAGCATCGAATCCAACTCAAATAAAACCGTGATTTAAAAGCGCTTTGAAGTTATTAAAAACCTTAGGTAAACGCGACAGATAAAAGCATACGAAAAGGACCCTTTCGTCCATTATACTTCCCAAGAAACGACGAAATATTAGACACGGATGAGACGCAAAGATCCCACTGAGTGCTTGCTATTGAGACTGTCAGTGAAGGATTTCAGCACAGCGAATTTCTTCAACATAGTGAGGATACAGTAACACTGGGTAAATTCTGTATTGCACACGTCATCTTGATATGATCAGTAATCGATTAAGCATAAAGTACGATGTAATTCAATCCTTTTTGGAAGTGCACCACGCACTACGTTCCTATGTACTATTTGTGGAGGCAATTCGAATGCATATTTGGTATATACAATGACTTTCGGTGGCCAGCCCATGGGCAAGTCAATGCTTTTCTTTATCAGATGAATTGGGCATTAATTCACCGATCTCAAAGGGATGAAAGGCATGGTTGGACTGAGCGGAAAATCCGAACCAGGCATCTGGAATCGGCTGCAAGCGGCAGTCGTCGCCTACTCCGACTACGCTACCACGTGCCTTACTGTGCAGTAATGCACAAACTTGGTAACACCAGGATTAGAAACTAACACTTGTTCTCAACGCACCTAGTTCCTAACACCTAACACACCTAGTTCTCAACAACGCAATAGAGCGGTCCTTTGTATACCACCTTTCTGAGCACAAGACTCCATCTCAGTAGAAAATTAGACAGACCGTTTCTCTGTGCAAGAAGGAGGTCACCAGAAAACTATCGCTCAGTCTATTTGCTCTCCGTAGTGCACAGATTATTCAACCAAGCCATCCTCAATAGGATCCCAAAACACTAGACGAAAGATGACCATATGAAGAAGCAATATTTCGAACAGCGTTCGGCACTATCAGTCAAATTCAGATCGAGACGAACTTATAGAAGTGTCGCGAGGGAGAAGCTGCTGATATACGCTACGTTCATCTGATTGAAGAAGATTCTCACTATGTCGAAAGTGAAATGAAACTGAAACAGTGAACCAAACCCTTGGTCATCTCAGTACATCAGAGTACTTCGAGAGCTGTACAGTGGGTACACGTCCAAGATTACACCATTCTACAACGATGTCATCATCAGCGTAAATAGAGGGGTTCGGCAAAGAGACACCATCTCCCCAAAGCTCTTCAGGGTCACCCCCCGAAAACAACGTAAAATTACCACGGAAGGAAAGAGAAGTGAAGATCGATGAGCAGTGTCTGCGTTTCATCGACGACATCGTCATTCTTAGCTAAGTGGTACAATTGCCCTCAGAAACATGTGAGATCTGCACCTTTAGCTGCATTTCATGGGTGTGGCAGCCAAGTTTGTTCATGCGTCAGAAAGCACTGGCCTGCAGCTGAAGCCTATGAAAACGGTGACGGAAAGGGATAGTTGTTGGGATGTCGGCTCGTACACGTAGAAGTGATGAATGTGTTGGATTATGTACACTTCTCCTCTGACCCCGAGGAGAGTACAGACTGAGTAAGGGAAGGAACTTCCAGTCGTGGGCAATTTTGACAGAGGTGCTATACCCAATAAGAACTCTGCCGAATGTCCGATGCACCATTTTTGCTCCACGGAGCGAACATCTCCGAATGCATCGACTACGAGTGTTTAGTATACATTGGATCCGATCGAAAATTTTCGGATAATTGGATGATTCGGATAACGGCAATTTTGCCGACCCCGGATTTTTGGATGATTCGGATAACGGCGATTTTGCGGACTCCGGATTTTTGGATGATTCGGACAACGGCGATTTTGCGGATCTCGGATTTTTGGATGATTCGGATAGGGATATCCGAATCGGATATCCGAAATGATTCATTCGATACAATGGATCCGATCGAAAATCTTCGGATAGTTGGATGATTCGGATAAGGCTAATTTCGCGGACCCCGGATTTTTGGATGATTCGGATAACGGCAATTTCGCGGACCCCGGATTTTTGGATGATTCGGATCGCAATATCCGAAAATGATTCATTCGGATTCAATGTATAATGTTTAGGATGTGAAGTCGATTCCAAGGTTGTTCTTCCTTTTCCAATATACATTGAAAGACCTAGTCTCGGAGCAGGTCAGAAGGATGCGACCACTTTAAAGATTGAAATGTCGGAGAAGTCATGAAGGACGGCTAGAATTTCTTTCTCATGACCGGTATACTCGGATTCAGGTTTACTTTGCATTCACTAGTATACTCATGGGAAACCTGCACCTGTAGCGTAGTTCCCATCAGACCACTGCCACTTTTTCCTCCGGGTCTGGTCTGCAAGCTCCAGCCACAGTGAGCCGCGTTCTTTCCCACATGTACGGAGATCCGGGTAAAAAAAAAAAGGATGCTAAACATGTCCTCCTTTCATTGTTAATAAAAAATCCTCATGTTCATCCTCGTGATTGTTATGTAGGCGCCCAAGAGACCGTGTGATCTACACTACGGAAAAACGTGAATAATCCTAAGGGGGCAGGCTTGTTACACACCCTTCGTCAGGTATGAAAGACAAGGAACCAAAGCCGCAAAGTGAGAAATCGATATAGGTCTATGCTCTGAGTGATACGTTACGTTCCACACTATGTCGGCTGCACAACAGCTACATCCGACTAGATTTGTAGGGATGTCCAACGCAGACCAGCGTGATTATTAAAGCGCTGGTTAGACTGTCTGACTTGTTGAAACTCTTGAAGTAGATTCATAAACTCCTTTGTGACCTTAAAGCGAGGAGAACCCCGTGACCCACTCTGGCACGCACGAGAAATGCACGGAGACGCTCCCAGCGCACGCTTGGGATCGTCGATCAATGGGACACAAATGACATAAGTGACATCGTTATATGGGGTAACAATATTTGGAATCATCTGCGATGATGCTTAAACCCTGGAAGGTGAGGAGGCGTGACGCTGCCGTACAGCGGCCTCACATCAGTCCTCGTTCCACCTGTACCTAGACCAGTTGGTTTTGCAATAAACTGTTGCCCCATCTCTTATACTCGTCCTCACATCCATTGAACCACCAAATTATTAGGGCATAGAAGTCCTCTACGCTGTATCGTCCTTGACAACGATGTCCATCTTGCAGCCGTTACGTTTGACTAAGGGTGAAAATGTTCTAGCATTGATTCCAGTGTTATTGTGATATCTGTAATATTGCCCCCGAGTTTGCATCAGGCGGTGCGAGAAGGTGCATGAAGGAGATAAAGGGGAGCATATCAAACAACAAAAATACTAAGAAGGATGAGTCATCATCCTATGAAATTCCGCTGCAGTTTCACTATTTACCAACTACATCGGCAAGTCACGTAGAAAATGCAAAAGCAGTGAAGTCGAAAGATAAAAAGGAACAAATGATGACCACTCGACTCACCCGAACCAACTGCAGTGGAAGCGAAGTTGCGATAACCGTCGAACGCCGTGCCTGCGAAGAGAATGTTAAGTGTGAAGGACACGGACAACTGAAAAGCACAGGCGAGCCGTACGTGGTACTGGAAAACGCAAGCCAGTAATGACTAATAATGGCACGCGACCCAAGAAAAACCATCGATGAGGAGGGACGAATGCGCTCGACCGCCACACCTTGACCCACCTCGTGCTAAGGGTCATCGTTGCCGGAGAACTGGTCCGCTTGGCATAGTGCCGAGGCGGCGCGCGGTTTTTCGTCGTGTCGTCTCGTGCACTCCACGCCTCCCTGTTCGCCACACCCCGGAGTCCCTTCCCTAGCCTAATCTGGAGACTCACTCTGCTCGTCTGACTCTCGCCGCTCGCGCGTGACGGAATTTTTCGGGGACCAGTTCACATGTAATCAAGGGTCATTTGCTTTGGAGCGCGTAATCCTCAGTCACTGCATTGTTTCTTTGTCGACCAGCTTCAGGATTCATTGTTATTAGCGCGCTGTTCGCATCGTTGTTTTCTATCGAACTGGTAGCCGTTCACTGAGTCGTTCTTTATGCGCAAATAGAGTCGGAAATCATCTTGTTTTCAATGGATATGATTTATTAGCGCGCTGTTCGCATCGTTGTTTTCTATCGAACTGGTAGCCGTTCACTGAGTCGTTCTTTATGCGCAAATAGAGTCGGAAATCATCTTGTTTTCAATGGATATTCGCACGCAATGACGGAACCGTCACCTCTTCCAGAAGGACCATGGAGGTCATCCACGACTTCTACTCCGATCTCTTCGATAGCCACGTCCACCTGCCCCCACGCCATCTTTCGCAGGATGGATACGTCGTCCCCTCTGTTCTCCCTTCGGAGATCCGACACGCCATCTCGTCGGTGAAGAAACGTACAGCACCCGGTCCCGACCAGGGATGGGCGGAATTTCTGTTTTCTGTTTTCTGTTTTCTGATTTTCTGGCCATTTTGGGCAAATTTTTTCTGTTTTCTGTTTTCTGGGAAAATGGCCAAAAATTGGCCAGAAAACAGAAAATAGAGTCGCGAACAAAATTTTATGACAGAAATCCAATGAAAAAATTCAAAAAGTATCATAGAATAGTGAGCTTCATTCCAAAATAGTGTTCCTAGTGTATCTTGGGGCGGGTGAAGCGCAGTCGGAAGAGGCGCGACTGTCGCGTGCACCCGATACCAGGTTCCTGGTTCGGATTTCCCGCCCAGGCCAACCAAGCCTTCCATCCCTCCGGGGTCGCTGAATTGGTACCAGAATTGTCTGCGAAGGATAAAGCGCTGACTTGTTCATCGGCTGGCCACCGCAAGTCATTGTATGGCCAAATACGCATTCAAAACGCCTCCACGATATCCCGTAGAAGTAGAATGCTCTGGCGCATCCCAGAAGGGATTGATTAACGCCGTCCTTTATCCTTTTATCCTTTAGTGTATCTTAAAAGGCAAGCATGTGCCGTTTTTGGATGTGCTCATGTAGCAACTTGATTGATTGTGTAAGCGCTGCTGGCAAGGAGTTTCTCCATAGGACATTTTTCGACTTTCATAATTTGGCTTTGTATTCTTTTCCGTATTAACAGTAGTTCGGGCCATCTGCGATCACTAAAAATCTTATATTAAAACTTTAAAACTAGCATTTTGAGGGGTACTAAATTATGTATTAACTAACCACTTGTCCTAGAGTTAGTGTGGGTAGGGTTATTCTCTACCGCGGTTTAAAAATTGAACATTGTTGGCCGGTCATCCCCAATATCGCTTTCTGCAGAGCCTTTGTCGAAGCTGGTTTTCTAACTCTGAAGATTGCTCGGCTTGTGGTGCCACAAATTAGTAGGAGACAGAAAAGTTTTTTACTTACCTTTGATTTCGCTGATCTGGTGATAGTGTAGTAGGAAATTTCTCATTTATCACGTATATCATCTGTCGTCCATTAATGTTCAAGTGGGCACCATCAGCGTCTCTATACGTACGTGCCGCGTGCTAGGATGCTCCAATGGATCCTTTTCGCTCGATGGACACGAAGAGCTTCATAATGTTTGTTCAGGGCTTTGACGAAGAAGCCCGACCAACGCCTTGGTGGGCAGTTCCTGGTGTTCTCTTGACATCCCGCGGAATCCAGTCGGTGACGTCCAGTCGGTGTCTGCGAAGCGCATTACGTGGCCCACCTAATTTTCGACGACTTGGCCCATGCGATAGAGCCTCTGATCTTCGACGTCGGCGAAGCTCGGAAATCCGGAGGCCTTCTCTCACTTGCGTGAGTCGTATCACTGAGCATCGTCCTCTCGATTCCACGCTGCGCGACGCTGATCGCGTGTTCATGCTGCTTTCGTATAGCCCAGGTCTCTGAGGCGTATGTTAGGGCAGGAAGAATAGTGAAGTCGAAAATGTGCGTACGAGCCGGACGTTCTTCTCTACGACTCTTTCGACGCTCTTAAAAACTCCGCAAGCCGCTCGTTTCCCCCTGCTCATCTCTGGCGCTAGGCCGTTGCCCATGTTGACTTTGCGACCCAGATACACGTATCTGGAGCATTCGAAAATGTTCGTTCGTATGTTGCAAGAGTGTGTCTATAAACTCAAGCAATTGTGTTGAAACATGCAAACAGTGATCACTGAGCCTTCATCGTGTTCGGTACAGTAAAAGGCCAATTTCGTACTAGTGGGACCATTATCTAATTGAGGCGTTAGCGGTGAAACGGAGCTGATGAGTAATGTTGTATACTTCAAGTGTCAAGATTCCTAGGATCTATCAGTCAAGATTTACAACATGCTGATTCCAGTACATTGGAGTTTAATGGAAATTTTTATAAACGCCTGCAAATTAAAACGCTGGTCTACGACTACATTTCTGGTCATACAAAAGCATTTGCTACTGGAAATATGGATCTTTAGGTAAAATAATTAGGTCGTGTGATAATTTCGAAATTTTCTGTTTTCTTTTTTCTGATTTTCTGGCGTTTTTGGCTTTTCTGATTTCTGTTTTCTGACGAAGGCGATTTTCTGTTTTCTGTTTTCTGGGAAAATTTTCAAAATTTCCGCCCATCCCTGGTCCCGACAGGATCAGACCGGAACACCTGAAGAACCTCCCGCGCCAGCGCTCATCAACACCCTGGCGCGGCTCTTCACGCGCTACCTGTCGTAGTGCAAGGTTCCATTTCAGTGGAAGACCAGCAGGACCGTCTTGCTGTACAAGAAGGGAGACGTGCACGACATTGGCAACTATCGCCCGATCTTCCTGCTGTCCGTAGTCTACGAGCTGTTCACTCGAGTGATCCTGAATAGGATCAGCAGAACGGTGGGCGAAGGACAGCCACGCGAACAAGCAGGATTTTGGAGAGGATTCAGCACGATCGACCACAGGCACACCATTACGAAGCTCATCGAAGTGTCGCGAGAGTACAAGCTGCCGCTGTGCCCTACGTTCATCGATCTGAAGAAGGCATTCGACTCTGTCGAAACTGAAGCGGTCGTCGAAGCGCTGCTCACTCAGGGTGTTCCTACTCAGTACATCAGTCCTTCGAAAGCTGTACAGTGGATTCACGACCGAGATCTCTCCATTCTACAACGACGTCGTTATCGACGTGAAGAGAGGGGTTCGGCAAGGGGATACCATATCCCCGAAGCTCTTCAGCGCCACCCTCGAAAACGTCATGCGCGAACTAGAATGGGAAGACATGGGAGTGAAAGTCGACGGCCGGTAACTACATCATTTCGCTTCGCTGACGACATCGTGCTCATAACAGCGAGCATCAGTCAGACGGAACGAATGCTGGCCGACTTCGATCGTGTATGTGTAAGCGTTGGATTGCAGCTGAATCTTACGAATACGATGTTCATGAAGAACGGATGGGTTTCTGATGCCCCATTCTCGCTCAACGGAACGAACGTCTCCGAATGCTCCAGCTATGTGTACCTGGGTCGCGAAGTCAACATGGCCAACGACCTAGCGCCGGAGCTGAGCAGGAGGAAACGAGCGGCTTGGGAAGCTTTCAAGAGCGTCGAAGAAGTCGTGAAGAGGACGAAGAACGTCCGACTCCATGCCCACCTATTCGACTCCACTGTTCTTCCTGCCCTAACGTACACCTCAGAGACCTGGGCTATACGAAAGCAGGATGAGCACGCGACCAGCGTCGCGCAGCGTGGAATCGAGAGGGCGATGCTCGGAGTGACACGACTCACGCAAGTGAGAGAAGGCCTCCGGAGTTCCAAGCTTCGCCGATGTTCGAAGATCAGAGACGCTGTCGCATAGGCCAAGTCGTCGAAAATTAGGTGGGTCGGCCACGTAATGCGATTCGCAGACACACGCTGGACGAGAGCCATCACCGACTGGATTCCGCGGGATGTCAAAAGAACACCAGGACGCCCACCAACGCGTTGGTCGGACTTCTTCGTGAAAGCCCTGAACGACCGATATGCTCTTCGTGTCCCTCGAGCGAGGAGGATCCATTGAGTCACTCTTCTGCATAGTTGTCTCAAAAGTCAGACAAGATCTGCCTAATTTTTAATGGGATCTTTTGATTTGAAGCATCTTATCCTTTATATGGGATACACCATATTCTGTGGCGGTATGGTACTTGGGGTGAGGAAATCGCCGTTTAAAATCTTCCAGTAACGCGGAAAAACAACCTGACAGCAAAGAAAACAAACAAACAATGCCACGAGGAAGAGGAAGACACTCCGGGTGTGGCCCGATTAAAGCGTCAGTGTTCAAATTGCTTACATCCTGGAGTTCCTCCCCTTTCTCGCCACGAAAGCAAATAGAAGGCTGATCTGTATGCGAAAGAGGAGATAAGTGCAAATTAATATTCGCTGTTTTGGCTACGTACCACGCGTGTACGTCACTGCATGATATGGTGATCCTTTCCCCCCCCCCCCTCTCTTCCCGAAAGCACCACTGCATTTATTATGCATCCAACGTTGTCACCGTGAACCTTGAATCGAGAGCGCGTGATAGCAGGCGCCTCCTTCGACTGCGCTACCACGCGCCTGTTCAAGTAAAACTGTATTACTAAGTCAGTAGATGTCTTCCTAAGCCATGTACGGCCCTGCGCCTCAGTCGCTGAATTGGATCTAGTGTTAACCGTATAAGAGGCGTACGGAACTGAGAAAACGGTGCATGTCGTGAATATGGGCAGCATTGGGAAGTGGGAGCACACCAGTCAACAATCGTACCTAGGGAGAGTATCGAGCGAAAACACTCCAGTCTATCACGGTGCTGACCGTACAACCCTTCTATGAATGGACTCCCCATGCTGCTCATCTTCGCGACATGTACCGAGAAAACTTGACCAGCTGCCACCTTGAGCATCTTCTTCGTTTTGAACATTCATCGGAAACTACTTCGTTGTACATCTGCATACCTCCGAAGGCGTTCTAATCCAGCAGTAAATTGTCATAAAGCAATTTCTTTGTGATCCCCTACAACTCGGTCACACAGGTGACAAGTCAGCTGTATGCTTTAGAGTTATTCTGATAGTGTATTTGTGTACTATGTATCTGTGTTGTGATTTTCAGCGAATTTGTATATAAGTTAGGCACGTGAGAACGCACCTGGACGGGGAACCGGCTGTTGCGTGCACCTCAAATCAAAATTTTTGGTTTGGACTTCCTGCCAAGGTCAACGAAGTCTTCCATACCTCCGGGGTGTGAGAATTCTTAACCGACTCATCTGGGAAGGATGAAACACTGACTTGACGTCGTCTGGCCACCACACGCCATTTTATAGGCGAAATGTGCCATCAGATTGCGTCCACAACATACTGCAGAAGCGGAATGCGTGCGCATCGCAAGTGAGACTGACTAATGCCTCTTTTATCCTTATTTGACCTTTACAGTATCTTTAGGAACTAATGAAATCCATCATTTTATCTCTGGCTGATCTGCCTAGTGGCGGTGCGCCGACGCTGTAGGAGTGGGGCTGGTTTGACCTTGGCGCGGATCGAACCTAAATTTCGATCCGTGATGCGCGCGAGGCCAGCGGCTCCTGCCAACTGCGCCGCATGCGCCCTTGAACGCTTCACTTCCTCTCGTTTGTATGAATGCGAGTTCTGATTTAAGTGTCTGTCATTGGATAGTGACAATAAATTGTTGTCTGGAGTAATGTGTACAGTATTTGAACATTCGTGAAATCCTCACCCAGTTATTTATTTATTTTATACTTCAAGAAGCTCAAATTCATAAAAACGAAGGAGAAACAACCGTGTGCAGAAAAAGGAAAAAGAAAGAAAAGAGAGCTAGCGAAACCACAATAAAAACAGAAAGTGGCAGTGGCCCCCCTCCAGTAACCAAAAAATGAGTTAGAGACACCCACATAGGTCCCTGGTGGCATGTAATTTAGGACGGGTTTTGTTAATCAGCAAAGTAGGTAGATGTCACTTCGCGCCAACGAAGTTTGTTTGTCATCGTCATACTTATCTATACAAAAGCGTCATTGCTTATTTTTTAGGGACAAGATGAGGGGAAGGCTTATCATGCACCATGAACAAGTCTACAGTACCAATAAGGTAAACATAGAGTTGCGTTGGATGGTCATATGTCGCAACTTTGGCATTTAGTGACGCAAATATCATTTCCTATATTCTTTAGAATGCACGGCACATCCTACAAAAGGGATTGAATATCGTCAACTTTTATCACTTTTAGGATCTATCCTAGTCCGGGGGGGGCACATAAGTAAGAAGTGTTATAAAGATAAAGATAAAGGACGGCGTTACTCAATCCTTTCTGGGACGCCAGCGCATGCGCATTCTACGGGATGTCGTGGAGGCGACATGAATGCGTATTTGGCCATACAATGACTTGCGGTGGCCAGCCGATGAACAAGTCAGCACTTTATCCTTCCCAGACAAGTCTGGTACCAATTCACCGACCCCGGAGGGATGGAAGGCTTGGTTGGCCTGGGCGGAAAATCCGAACCAGGAACCTGGTATCGGGTGCACGCGGCAGTCGCGCCTCCTCCGACTGCGCTACACGCGTCCGATAAGAAGTGTTATATGTAACAAATCCACTTGAGACTTACCGAGCGGCCTCTACGGAACAACATGGGACCTAAACAAAAAAAGTCACAAGGAAAAAACGAAAAAATTACATTTTTGCGGTTGTAAGCAGGCAATGTTGTGTGCCCTCCTCACCATGTTAGATCCTGGTTATAAAATGTCAGGCGGCGGTCAGCACGCGGCATGACTCTATTCCGTCGCTCTTTGCCCTCCGAGACGGTTGTAAACCGTGGCGATTTTTAATTTTTTGTTTGTTTGTTCGTTTTTGGTTTATTTTAGGTTCCAACTCGTTTTTTAGGAGCCGCTTGGTAAGTCTCAATTCATTTTATTACCTACTTTTTAGTTATGTGCCCCCTCCCCCCGGACTAGGATAGATCCCACTTTTGTTCTTAACGTATAACTCTGGAATGTAGCCAGTCTTACTTACCTGTGTTAAAATTGACACTATTCCGTATCTGGAGTTCTTTTGTGTGTGTTTTTTTTTCCAGCAAATAATCAAACTCAAGTACCCCTTGTAGACCCAGTGGCAGAATTCCCACTATCGCTTCGGGTTCAGGGAGGATCGAGCAGATCTCCTGTGAGCTGAGGAACAGGTCACTCTGTACACCGCCTGGCTCTTCGAGTTCAGTGGGTCGACCACCGTTGTGTGTGTGCGGGTGTGTGGCCGCTGCATCCGTGGCGTCGATAATGATCTGGACCGTTTTGCGAACGTGTCGACGACACGTTATCTGCCTCGTATTTTGCCGTTGGCATAACGCTATCAGCCTGGTGCTCCATTCGCTGTCCTGTTGTCTCACCAGTTAAGCAGTTCTTTCTTATTTCATGTTTTAGCGTTACTGTTCCAGGAATGGTAGCTCAACTGATAAACGGAACTGAGATCTCTAAGAGTGTTCTGAGTGACGTAGCTGAACAGCTGGAACAGAAACGACGAGAAGACCCCTCCTTCAACACTGTCCTAGCCATCGTTCAAGTGAATTCTCATTCTTGCAGTTGCATATCCTTGCCTAACGCTCTCACTTCACACCACTGAATGTTCTCACTTCAGGTGGGAAATCGTGCCGACTCTAATGTCTACATTGGGGCTAAGATCAGAAAAGCTGCCGAAATCGGTGCCGAAGGAAGGCTTATCAAACTGCCTGATACGATCACACAAGCTCAGCTCGAAGCTGAAATAGAGAAGCTCAACGTGGACGATGACATTGATGGCATCATAGTTCAGGTCCGTGGTTCGTTTGTACCGTTTTTATGTCACATTGGACACTTCATGTTAAAGTGGACACTTTTTAAATCAAATTGGACACTTCACCTCAATTTGGAAACTCTTCTGAACAAATTTGATGGTTCTGAAATTAAAGTAAACGTTTTCCTAATCGAAACAAGCTTAACAGGCTAAGCTAAAGGATAAAGGACGGCGTTACTCAATCCTTTTTGGGATGCGCCAGCGCATTCTACTTCTACGAGATCTCGTGGAGGCGATATGAATGCGTATTTGGCCATACAATGACTTGCGGTAGCCAGCCGATGAACAAGTCAGCACTTTATCCTTCCCAGACACGTCTGGTACCAATTTACCGACCCCGGAGGGATGGGAGGTATGGTCGGCCTGGGCGGAAAATCCGAACCAGGAACCTGATATCGGGTGCGCGCGACCGTCGGCGCCTCCTCCGAGTGCGCTACACGCGCCCTTCACAGGCTAAACTACAGATGAGTTTTTTTTTATCAATTTTGATTTTTCTCCAAGGTGGCTGGAATAATTTTTAGCTCAAGAAAAATTTGCTATAACTTTATCTGATTTTTGTTTTAAAATTCACCTGCTTGAATGAATGTAATAATTTTATTATACATAAAATTTACTTTTCGAAAAATAATTAATTAATAACTTGTTAGCGTGCAACAAGCAGCAATCTTTTGATGCATTAAATGACAAGATCGCGCCATGAACTCGAAAAGCTCGTCGCGATTTTTATTTAATAGATATTGTAAATACTGAAGCACTTGAAGCATCAAAGTAAGGATATTTGTGTTCTTTACAAGGAGCTTCCTTCATGCATACAGAAATTTTGGTATCAATCGAATAAAAATCGTGACGTCTCAGACGAGGGTATGACACGATCCCTTCTTTTGGCATTAAAAATTGTCGCCTTCCTGCTGTTTAAAACAAGGTTTAAACAATTAATTTGCCCTGAAATGAGGATTTTATAAAATATCAAACAATTTGTTCACTTATTGTTAAATTTAAGTAAAACCTCTAATACAGTCGTCCTAAAATTTTCCAAAAAAAAAAAAAAAAAGATATTCTAACCTTTTTGTAAAGTCTCCAGTTTAATGTGGAAGCAGCTCGTTGTGATTTAGATCATGCTCAGTTTGATCTAAAAAGCGTTAGGCTTGTGTAGATGTGTCCAGTTTGACGTGAAAGTGTCCAATTTGATTTTTAAAAAGTCCAATCTGACGTGAAATGGTGTATATGTAGCAGTTTTGATGTCTCCACCAGAACTCTTGTTAATTAAGGTTTTTTGGCAATACCTCTTGCTTTAAGAAGCTGTAGTTCCCTTGGATTTACTTTAGTTTTCATTCTGCAAAAGCGTACTTTTTAGGAGGTGGGCTTCTCCCTTCATCTGTCTTTGTTTTCTAAAATTCTGTGCTTTATTATCGTTTTTTTCAACATGCGGACGTGCTGCGCGCGATGTCAATTTATCGCAAGGGTGGTTAGGTAAGACTTCCCTTAACAGCCGAGATGACACCAAAGAGCAACGGCGGCTACAAGCCTCATGTGGTCTCTGCTCTGAACCTACCCCTCTTTAGAGAACCCATTCTGAAAAATGTGAGTACATTCCGTGATGAGCTCACAGCGCCTTAAAAGAGCCAGGCACGCTTCTCGGTTATCATCAGTAGATTACTAACACGAAGAGCGGAGAAGGGGAAGGGAAGAGACTCCGGGATTGGTCGTAACCGCTAGCATGTGTCATCTCCAGCCCCCAGCGACGATGGGAGCTCATCCCAGAAAGTACTAAAATGTGTGTCATATATCACAGCGTGGCAACTCATTATCTCCCCAAATGGGGGAAGGGAAAGCACCTTTTCCTGGTAGGAACGATACGACGGGAGCAACATGGCCATCTAAGCGGCGCTACTCTAGTGTTCCGTTGTTCTTTGTCATATTTTTTCTCGTTTTTGCGCCGACATTGAGTTGTGTATGTAAAGATATGTACTGCTTCAAATGCCCATATATGTCAAGTAGCGGTAGTAAGTACCCCTCCCCTTCCTTGCTCCGAAGAATTGTCACGCCTGAAACATTCTTGATTAAAGACAGTTTCTCTGGAAAGGCTTTGTGCGAAATTGTCTTGCATTGTTGCTCGTGGAAGGAATAAAAGCGCATATTCTATCACCTTTCATTGGATTGCGCTGTGCACTTATTCGCTACTTAGGTGTTGTTGTATGGAAAGCGTCTGCCTTTGCCATTTCGTGGGATGCGCCATGCACTCAATTTCTATATGGCATGCTTATCAGATCAGTGCCTCTAAAGAGTGCCAAATGCTTGTGTTATGTTGAAATCGTTCAACGCTTAGTAATGACTGTGTCCAATCTCATTTGTTTTCAGTTACCACTCGACTGCCAAAACTCCATTGACGCGGATGCAGTTATCGATAAAATAAATCCATTGAAGGTACGCGTATAGTCTTAGATTGCAAGGCAACTGGTTCTAATGTTTTTTTTTCACGTGCCAGTGCACAAGACCGCATAACCTGGTCAGCCTAAGCATTTGGTGGTAGTTCTTTAGTGGCAGAGAGCGTAGAATATTCTTTGTGTAGCAGGGGTGCACCTAGTGTTCATCGATGTCCGAATGGTAACCGTCTTAAACATTTTTTTTCCAAAATACATGAATTCCTATACCTGTCATAAGGGAGAATTAGTAGGGAGCATTTTCTCGCTTTACATACGTTTTATAACCGCCACCATGGAGACTTCGTACAAACTTGTGCAGTGAACTCGAACTGTTCACAGTGTTCATGACCTTCATCAAATTGTTATTCATCTCTACGATCTTTAGGCACTGATCCTATTTTTCCTATCGTGGTACAGCGAAATCCTCTACAGTCTCAGCGTTCCACATTAGCACTGATGGTTAGGATGCCAAGATCGGCAATCGCTCTTATGCTCTTGGTTTCCTGTCTTCTCGTTTTCTTTAGTTCAGGCAATTTGTTCATGATGATGTTAGTGCTACATCACATACTCATCTACTTTGTTATGATGCTCCTCGTCTCAGTGCAGCAGCACTGCCACATGCTTCAGAGGGGTCTACTCAACGGTGTTATGAATGATGTTCTCCACTTTGATGTACCTGAAGGAGAGCAGTACCCCGACCCTCAGCAGCTTGTTCAAAATCATTCAACATCTCATTGATAAGTTGTACAGCGAGGCGATCTTGACGTCAGACGCTCCTATGGAGTTTAAACACCGTCATTCTGTCCGTTTTTGATATCACCACGTCGTAGATCCTGACGTGCCTGGGTTGCACAGCACCTCTTCCTTCTGTTGAGCGCGATCACGGCTTCCTCACTACATTTTCTTTTGTCCACTTGCTTATTGCGATCTTGCACATCGAACGTGAACGTGACCCACTTAACGGGAAATCAATCTTCCTTCCGACCCAAGCTTACAAGTGTGTTATTTTATACGCCATTTGGTGACGAGCGTAGTTGTAAATATTTCTGTAACAGCATCTGACTTATCCATTTCTCGTGTTCAGGATGTCGATGGTTTGACAAGGCAAAATGCTGGCCGCTTGATGCGTGGCGAGCTGAAACGTACAATCTTCCCATGCACTCCTTACGGATGTCTATACCTTGTTCAAAAGGCAACAGGTTAGTACCACGTCTAGACTTTAATTTAAAGTGATTCTTAATCTTTCTGGTTTCGTTAAGAATTTTATGAGCTATGAGGAGGACTGTTTATTGCTGCAGGAAATTGCTTTCGCAGCAACATAGTTAACATTAAGCCACGATTCCATTCTGTTGTTAGAATTTTCTTAATTCGGGTCAACTTCGGGAAAGAAAATCCGAACCAGGAACCTAGTATCAGGTGCTGGCGGCAACTGAAACCTCCACCTGTTGTGCTCCACTCGCTCAGGGAGAGGGTAGCAGTTTACCCGTTCTTATGCTGCCGTACATGTCCTACTGGGAAAATTATTCAGCGCCTCTGCATTCTTCGAGCAGTTTGTTGCCACCACACTATACTTTCTGCCTCTTCTCTATCTACATTGTCATTTATGTCGTTGTCAGCGCTTCCGATTTCAACGTTCAGTATCAGCATTCTTCTTTCTCGTTTTATCACTTTTCTATTCTACGATTTTCTTAACCTATTAAGGTCTTAGTTTGTTAGGTGTCCTTAAAGGACTGTTGATAGTCAGCGACGCGAGGGACTGGTCGCAGGCAAAAGCGTACATATTGATTTTTACCATCGATTGCGATCACACGTCATTATGTTTTGCACAGGCAGCACCTTCGCTCCCACCGCGAACTATGAACATGCTCTTAGTGTTCATCTGACTGCACACGAAGTATAACGTCAAAGCTCTCTTCTACCTGTCAAGCGATCGCAACATTCCCTCAACATTCGTAAGGGCAGTTCATTGTAATTCCACTGTTCAAGCTGTTCATTATCATCGTTTTATTCCCGAAGGTTCAGCAGTTTTAAGTGGGGAACAGCTACTCTTCGATAATGCTAGGTCCAGAATGTCTGCTACCATCACCTCGTTCATGCTGCTAGGCAATTTCGTGCTTCTCAGTTGCTCACTCCTTTTCGTGCTCTTGTCACTCTGGGCTGCTAAGAGCCTTGCATGGGCAGTTTTCAGGTCCATTACCTTCTCCTCACTTCTTTAATCTAACCGTGAGCAATCCATCCATCCCGCTACATAGTTTTCCAGCAATAAAGCCTCCCTTAGGTGGTAAAGAAAGGTTATAACTTCATGAGAATTACCTCAGATTTTTTTCGAAAAGTGCGCTATTAGTACCTCATTTATGGGGTTCGACAGCACAGGAGGCAGATTTATGCCTTCTGGGTTTCTCTTATTCTTCACTTCCTTATCCGCACTGGTCTGGTGTTTGTCAGCAGTCCTTTCAAAATGCTCAGGAACTTCCAACTCATGTCAGTATCGCATTTTTAGCTGCACTCATTCTAAATTATGTAACCTAAACGGTAATTTTTGTGGAGTGGAGCGATAAGACTTTGCTGGATACGGAGAGTTTGAAACGGATAGTAAGCAGTATACATTGGACCTGATCGAAAATCTTCGGATAATTGGATGTTTCGGATAACGCCAAGTTCGCGGATCCCGGATTTTTGGATGATTCGGATCCGATGTATACTAACCAGCGAGCGGAGCGCAGTCGGAGGGGGTGATGGATGTCGCGTGCACTTGATACCAGGTTCTTGCTTAGGATTCCCCGCCCTGGCCAAACAAACATATTCCTCCGGGGTCCGGTTAAGTGGTACCAGACTCATGTGAGATCTATAAAATGCTGACTTGTTCATCGGCTGGTCACCTCAAGTCATTTTATGGGCGAAATATTCATTCAAATCGATTCCACGACATCCCGAAGAATTATAATGTATAACGCGTCCCAAAAGGGGTACGTCGCCTTTTATCCTTTATTACAAAGCAGGGAAGGGTTTTAACCGTATGTCTGGATGGCCAAAATGAATGCCACTGTAGGAATTTCCACCTTTCAAACAATGGAAATGTATTTTCTGTTTTTCCTAAGTCCTGGAACGTGTCGAGTTAGAAGCCCTGAAAATTTAGTATGGAGTCGCACAAGTCAATACCTTCCAAGCATCGAATATGCAAAAAAAGAAGCAGAAACACTCCATAGGGGCAGAGTCAGGCGTTCGATTCTTCGACCTTGCAGAACTTTTCCATTTTCATTTATACTCGATTTTTGGAAGATATTTTCTTGTGGAAATATGCGAGTCCATGTTAAGCTTTCATGCCCTATCTTCAGGCTCAGTGTTCCAGGAATTTGCAAAAACGGAACATACTTTTCTACAGTCGAGGAGTGGGGATTCTCCCAGTGGTACTCATTTTCGTAGTTCGGATATACTCGGACATACACCCGAGACCCTTCCCTGATATCTAGAAGTCTGAGGAACACAAATGTAGTAGTAGCATTTTAACTTTTTTAAATATCTAATTTTGAACGGAATAACTAGGATTTTGCAGTTCTCTTCTTAGTGCTATGTTTGCAGGCGACATGAGCTACGTCGCGGGCAAGAATGTTGTCGTGTTGGGCCGATCGAAAATCGTTGGAGCCCCAGCGGCAGCACTTTTCATGTGGCATCATGGAACGACGACCATCTGCCACTCGAAAACAGAAGACATCGAAGAGCAGTGCAGGAGAGCCGACATACTGATAGTTGCAATTGGAAAGAAGCACTTTGTGAAAGGTAGTGTGTGGAAACTAAATTGAACACCTGAACTGCACCATTGAAGGCGGGTTACTCTGAAGTTCCTTTTCGTTTCAGGTGACTGGATCAAACCAGGTGCGGTTGTCATTGACTGTGGCATTAACGTTGAAGAAGCTACGGAACCTGGAAAGAAGAACAGACTTTTCGGAGACGTGGAGTTTGATAAGGCTAAAGAGGTTCGTTGTTTCATGCTGCAGTTTCCTGAAAAGTTTCGGTTGTTACGTGTTTTACAAATGAAGGGTCAGGAGCGTATGTCTGAACGGGGGGAGCGACTCATATAGGGAGAATCCCCACCCCCCAATTAGTATGAAAATGTGCTGATTTTTTGCCAAGTCGTTAAACCCAAGGAGTAGGGGTCACAATGGGATACGGCGCATCACGAGTTTGGGGGTCTTGTATGCCCGCGATGCCCCTACCAGCAAGCGGTTCGGAGCGCAGTGGAAGTGCGGGTGCTTCGTGCGGAGAAGTTCGGGGTTTGGTTCCTCTGCGTTGCTCCATTTTTGCATTTCAACTGACTGGTTGAGATTTGGGGGATTCTGAGGTCTATACCATTTTCAGACGTTTTCTGTGCATTTTCCAGCTGTACGCTGCGTATCCAACATGGTGATGTATACAGGGTGAGTAAAAAGTATTGACGCACTAAACATAAACGTTAGAAATAACAACACATCATAAAATTTAATAAGCTCGTATACAAAATGTCAGCAATGATCTAGCGAACAGAATAGCATCACTTGTATTTTATATGAGCTTCCTTGCTGCAAATGCAAGGGCGAAGACGACGAGGAAAGGCATCGGCGGTGCGCCGCTAGTAGTCCACGTCGATTTCGTTCTATGCTTTGACCTTCAGTGACTTGATACTTTTGTGCATTCAACTTGTAACAGTGTTACATACTCTTCAAGGACCTCAAAAGTGCTGATTCTGGCGGAGGGCTCGCAGCAAGGAAGGCGCATCCTGCCAGTATCATGGTTTGTGCATTCATCACAAGAGTCTCTCGTATTCGTGGATACAGGAGTGAAGCTAAAACAGTAGAACTATCTGTAAAGATGTCCTAAACAAGCAACTGGTTCCTTGGCTCTAATCCCATCTCGAAAGTAAGCCGTATGTCTTCCTCCAGGATTACACTCCTGCACAGAGTCGAGGATTGTTCAGGACTGGTGCCGCGCTAACTTGAAGGTCTTCATTTCGGCAGAGGAATGACCTCTGTATAGACCGGATTTGAATCCACTGAATTACTCTATGTGGGAAGTTTTGGAGAACAAAGCTTGCGCTACTTCCCTTAAAAGTATGAAGTCAGTGAAGGATGATCTGGTCAAAGCATGGAACGAAATAGACATGGACTACTTGCGGCGCACCGTCGATGCCTTCCCTCGGAGTCTTCGCCCCTGCATTCGCAGCAAAGAAGTCCATATAAAATACAAGTGATGCTATTCTGTTCGCTAGATCATTGTTGACATTTTGTATATAAACTTGTTAAATTTTATAACGTGTTGTCACTTCTAACGTTTGCGTTTAGTGCGTCAATATTTTTTTACGCACCCTGTAAATGTTCAATACCAGTGATACACAGGTACAAAGTGCATGAAGCACCACTGGGCACCTTATGGGTAGCGTCTAAAGGCTACAGGCTCCTCATAGTCTGTTCCCATACATGGACCAAAGGCCTCGAGAAAAACCATCCTGCTCGGATTTTCAAAGGAGATGTGACGTCGGAGGTGGTTCAAATGAGAAACGAGGTGTGCGGATCCCGCAAATTAAGGTAAACGGCATCGATACACTCTTTCTCTCATGTCTGCCTGTCACTTGGAAATCAGAGGTCTGCTGAAGGTTTCTAGAACCTAACACCAACAATGTCCGCCGATGCTCGAGTAGTGATCTACCTGCTCACGCTGAGGTGTGGCCCACCTTTAGACAAGGAACCTTCGAGGGAGGAGATCAAGCTGGCCGCACGGATGGCCAGCATACTCAAGGACTTCGAAGTACGTCAACTTGAGGTTGACGAAGACGAACACCTGGAAGTGGTGGAAGAACAAGAAGAAGATTGGGATCAGCAAGATGAACTGATGGATGTGGAGAGGCAAGCAAGCGGTGGGTTTATGCCGGGTACGTCTTCAATTGGGTTTTGGTTGCGTGCTCATAACCGAAAAATCATTTCATCGTGGCAGGTGACTCCCATATCATGACGACTCAAACTGCTCTCTTTCTTTGAGCAGATGTTCCCAGATGCCCGACAACTGTACTGTTATTCTGGACTCATGGGCTGTCTTCTCGAATCACGTGGCGATCCAAGCTACTATGCCCCGACGGAAGACCTTGAGTATTCGGACTATACCGTCGGGTGCCACCGGCCAGATTCAGCCAGCCGACGTGGGCTTTTTCAGTTACATGAAATCGCTTATGAAGAGATTTCACTCCCACATCATTGTGCACGACCTTCCTTTTGACCTGCAAAAAAGGGACAACATCCTCTTCACAGCGTACAACTGGAAAATGCGCAGAAAACATCTGAAAATGCTATAAATGAAAGAATCCCCCAAATAGCAACCAGTCAGTTAAAATGCAAAAGTGCAACACCGCAGAGGAGCCAAACCCCTGACCTCTCTCGCACGAATCAGCCCTCTACCCACCTGCGCTCCGAGCCACTGGCTGCGGAAGCATCGCGGGCGTACAAGACCCCCAAACTCGTGCTGCGCCGATCCCATTGTGACCCCCTACTCCTTGGGTTTAACAACTTGGCAAAAAATAGGTGGGGATTCTCACTATATTAGTCGCTCCCCGTTGAGACATGTGTCAGACCCTTCTCTTGTTAGTGTTTTTTGCACTTGTGCTATACTAGATGGGCCACGTGTGTCTCAATTTCAGGTTGCCGGCTACATCACTCCAGTGCCTGGAGGCGTCGGCCCGATGACGGTGGCGATGCTTATCAGGAATACCTTCCTGCAGGCGGTTGCCCGAAGATCTCACAAGAAACAGCTAGTTAATTAGGAGACGCGACTGTACTGTGTATTTGCTCATACTACTTCCTCGCTGCAACGTGCCCTACTTTTGAATACATGCATTTAAGGAACTGTTAAAAACCGTTTTAGGTGCGATGACCAACTTAAAGCCCCTTATGCATTCCGGGATACGGTTACGGTTGTGATTGTTCAATTTTTTAACCTTCAGATGCTACTATGTTTATACTTTATAAAACCGTATTTTATAAGACTGGCTGCTGTTTGTTATTGGTTCTCACTTTCATTAATGCATATGTGGGACACAGATATAAAACATGTTTATACTATTTTCACGTCGATTTGGACACTATTCAAATCAAAGCGATCATTTTCTCGTCAAATTTATTACTCTATTAAGCTAGCCTAAGAACTTTGAAATCAAATCGAACGCTTTCCAAATCGAAACGAGTTTCAGCTGCCGTACCGGTGTTTTAAATTTCTGTTTTGTAGAATAAATAATAGATTAAATTTTGTTCTTGAGCGCAACAATGCAGCAATCATCTAGTACATTTAAAGACTAGGTTGGGTCATGGACTCGAAGAACTCTGTCAGATTTTTATTTGATTGTTAGTGTCAATGTTGCTCTCATGAAGCATCAAGGTGAGAATATGTATGATTTTTACAATTGTGCTTGTCGTATCGTTTACAGATGTGAAACTCCATGAAAACGGCAACTTTGCTATCAGTCGAATAAAAATCACGACATCTTGGATGAGTCCATGGCGCAATCCCTTTTTCATGGCGCTAAAAAATTGCCACCCTCCTCTTCAAAATAGGCTATAAACCCTTATTTATCTACAAAAAAATATGGAAGTTTTATAAAATTTCAAACAAGATGTTCAGTTATTGAGTGGGTGAATTAAAGCATCAAAGGAATTCTACTAAAATTTTCCTTGAGCAGAGAATTATCCTTACCTTTTTGGGGAGTATTTAGTTTAATGTAGAAAAAGCTTATTTCGATTTGGAAGAGTGCGCTCTGATTTCAAAAGTCCTAGGCTAGGTGAGAAGAGTGTCCATTTTGACGTGAATAGTGTCCAACTCGACGTGAAAATGGTATACATAGTGATCAGCATTTTGAGGAGAGGCTAGCTTTAAGATTTTTCCACACTTTCAAAGATACTATACAAATAAACAGCTGTAGCTGCGGAGATAGTGGTCAAATTTTGGCCGATCCATCGAATTGTCCATCGAATTCAGCATTAGTTACTCATAATTAAAAAAGAAATGGAGAGGAAAGAGGTGCTGGAGGGTGGTGTCTTTTTGGTCGTTCCAAAAATATTAGGTTGGTGAAAAAGTCTTGCACCAAAATTTTTGAAAATTTTTCAAGATTTAACAGGAACTTCTGAGGACTGTTTGGTGCCACGCAGTTGTAGCACAAACATTCTAGAATATTACGCATACGTGGCAATTTGCTTCTGAGGGCATATAAATTCTACGATTGCAGTGAAGGCTGACTGACTCCGTGACTCGGACAAGGCTTCGCGACTGACTATCGCTTAGTCTCTCCTTGTTCGTTTTCGTAATAAGGACTTTCTCGAGAATGTCGTCACGGAAGATGAATCCTGGGTGTTCCTTGTTAATCACACTCGGAAGGCCCAGTGGCTCTCTCAAGGAGAACCACAACCTCAAACCGGACATCCACCAGAGGAAGATAATGCTGTGCTGTTGATGGGATTCTCGAGGAACGCTCTATCGAGAGCTTCCTGACGACGCCACCGCAGTAATAGCGAACATCTACGCTACACAGCTGCAGAAGCTGAGCGAGGCCATGTCTCGCAAACGATGGGGCAGAAGAATGCTACCTTCTTCACGACAATGCTCGCCCCCACATTGAAAGGCCGTCTCGCCAGAAGTTGCAAGAGCTTAGGTGGGAGGTGCTGCCCCACCCTCCGTATTCGCCAGATCTTGCGCTATCGGACTACCACCTCTTTCGAGCTCTCAAGCAACACCTAAGGGATAGGTGCTTCAACGACCGAACCGAACTTGAATCCGAGGTGGAGCACTTCTTCAAGACACAGCTAACTTCTGGAAGAAAGGATTTCATGATCTCCTCGTCAGATGGCAGAAGGTTGTAGATGTAAATGGTAACTACTTTGTAGATTAAAGTCGCTCACAAAAGAAACAAAATTTTGAAGAAAAAAAATTACGCTGTGGTGCAAGACTTTTTCACCAACCTAATAGTTTGCTGCGCTTCCTGCGTGCGTGTGTAGGGCAGATGATGGAGACCCTTACGCCGTATGGTTCAATTACACTTCATATTGTCTGCTCGAGGTCCCGAAGAGGTCGAACGCGTTTCTCATCCCTCAAGAGGCTTGATCAGTGCCGATCTTCATCTTTTTGTCCCTACTGTTTCCTTTTTGTTGAACGTTTCGGCATGCTTCTGCGTTGATGCCAAGCAGTCACAAGGATGGAAGGACAAAAGTTGACTCTGATCAATCATTTTGTGAGATGCGCCATGCATCCTACTTTTGCGGGATACCATCGAGGAAAGTTCAGTGCATTTCTGATGTATGCACTTTGTTCATTAGAAATCTAAACGTTGAAGAGAGTCGTTGCCTTATTCCTCCTAGACCGAACCAATCAACTGACCTGGGGGCGATGGACGGTTTTGCTGGTGTGGACGAGAGCCGAGCGTTGAGTCATTCGGAAGTGCGAGTGGGACACGGGTCTGCTGCCGATTGCGCCACTTTTTATGACTGCGTGCAGTCAATTGTAAGTAGATGAGAAGCAAATGACGTACTGCCCACAATTGTTATGTGCTCGCAGAAATAACAAGTGCGACAACTCAGGTAAGTGAGCACTGAAGTCTCTTCGTTGTCGTTGAATTGTCTGGACATTCACAGCCGAGCTTGAGGATTCTAATCAACTCCAAAATAATTTCGCATTAAACGAAACTTGTGATATTTAAAGATAAGACTGAATTATGCGACACCAAACACCAAGCTAATAGTTTTTGTTGAGAATGTTCAAATTGTAGGGTGAGAAGTACTTCGTAGAGCTGCAACCGAAACTGAGGCGGCTTTGTCATCCTCTGCTCACCTTTTCTTCCTCGCATGCTGACCTTCATGAGAGCTTGATTGACCTCGAACGTGGCGAAGATTGACGCTGCAAGCTGTAAACAGATCTTGTAGATCACTGAGTCTGTACGTTTGAAAAGCGAAGAAATGCTGACGAACAGTTTTGAACGATGCAACCAAAGTAGGACGGAACACGACGCCTGGCGCGCGGATAGATTTGCATTTGATCGGGCTAAAACTTCACTAACGGTCATTTTTTCGTAAATAGAGCTAGTTCCACGTATCTCAAACTTACCAATAACAATACTTTTTTTGCCAACCCTTAGATACTCCAACCGTAAAGTCTCGAACTTTCTATTGAAGCCATAGCATCATCATTGTGTTCGGGTAGAAGTTTTATTACTCTTGGCTAGCAAAGTTGTTTGTTTGCTCGTTAGTTGTTCTCATGTGTTGGCGGTTGTGCTTGTATTTGATGTTTGCCGTAAGCAACACAATAAATTTATGAGTAGTAGTTTTGGAGGTTAGAATCAGATGTAAGATTTTGAGTTCTGAAAGACCGGAGGGAAATGATAAAAGGAGAAGAAGGCCATCACATACTAAAAATTCAGTGATCGACAACATCTATCGATTTTCGCCTTATTCGGAGGGATATTTTAGCCTTCATGTGCCACCTCATCGCGGTGAAGGGGTGAGCATCACTTTGTGATGGCTAACGGCACAAACGGTCACGCAGTACGCGACGCTTTGTCGTGTATGGGAGGCTCTCCTGCATCCCTGGCCAGGAACATATGAGTAACCAGACCACAGCTATGGCTCAAACAACTAAACCCGCGCCCCAGTCCTCCGCGCGCCGGAGGTGGACTTCTACGACGTCGGTTGCATCCACCTCCGGCGAGGGGACATCTAATCTCGGAGTTAAACTATCAGGACGTCATTGGAATCGGACTACCGGAAACTCCCTCCCACCACGACACGGAAACTGCCTATTCGTCTGCACTTATAACTGTCGTTCGATCGCATCTGAGCAGAATCTTCGGACACTGCTTTATAGAAGCCGAAACATCAAATACGACGTTATCGCCCTGCAGGAAACGAAAGGCAGAACGGAAACCATAAGAAGGACCGACCACACTGAGCTTCTCATTATTGGGGCAAAGGTGGACAGAAAGAATATTGGCGGAGTTTGATTTCTCGCCAATTCGACACTGTACCACCCAGTAGACTCTTACAAGATCATCAGTCCGCGAGTAGCTGTTCTTCGTCTGGAAACCAAAGATCAAGGAACCATCTCCATTATAAATGGATATGCTCCAACAGCTGCGGCCACAGATGAAGAAAAGGAGGAATTCTACAAGCTGTTCGAAAGGACTGTCAACGACGAGAAGAGCTACTACAAAGTTGTCGTTGGTGACTTTAACGCTATCGTCGGTACGAACGATCACGACGAATGGAGGCTAGGACCACATGGAACTTTCTCAAGGAACGAAAACGGAGAGCGCCTGATAGACTTCCTATCCGCGTGCCGTCTCTACCATGGAAATTCTCTGTTTAAGAAGCCTTCAAACCGACGGTGGACCTGGGAAAGCCCAAATGGAGAAACACGTTTGGAGATCGACCATGTTCTTACAAACAGACGCTGGAGTCTGTTCGACGTCTCCGTGCTGCCTTCATTTGACACCGGCTCGGATCACCGTCTTGTCCGTGCGAAGCTGACTCTCAAAAAGAGGATGTTCAAGCGTGACACTCATAAACCGGCACCGGTGAGGATCCCCACATTCAAGTCTGAGGAGTTGGAATATGCAATAAAGTCGTATGATTGGAATCTTCTTGAAGATCCATCGGAAGGCTACGACCTTCTCTCCAAAGGACTGTTGAAATGTGCTAGCAGCTCTTGCGGAGCCACATCACCGTCTGCTTCAAGACTCAACGCACATGCGATTAAACTCTTGGAGCAAAGAAGAGCTGTTAAACTGGATCCTAATGCTTCCCATCTGGAAAGAGTCACCATCTCGAAGGCCTGTCGAATTGCAGTGAAGGAGTCCATTCAAGCCTACAGAAGATTGAAGCTGTTAGAACCCGCTGGGAAAGGTTCAAGCATAAAGCGCTGCAGACGAGATCTCTGCGATCAGAAGGCAATAATGTCAGCCCTCGTGGATAAGGACGGAACAACGCAAACGTCTCGAAGAGCGATGGAGGCCATCGTTCAAGAATTCTACACAGATCTGTTCCGTTCTTCCATCACTGTCCCGAAATGCTTGATGCCACCAGCTGAGGAAGTACCTCCCATTCTGGAATCAGAAGTTGCTCATGCCATCAGAAGGATGAAGCCGGGCACTGCTCTCGGACCGGACGGCATTTTTGCTGATCTCCTTCGTGCTGGTGGCAGTGCCCTCTGCTCACTTCTTGCCAAGCACTTCAACCACTACCTTCGACTTGGTAGGATTCCGGACTCATAGAAGGAGTCGAAAACAGTTTTAATCTTCAAAAAAGGTCAGCAAGAGGATATCAACAACTATCGACCCATCAGTCTTCTCTCGGTTGTGTACAAGATCTTCACCAAGATACTGCTTAACCGCATGGAGCGTTGCTTGGATGAATATCAGCCAGTGGAGCAAGCAGGGTTTCGCAAGGATTTCTCCTGCATGGACCATATTCAGACTGTCTCACAGCCCATTGAAAGGAGCCGCGAATACCACCTCCCACTTGTCCTTGTCTTCGTGGATTACCGGAAAGCGTTCGACTCTGTGGAAATCAACGCCGTTTTGAACGCACTTGTGCACGCTGGTATACCATCGCCCTACATTCGACTTCTCGACTAATGCTTTTCGAACACATCGACTACCATCCAGCTGTTCGATCGAAAGCTTAAAATTCCTATCGGGAAAGGAGTACGGCGGGGAGACACGATTTCTCCCAAGCTATTCACAGCGGCACTCCAGGATGCCATGAAAGACTTGAACTGGGACGATAAAGGCTACCTTGTCGACGGTAAACGGATCAGCAACCTTCGCTTCGCCGACGATATTGTTCTGATCTCTACCAGCACGGCAGAAGTCGAGGAAATGCTGAACGAGCTCAATGCGGCAGGTATGAAGATTGGATTGGACATGAATATGTCCAAAACACAATTTATGGTCAACCAGTGGTGTGACACGGGACTCGTAAGGTTAAGTGGAGTCGCTCTGCAACAGGTCGACTCCTACGTCTATCTAGGAAGAGAGCTGAACATGGATAACGACATCGCTCCTGAAATCGCCCGCAGGAGACGCGCAGCATGGGCAGCCTTCAGTCCGATTCGCGAAGTCACCGATCAGGTCAAGGATCCCGGCCTCAGGGCCTCGATATTCAACGCCTCTGTACTGCCTGCGATGTGTTACGCGACGGAAACTTGGCCCGACAACAAGACAATCGCCAGAGCGATGCAAACTACGCATCGTGCACTGGAGAGATGTCTTCTAAGGACAAGCCTTCGTCAGCAATGGCAAGAAGGCCTACGAAGCCCGGAGCTGCGGGAGAAGTCCCAATTAGCAGACCCGCTGCAGTACTTGAAGAAGACCAAATATCGCTGGGCAGGACACCTGCTTCGACGAAAGGACGATAGATGGAGTCTCCGTGTCACAGAATGGCTCCCGAGAGACCATAAGAGACCACTGGGACGACCGCCAACGCGATGGGCAGGCTCATTCTCAAGATCTTTCAGAGAGCGGAGTCTGCCTCACTAGATGCAAGCAGCCAGAGATCGAGCTGTCTGGAAGAGTCCCCGATGAGAAGACCTTCAGCCGGCAAAAGGAAATCAAAGAATCAAAGTAAGTATTTATGCAGCCTAGTCATCCAGGATCTCTTGTTCCGCCGGCCGTCGTATGGGAAGGCAAATGCAAGTTTGAAATCGAGGCAACTCAAGAAAAGGTTGGCTGTTTCTGGTTCTTCTGGAAGAGAGAGTTTGGACGTCCTGACAGTTGTCCAACGTCGCATTGTGTAACGATTAAGACTATGCCGTTTAGTCTCCGCACCATTAAGAGTGCCCGTCCTAAGGCGCCGCATAGAGCGCAGTTGTATGAGGTGCCGGCCGTCGCATGCATTCGGTATTAGATTCTTGGTTCGGATTTCCCGGCTGGGCCAACCAAGCCTTTCATCCCTCTGAGGTCGGTAATTGGTACCAGACTTGTCTGGGAAGGATAACTAATAACTGTAACTTGTTTATCGGCTGGACACCGCAAATTATTGCCAAATACGCACTCAGATCGCCTACACGCCATCTCGTAAAACTAGAATGCGTGGCGCATCCCAGAAGGGATTGATAAACGCCGTCCTCCATTCTTTAGATTTAATGTGTTGTTTATTACTGTAATGATTGATTTTCCTTTTCATATTTCTCAAACTTTGTTCCAGATCCCGCCTCCGGTCATTTTTTCATATTCGCATGTGCTTGGTATATGACTTCAAAGTCAGGCTGAAGGCCGCAGAATCCGTCAGTTGAACTGTTTGATGGATTCTGTTGCTGTTGGCGTTCCGGGAATTTGGCGATGGTTGAAGATGTCTTGAGAAGGCAGCATCGGGTCTTGAGGACATGTACTGGAAAACGCTGCCAACTGTGATCTTGTAAGTGAGGCTCTAGTTGAACAAGTCGAGAGTGGACCGTACCAGATATGTGCTGAATTTGAAGAGTTTTTTCCAGTTTGATAAAAAGCAAACAAGAAGGCAATATCTTCTTCATTGAAGTAGGCTCATCGTGAAAGAAGTCTTCTGAAGACATACCTCAGAGCTCCGGAAACTAGGATGAGGCTTAACGGAGAAGTCATGTCTAAAGACGTGTTCATAGTTCGTGACTGAGTAACTTGTACAAGGCATACGAATCGATTAATGCGTAGTAATCGTCTGGCAAAAATCAGTACGTCTTTCTGCCTAGGCGTCCGAGACAGGTCGCGCCGGAGACAAGATGGACAGACTCATTCTGGAAGTCGTATAGGGTACGCGGTCTGGCTCACTGGACTTTGCCAGAAATCGGGTGCAATAGAAGAGTCAAGGGCCGCTCTAGGGCGAAATCTGCCGATGGACCGTCAAAGTATCAACATAAAAAAATCGGCGCTGCGCAAACAGCTCTACGTCCTCGGTAGGAGAACGTGGTCAATGGAGTCGTCACCTATGTACATATGCCTTCCAAGAGTGTCCGATCAATTCTGCTTGTTCAACGTGCTTCCAAAAAGACAGAAGCTATTTTTGGAAGCACGTACTTGTGCAAACAACATAGAATCTGAGCATTAGTCCAACTGTCTGTGATCCTTTTTCTCCCACGTCCCACTTTTTAGAGGGTGAGAAGACCATTCGCCGCGCGACCTAACAGATAACCTGCTTCTCTTGACTTCCTGGTTCTTGAATAAAAATTCTTGTGGAAAACGGTATTAAGTGTTTCTGTCCTTAATTGTCGTCTTAGCGTGCTTCACAGCCTCTCCACACAGATTGTTTCTGCACCAATATCAAGACACTGGCTGAATGCCAACTTATGGAGCATGTTGGATTCTGCAAGGAATTCAGCTGAATGGTTCACATCCAGACCGTCTCGAGGATCAGTGAGGTTTGGCGGAAATATCATTATGTTCTCAGTTTCCACTTTCATCGACTACGGGAAGGCTTTCGACAGCTACATGTTGTTACAGGATGTTTTGTTGCGATCAAAACTCTTGCGCCAGGCGGGACTCGAACCCGCATCTTCTGCTTTCCGGGCAGCGATGTTCGCCTTACACCACCGGCGCTGTTTGACCGCACGTAACATCCGGAGCAACTTTGCTTCAAAGCTTTCGACAGCGTTAAAGCAAACTCCATTCTCTCTGCGCTCATCGACTTCCGGGCTCGTCCTACCTGAGAAGAACATTAGCCGACTGCTACGCTGGATGCAAAACGGCAGTTCAGCGGTTCCACCGCCCTTCCCCTCACCATTCCCATTGGGGAGGGTGCGCCACAGAGCGACACCGTGTCGCCGAAGCTATTATATTTGCTTGACAGCTGCAAGTTTATAATGAAGTAACTCGGCCGAGATGAAAAAGGCATACATGTGGATGAAAGATTCCGGATGAAAGATTCCTTTTAAATCTTTCTTTTGCTGACGGTATCGCACTCGTCTCGAATTCTACCGTTGAAGTAAAGGCGATGCTTGCTGAGCTAAAGGAAAGAGGAAAAATACAACACGGAGAATCAACCGGAGGAATGCATAGTTCATGAAAAACGTCCACTGGGACGGAGAAACTATTCACCTGAAACTCATTGAGACGTCGTCCTACCTGGAACGTTCAACAGACATGGAGAATGGGCCGCTTTGGACCTTTTAAGGGTACTACTAGACCATCAGACGGACCCCTACCTCCGCACAAACGTATTCGACTCTTCTGTTCTCCATGCGCTTTGTTACGCTGCAGAGACGAGGGCCGACGCTGCTGTCATGTCAATAAGGGCCACGTAAGGACCACAGACAGAGCGCTAGTGCGATGTTTTCTTTAGTACAACCAGCGAACTTACATTGAGCCGGGCTTCGCAGATCATACATGAGATGAATGCTTAATCTTCGTGTCCCAACCGATTACTTGTGGAACGCTAAATGCCGATGGGTCGGTCACATAAAGAGGAGACGAGATGACCGGCGGACGAAAAGAGCACTGGAGTGGGTACCGACAGACATCAAGCATTTCATGAGGGTCCTCCAACCAGGTGGCCCGCTATGCTCACGCACCCTGATGGCATTTCGGATGGAAACTAGTCAAACCCCTCGCCAACGCCACCAAGTTAGAATAACGGAGAGACAACGCAGTGATGGAGAGACAACGCAGCGAACGGAAACGATGCTATGAGCCACACAACCACAGCATCGCCTCCAATGAAGACGTCTAATTATCCAAGTAGATATACCATTTTCACGTCGAATTGGACACTTTTCAAATTAAATTGGACACTTTTCAATTCAAATTGGACACCTCTAAGTTAACCTAAGACTTTTCAAATCAAAGAGAACTCTTTCAAATTAAAATGAGCTTTTTCTTCATTAAACTAGAGACTCTCAAAAAATGTTAGAATAGTTTTTTCCTCAAGGAAAATTTTAGTATAACTTTCTTAGAAGTTTTTAATTTACTTCCCAATAAGAGAACACATAGTTTGAAGTTTTATAAAAATTTTGTTGTTTGAGGACAAACAACTAAAGTTTAAAGTTTGTTTGAAGAGTAGGAAGGCGGCCATTTTATCTTGCCAAAACAGAGACTGTGCCATGCCATCGTCCGAAACTTCGCGATTTTCATTCGATTGATGCAAAATTTCTGTTTGCATGCAGTTTCACACCTGCAAGCGGTGCATCACAAACAATTGGAAGAAATACACGTATCCTAGTTTCTTGCTGCACGGAAGCAGAATTTACAATATCAAATAAGTAAACGTTGCGTTGAGTGCATGGCGCGATCCAGTCTTTTAGTTCAGAACATGATTGCTTCTTTGCTGCGCCTTAACATAAAATTCAATTTATTATTTTTCTCGAAAAATAAGAATTTTATAAAATTATTTCACTCATTCGGCAGCCAAAGTAAAAAAATTCAAAAAAGTTAGTCTAAGTTTTCTTTGAACAAAAAATTATCCTAACTATTTTGAAGAGTCTGTAGTTTCACTTCGCTTTAATCTGGAAGACGTTTTATAGGCCAGCTTAGAAGAATGTCCAATTTGAGGTGAAAAGTGTTCAATTTGATTTGAAAAGTGTCCGATCCGACATAAAAATGATATTATACCATCCGTTTCCACGTCAAACTGGATACTTTGAAAATCAAATTTGACACTTTTCACGTCTAATTGGACACTCTTCTAAGCTAGTTTAAGACTTTTGGAATGAAAGTGAACTCTTCCAAACCGAAATGAACTTTCTCTACATTAGACTAAATACCCTCCAAAAAGGTCACAATATTTTTTTATTCAAGGAAAATTTTAATACGATTTCTTTGAAGTTTTAATTCACTAGCCCAATAAGTGAAAACTTTCTTTGAAATTTTCTAAAATCCTTTTTTTGTATAAGAATATTGGTTTATGATTTATTTTAAAGGGTAGGAGAGCGGCATTTTTTAATGTTAAAAGAAAAGATTGCGCCACACACTCGTGCAAGGCGCCGCGATTTTTATTCGAGTAATAGCAAAAGTGCTGTTTGCATGGCGTTTCACATCTGCTAACGATGCAACAAAAGCGGTTGTAAAGACCACACATATTCTCACTTTGATACAGCATTTACACTATCAATCCGATAAAAATCACGAAGAGCTTTCCAAGTGCATTGCGCAATCTCGTTTTTTTCTGCGCTAAGCGATTGGTGCATTGTTACGCTTTGAAACAAAGTTGAATTTATTATTTTTCCTCAAGAAATAAATTCTCTAAAATAAAATTTGGGTAAACTCATTCGGGCAGCCGTACTTAAAAATTTCAAAAAAGTTTTCATCGAGTAAAAAATTATTCCAACCATCTTGGAGAGTCTGAAGATTGTAGGAAACTCGTTTCGATTTGGAAGGACTTCGGTTTGATTTCAAAATTCTTAGACTAGCTTAGAAGTGTCCAATTTGACATGAAAAGTGCCCAATTTGATTTGGAAAGTGTCCAGTTCGACATGAAAGTCGTATATACATAGTTATAATTGTATAGTTGCTTCTGTGTTGAAGGAATGCTTTCTGCAGCATCAGGTGTCTTTAGTGAGGTAACCACGTCAATCATCGTGCCTGTGAAAAGTGCTATGAAGACGTCTGGCACTGCGTGGAACCAGGAATGGTAATGAAGACGAAACCTCAGAGGCACTTCAGCCAAGAAATTATGGACGTCTCGCCTCAAAAGGGAACAACAACGGGGACGGCACGGGTAGCCGACCGTCCACGCACTGCCTTCCGCAATCAGTCAGTTATCAGTGGCACGTAATCTCGTCATCAGATAGCGCTGCCGTTGCCTTCTGCTGCTGCTGCTGCTGTCAGACCACCCTGTATTGATTAACTGAACTGGATGTGGAGGTGACTCTCTGGGGCGTGCCGCGCCGGGTCATTGTCATCTGCACATCGTCGACAAATGGCAAGTTCTTTCCACCTGTTTATGCGTTCGGTCGCGCTCACTGAAGCATTGAATCGAGTTTCGGCCAACTGGCCCATCTCGAGAGCTGTTTCGCAGCAATGTGCCTAGAAAGATGCCATGACGAGTGCAAAATTCCAGAGCTAGGTCTGCAGCCTGTTTTCGGCACGGAAGAAGCAGAATTTAAGAATGAAATTATCTGGCCTTACATTTTTCTCCGCGTGTTCAGGTAGCACCTTCGTCTCATTGGAGGACGTTAGCATCCCGTTTTTCTTCCATACAGGACCATTAGCCCTTCTTAGATAGGCTTTACGTGTGATTTACTATTTACGTTAGGAATATCAATCTGAAATGTTATCTTTTAACCCGTCGTCAGAAGAAGCTCAAGCGAATAAGGGTTTACAAAATTTTGGTCAAAACGTCCGGCGCTGTATTTGGTTTCTTGAGAGTACTGCGGTCGTTAAGAGGGCGGACTGCTGAAGCTATTTGTATCGAAATCCAGGCCCAGCTGTAGAGCACATTTTTCGTCAACAGGGCAACATCTACATAGGTATATTAAAAATAAGGTAAAATAAAGAATATGGTACTATAGTATAAATCGTACACTTTCGCAATTTCATTCATTATTTTAATTTTAAATTCCATCCAAAACTTTACCGAAAAACATCTTGATCCACATCGATTTCAGTATGTTTGGTTATAACGCAGCTAGGAATTTTATAGTTTTATTAGTTGGTTCCTTTCGTGTTGGCTTCTGTACCGTTGTATAGTGTCACGGTTAACATGGGCTTCCCATGTAATAGATAGCAGGAGTTTATATTTATTTATTGTATACGTCAGGAAGATGTGCTCCAAATTCGAACTGAAAAGGAAGGAGAAACAAGACAAGTACAGACAAATGAAATGAAGAAAAGAGGCGTAGTAAAAACTATGGCAATAAAAAATGGCAGTGGCGCCTCTTCAATTACCAAAAATACGGCTTACTGAGAACTAAAAAATAAATGATGAAAATAGACGACAATCTCATACGCGATAGTCCTGAAATTTTTGTGGAAAGAAAAAGGTATATCAGTGTTCTCCAATGAGAAAAGGATGCCGAGGATGAGGGCGAGGAGAAACTGTTTGCCTGCCCAGATATCTAAACGAAGAGTTTGATGGCAATAAAATAGTCGTTTAACTTTATTCAGCTGTCTTTCTTTTAGCTGAATTTTCTTTGGAACGCATATATTCAAGCGTATTCATTTCATTATTTTTTCATATTTCGACCATTTTCTCTTATCTATTTCATTTCATTTTTTAAACACTTTTTCACTGAAAATAAGTGTAGTAATTTTTCAACTACAGAGCACGGGACATCAGATTTAAAATTTAGCTAGTGGGGATGAGGAATGAGCAAAAATGTTGTCAAAATTTTTCCAGCAGACTACCGGCCATGAGTTCATTCGAGAGAGTTCAGTGTAGCTTTACTGCGGCAGAAGAGCCTGATATGCCTCTCTGTAGATGTAATGAATATGCATCACTGCCTAACGTTTCCATTTCCAAAAATGTAGTACAAATTTCAGAGAAGTAGCGAAGGAGAAAAGGATGAGCGCATTAACCGCATTATTTCTTCTGTGCTGTGCGGTTTCCGGTATGAGAGTTCGGCCTATCCGTTTTGCTGTTCATTATGTGGCGATTTCTGGGCCAGATAAAGAACAACAAATCAACTAACTTTCAAGACTTGGACACGGTGCTGGTTTATGTAGGAGATTCTACACAGTCACAGAAGTAATCTTGAGCACCAGTTCTACAAACCAGAGTTAGAGGAGGTGTTCCCTGACTTAAGACCATGCGAACCAGTAGGAAGGAGTCCTTGTTCACTTGGGCACACTAGTGAATCTTAAGTTCGTCATGATGCGCACTTGTAATTCAAGCATTCCAACCCTCCGAGGTCGGTGCCTTTGTACTATAGGTGTTTTTGGGATCATTCTTCGTAGCCTTTTCATAAATTCTTCGAAATTCATGGGGCATTTATGAGGCAGTGGAGGCCAAGCCCTTCACGATATCACTATCCGGCTGTGAAATGTGCATCTGCATGTGAAATCTAAAGAAAACCGGCTTACGGAATTATTGGCGTTGTTTGGGGAAGAACCACGATCTAATGAAGAAAAGCAACATCGAGATAGTGCCCTTGCGTTTTCCCCCGTTCTTTTAGTATTCTTCACCTACAGTATTTCTTTTTCGTGTACAAAATATATTTCAGATGTTTCATCGGAAAATTATAACAGCTTTGATTTAGGCTGACAACGAAACCTGGGATATTGAATACCTACCACTAAACTTGGTGGAACCAGTGCCAAGTGACATAGCCATCTCACGTGGTCAGGTACCAAAAGATGTCGAGCAGGTGAGCAATACGTTAAATTAAAAGAACAGGCGGAGTGGCTAAATCAGTGGCAGTAACGTAAGGGTAACTGTAACTTATTAGGTCGTTACCTAAGTTCTGTCGTTTTTTGACCTCTAACTTCAAATGTAAGTATCTCGGCTCAAACATAACTTTATTAGGCGAAATAAGAACCATTACAATCTACACATCTTTGCCAATGAGACACTAGTTCATTTATTGCAGTAGCTTAGAACTCCGGAGATCTAGAAGCCATGAATTCTTCGAGAGCAGATTCGCCCTTCGAGCTCGCCGTTTGCAAATATCGTCAGTGCTCCTTGTACGCAACAAAAACGACCCGTTTCTGGAGCGAGTTGTGATTTGTGACAAAAAATTAATTGTCTACGACAATCGACGACGAAGTGCTCAATGGTTGGATATTGACGAAGTACCTAAACACTGTCCAAAGCCGAGTATGCACCAGGAAGAGGTGATGGTGACCGTTTGGTGGTGTGCCACCGGTTTAATCTACTGTAGCGTTCTCAAACCTGGTGAAACAATCACGGCGGAAAAGTATTGTCAGAAGCTGGACGAGGTGCACAAGAAGCTCCAGCAAATCTACCCAGCGCTGATCTACAGAAGGGGCCGATACTTTTGCGCGACAATGCTGGGCTGCACGTATCGATGATCACTAGGCAGAAGCTCCATTCTTTGGGATACGAAACACTCGACCATCCACCGTATTCGCCCGACTTATAGTCTACTGACTACTATAGTCTACTGACTAGTTGCACCACGTTCAGGCCTCTGAAGAAGACGGGAGCGTCGAAACGTTAGGCCTGGCAATAAAGATCCACCGCAACAATCTCGAGCGGCACAAACAAAATATTGACAACTATTCTCCACAATGCCGAGGTTTTATGACGAGAGAAGCTGGAGATCTACTGACTACCATTTTTTCAAACATCCCGACGGCTTCCTTCGCGGAAAATACGCAGGAACCGACACGATGCAGAATATGCTCTCGAAAAATTCATCGCTTCTAGATCTACGGAGTTCTACGCTACTGGAATGAATAAACTAGTATCTCGTTGGCAAAGATGTGTAGATTGTAATGGTTCTTATTTCGACTAATAAAGTTATGTTTATGCCGGGATATTTACATTTGAAGTTCACCTGTATCACCTGTCGTCCCGTTGATCATCGAATTGCTCGAGCGGGTGCCAGCAGCGTCTCCATTCGTCCCTGTCGCGTGCCAGAGTGGTCCAATGGATCCTCCTCGCTCGAGGGACACGAAGAGCGTCATATCGGTCGTTCAGGGCTTTAACGAAGAAGTCCGACCAACGCGTTGGTGGGCGTCCTGGTGTTCTTTTGACACCCCGCGGAATCCAGTCGGTGATGGCTCTCGTCCAGCGGGTGTCTGCGAAGCGCATTACGTGGCCGGCCCACCTAATTTTCGACAACTTGGCCCACGCGACAGCATCTCTGATCTTCGAACGTCGGCGAAGCTCGGAACTCCGGAGGCCTTCTCTCAGTTGTATGAGTCGTGTCACTCCGAGCATCGCCCTCTCGATTCCACGCTGCGCGACGATGATCGCGTGTTCATCCTGCTTTCGTATGGCCCAGGTCTCTGAGGCGTATGTTAGGGCAGGAAGAACAGTAGAGTCGAATAGGTGGGCACGGATTCGGACGTTCTTCGTCTTCTTCGCGACTTCTTCGACGCTCTTGAAAGCTCCCCAAGCCGCTCTTTTCCTCCTGCTCTGCTCTGGTGCTAGGTCGTTGGCCATGTTGACTTCGCGACCCAGATACACATAGCTGGAGCATTCGGAGATGTTCGTTCCGTTGAGCGAGAATGGGCCATCAGAAACCCATCCGTTCCTCATGAACATCGTCTTTGTAAGGTTCAGCTGCAGTCCAACGTTCCCACATACACGATCGAAGTCGGCCAGCATTCGCTCCGCCTGGCTGATGTTCGGTGTTATGAGCATGATGTCGTGAGCGAAGCGAAGATGATGTAGTTGCCGGCCGTCGACCTTCACTCCCATGTCTTCCCATTCTAGTTCGCGCATGACGTTTTCGAGAGTGGCGCTGAAGAGCTTCATTTGAAGTTAGAGGTCAAAAAACGACAGAACTTAGGTAACGACAACGGTAATATAAGCACAGAAGAGGATGAAGAACGGCTGCACACCCACCCATTCTACTTCATCATTCTTCCTGTGCTAACATACGCCTAGGTTCTGAGAGGCTAGGATGGACACGTTAGCAGAAGGCCTCCGGAATTCTGAGCTTCGTCGACGTTGAAAGATCAGAGACCCTGTCGCATGGCGAAGTCGTCGAAAATTAGGTGGACAGGCCAGCTAATGCAATTCGCAGACAGCCGCTGGAGGACTGCCGGAACCGACTGGATGTCAAAAGAACGCCAGCACAGCCACCAACGCGTTGGTTGGACATTTTATTGAAAGGTCAGAACGATAAGTAGGTGTACCGCTCTGGTACCGTACCGCTCTTCGTCGCATCGAATGGAGCACTCTGACACGAGACAGGGTAGATTTGTGGATATTGCTGGCGCCCGCGTGAACAACTCAGTGATCCATGAGACGACAGCTGATGCAAAAATTAGAGGAAACAATCCCACGCAGACGGCTATTTCACGTTTCTTCTTAGCTGCTCGAATGAGAATTGATTCAATAAACAAGTTTACACTGATAACTATTACGACTGACCAAACATGTGTTTCATGGGTAGCAGTGCGTAAATTCTGATGCGTTTGAGTCGTGTGATAATTATTTTGCAGCAAAGCGAAAATAAACTGCGTTGCCAACGATGTAGGAATCGTTGTCTGGCTCACAGTGTCCTTCTGAAGAACTTTTTTGGACATAGAAGTATAAAAACGTGCACAGGTTCCAGAAATGTTTGATGTAAAAATGCAGAACATAGGCAAATTACGCTTACTAGTTGTCATGCTATAAACGAGATGGAAATGGTAGGCAATAAATTCCTTAAACAAGCTTTTTTTCGCAGCTATCATTCCTATCACTTCAATTTCATCTGAACATAATTTACAGCTTGCGAAGGAGGTTGGAATTCTGCACGAGGAGCTGGATCCATATGGCAGGAAAAAGGCAAAAGTCTCACTAGACATTCTGAAAAGACTGCATCACGTGAAAGATGGAAAATACATCGTCGTGACAGGTAACAAACATTCCAATGCACTCATGAATGGCTTGTATCCTTCTGGTCAGGATATGTTGTGAATGGAGTAGAGAAGTGAGAACGTAAGAGAAAGAATGGTGAGACTCCACAAGGTGTTCAACAAGTTGCTGAAACATCAGAGAGCTGGAGAAAATCGACAAGGGCAGGTGAACCGTAATACCTAACCGTAATACCTACGTAAGGGTAATATCCTTGAAGACGAAAACGAAATGTTCCCAAAGGACGTCTTCGGTAACGTGTTAAATTAGGAACATGCCAGGGCGCTTCGTATTTATCGCTCTCAAAATTCAAAAACATTGTGGTTTCGTTTTTTGAATAGGTTTTGGCACAGATCTCTAGGCAATTCAGCTAAACAGCTATGACCGCGAAAATCATTACCATATATCTCCCTGTAATTACTGATCGGACGCGGGTAGCGAAGTCGGTTGAGGCGCCAGCAGTCGCGTGCACCCGATGCCAGGTGTCTGGTTCGGATTTTCCGCCCAGGCCAACCAAGCCTTCCATACCTCCGGGGTCGGTGAATTGATACCAAACTTGTCAGGGAAGGATAGAGCGCTGACTTGTTCATCGGCTAGCCATCGCAAGTCATCGTATGGCCTATGGCACGCATTCAAATCGCCTCCACGACATCCCGTAGAAGTAGAATGCGTGGCGCATCCCAAAAAAGGGATTGAGTAACGCCGTCCTTTATTTTTAAACTACTGGTCAAGAAAGTTGTCAAGCTGGCGTTTCCAAATTGTTATTAAAATGTCTCTTTATTGCGTCGTACAGACGATAACAGTTTTACCGTAGTGCGTAAATAGAGTAACTAAACTTGGGTTCAACCTCAGGAAAATTAATTCGCGGCAGACTTCCGAAGGGTATTTCCATATATTGTCTAGTACTAGTATTAGTTGTTCTGCTAACATTTCTGGAGTATCATTCACTGTCGTTCTATTCCGCTGTCATTGCGCCATTCATTTTTTCGGCGTTGAAATGATGTATTGCAGAAAAATAGCTTGATATCGAATGGGCAGTGCTGTAAACATTTGTGAAGGTAGCGCACTTCTGGAGAGATTTTTGAGAAAGGCAGCAAAATTCTCTAGTGCGCATCGGAATCGATGATGGTTTCGTAAGGGTTCTGATAGAGGACATCTGAAACAGAACGTTCGAATTAACTAGTAACCCACGTAACGTAGTAGATTACGGAAGAAGTGTAAGCCATTGGCCTTCGCTAGGTGAATACGTGGTATTGGCCGCAACTACACAGAACGGCAACTAAATCAGGCGAAATAGCGATGGAGTAGGTTCATCGTGTATATTTTCTACAGAAAACAACACGAGGAGGAGGAAAAAGGGGAAGGAATAGAGAAATAATATTGGTGGTTGAAAGCAAGAGATACAAGAACTTCTACGGAATCTGAGTTGGTCAGTTCTTTAGGAGTGCAATGGTCTTTGTAGAAACGCACTTAGGTTCGTAAGGTTTGTATTATCTCCGGAAAAATTAAGGCATCACTCCAACTCCGCTGGGTGAAGGAAAGTCGACCACCGTCATGGGCCTTGTTCAAGCCCTCGGCGCTCACCTTCACAAGAATGCATTCGCCTGTGTACGACAACCGTCACAAGGTCCCACCTTTGGCATCAAAGGTGGAGCAGCTGGTGGAGGCTACGCTCAGGTAGGCGAATCTCGAGCTCAACAAGGTGAAGCTGAATGAGCGAATTGTTTGATTTCCAGGTAATACCCATGGAGGAGTTCAATCTTCATCTGACTGGCGATATCCATGCAATCACCGCGGCCAACAATCTTCTTGCAGCTGCAATCGAGGCCCGAATGTTCCACGAATCCACCCAGAAGGATGACGCGCTCTTCAACAGGCTCTGTCCGGCAAACAAACAAGGTACATATACCCGTATTTGGCTGTGCTGCATACGTGCCATTTTTTTCAGATCCATAAGCAATGACAAATGTGGCAAAAACTCTTCATCTATCACAATTTCTACGTAGATCAAATACTTGTGCCCTGAGCCTAGAGCTCGTCCCAGTTTGTAGGAGTCCTGAATCAGACAGCAAAAAATGAGGGCTGTGCTGAATAGAAGACGGCGGCTAATTCCATCTCTTGAAACCATTTTTTTAAACAAAATTACTAGTGATGCGACGCAGCTAGCGGCGCTACGTTTCAGTCTTAAGGCTCCAACAAGGTTTTAATTTTTTTCTTCAAATTTGTAGTGGGTCACAGAGGAGGAAATGTGCTGAGATCTTTACTTAGAAGAGCACTAGTGACATGCCAGAACCGAAAGCTGCATCACCTAGGTTTCGTGGGGTAAGCACCCAACTTTTCCTCACCACAGTTAGCTCTGAATAGCTTCACTCTGGCAAAAGCATCTGCCTGAAGGTGCAAGCCCCTCCCCAACTACAAATTCCTTCTAGTGAATTGTTTCCATTCTGGAGATTTGTTCCGCACTATAGGCAGTTGCTTCAGGCAAGCGTCCGCTGTCGGCAGTACAGAAACGGCGTCTCGCCCGTCTCGGCATTCCCGACGTTGATGACGCGAATCAGCTAACGCCAGAGCAACGAGTTCAGTTCAGTCGTCTGAACATCGACCCAGCTACTATCACATGGAATCGAGTTATTGACACGAACGATCGCTTCCTTCGAGGTGAGATCTCCATTTTTTGAGCATATTTGGACAGAGACAAGGCAAAAAAGTCAGAAACTGTTACCATCTACCAGGAATGCAGAGGTTAGCAGTTGAGGCTGACAGATGGAATTTGAAACAAAGACGGATGTGGTAGTTATCGAATCCTGATGAGGTGTATAGACTGTGCGCTCATGATGCGTGTGCGTCACTGTTTCTTTTCAGAAATTTTCAGCAGGAGCTGGATTCATGAAGTGGTCGGAGGTAAATCCTATCCCGATTTACCTCGGCGGCCACTTATCTGCCACTTTCTGGGAACTTCCCTCGGTTTCTAATTCATGACAGCCAAAGCAAGGGTTTTGCTCTGCCAGGGAAAGTCTGAATTGGGCAGCGGAGCAAAACTCTTGCTATGGAGGTAAATGTTCCCCGACACGCTGGCGAGGTAGCATTTACCTCGTAACTTACCTCATTAGTTTTCCCCGCCGCGCGTCCATGAATCGCGGGTAAGTGGACTGTGGCGGAAGGTTTTGCAGTTACCTACCGTTAAGTCGTTCATGAACCCGGCCCAGGAGGCGCGTGGTGCGCAGTAACCAGAGAATGTGCCACCTGTCCCCTGCACCCATAGCCAAGTTCTTGGTTCGAATTTCCCGCCAGGGTCATCGAAGTCTTCTATCGCGCGGGGTCGGTGTTTCGGTATCAGACTTGTCTGGAAAGGATAAAATACTGACTTGTTCATCGACTGGCTACCGTAAGTCATTGTATAGGCCAAACACGTATTGAAATCGCCTCTACGATATCCCGTAGAAGTAGAATACGTGGCGCATCCTAAAAGGGATTGAGTAACGCCGTCTTTTATTGACAGGAACAAACAATAACTGCCAGGTTCGACTAGCACGTTCGCTTGAGATCTCTTAAACGAGATTGGAATTTCACAAAGTTCCCACTAACGTTGTAATTATAAAACGAGGTATAAAAGCAATTTTTAGTCTTCTCATTGATGGAACCACTGTCACTATCGTACTTTCACGAAAAACGTTTAGCCTTCGGTCAGACTGTTATTTGGGGCCCTTTGGGGCACGAATATGACACCCGTTTTCGAAATTTCGGTAGTTTACGATACTACGGTAGATTGCTGTGAATTTGGACGAACAAGGGTGGCCGAGACGCAATTGGGATCGCCGATATCATCCGGTCCCTGTCGATGGCTACCAGGCCTACCTGGGGTGCTCTAACGATTTTTTTCGTTGCTCGAGTTACGGTGGAATACGGTAGGTAAGGCAAGCGTGTACGCCGTCAGGAGCGCCGATTGCGCATGAACCTTGCCCAGAAGGGTTGTTTGGAGCACTGGTTACGAATGTGAGAGTCGCTTTTGGTATTACGGTGGAGTACGCTAGCTATGGGTAAAAGGATACGAAACTGTGACACGGTTTCAGGACGGGTTTAACTCTTCTATTTCACGCTGGTTTGTTGTGCTGAAGCAGCTTTCATTGCAGCCTGATGTTCCATCAATTTGATATTTTAGAACGTGTAGGCGATTTCTTCGATCTCTGGAGTGGTGACTGCACAGTAGTACCGAAGCCTCAACCACTTAATGGCTCCTTCTCTTGAGAGCTCACACTGAGTTCACCTGTCACCTGTATCACCTGTTGTCCCGTTGATCATCGAATTGCTCGAGCGGGTGCCAGCAGCGTCTCCATTCGTCCCTGTCGCGTGCCAGAGTGGTCCAATGGATCCTCCTCGCTCGAGGGACACGAAGAGCGTCATATCGGTCGTTCAGGGCTTTAACGAAGAAGTCCGACCAACGCGTTGGTGGGCGTCCTGGTGTTCTTTTGACATCCCGCGGAATCCAGTCGGTGATGGCTCTCGTCCAGCGGGTGTCTGCGAAGCGCATTACATGGCCGGCCCACCTAATTTTCGACAACTTGGCCCACTCGACAGCGTCTCTGATCTTCGAACATCGGCGAAGCTTGGAACTCCGGAGGCCTTCTCTCACTTGCGTGAGTCGTGTCACTCCGAGCATCGCCCTTTCGATTCCACGCTGCGCGACGCTGATCGCATGTTCATCCTGCTTTCGTATAGCCCAGGTCTCTGAGGCGTATGTTAGGGCAGGAAGAACAGTGGAGTCGAATAGGTGGGCACGGAGTCGGACGTTCTTCGTCTTCTTCGCGACTTCTTCGACGCTCTTGAAAGCTCCCCAAGCCGCTCTTTTCCTCCTGCTCAGCTCTGGTGCTAGGTCGTTGGCCATGTTGACTTCGCGACCCAGATACACATAGCTGGAGCATTCGGAGATCTTCGTTCCGTTGAGCGAGAATGGGCCATCAGAAACCCATCCGTTCCTCATGAACATCGTCTTCGTAAGATTCAGCTGCAGTCCAACGTTCCCACATACACGATCGAAGTCGGCCAGCATTCGCTCCGCCTGGCTGATGCTCGGTGTTATGAGCACGATGTCGTCAGCGAAGCGAAATGATGTAGTTACCGGCCGTCGACTTTCACTCCCATGTCTTTCCATTCTAGTTCGCGCATGACGTTTTCGAGGGTGGCACTGAAGAGCTTCGGGGATATGGTATCACACTGCCGAATCGCTCTCTTCACGTCGACGACGACGTCGTTGTAGAATGGTGAGATCTTGGTCGTGAATCCACTGTACAGCTCTCGAAGGACTCTGATGTACTGAGTAGGAACGCCCTGAGTGAGCAGGGCATCGATGACCGCTTCAGTTTCGACAGAGTCGAATGCCTTCTTCAGGTCGATGAACTTAAGGCAAAGCGGCAGCTTGTACTCTCGCGACACTTCGATGAGCTTCGTAATGGTGTGTATGTGGTCGATCGTGCTGAATCCTCTCCGAAATCCTGCTTGTTCGCATGGCTGTCCTTCGTCCAGCGTTCGGCCGATCCTATTCAGGATAACTCGAGTGAACAGCTTGTAGACTATGGACAGCAGGCAGATCGGGCGATAGTTGCCAATGTCGTGCACGTCTCCCTTCTTGTACAGCAAGACGGTTCTGCTGGTCTTCCACTGAGATGGAATCTTGCACTCCGACAGGTAGCGCGTGAAGAGCCGCGCCAGGGTGTTGATGAGCGCTGGCGGGAGGTTCTTCAGGTGTTCGGGTCTGATCCTGTCGGGACCGGGTGCTGTACGTTTCTTCACCGAGGAGATGGCGTGTCGGACCTCGGAAGGGAGAACAGGGGGGACGACGTATCCATCCTGCGGAAGATGGCATGGGGGCAGGTGGACGTGGCTATCGAAGAGATCGGAGTAGAAGTCGTGGATGATCTTCTCTATGGTCCTTCTGGAAGAGGTGACGGTTCCGTCGGGACGTCGGAGAGCGGTCATCTTGATCTTGAAGTTGGCGAAGTTCCGGCGGGCATTGCGGATGCTCAACCCTGCCTCTGCAGCTTCAGCCACCACTTCCGCCCTTCTCTCCTTAAGATCCTCCTTTATCGCCTCTCTGCATAGCTTCGCAAGCTCGGACGTCAGTTGGTAGTTGCCTGACGCTCGTGCTGCTCCACGCTGGCGTATAAGCTCGAGAGTTTCCGGAGGCAGACGTTTCTTGGTGATCTTCAAGCTCTCGGCTCCCTTAGCACTATCGTGGAGATGGTGCACGAAGCAGTCGTATTCCTCGTCGACGTTGTCCATGACGGCATCTTCCCAAAGGGCCGGCAAGAGAGGTGTAGAGGTCCCAGTTGATGGTCGTTCTGGGAATCCTCTTCTTGAACTTCGCGGCCTTCTCTCCTTGACGCGAAAAGCGGAACCTCGCGCGAAGGAGGCGGTGGTCCGATCCCGTGTAGAACTTGGGGACAACGGAGACATCGGTCAGGCAATACTTGCGATTGAAGATGATGTGGTCGATCTCGTTGTGGAACTGGCCACCGGGGGATTCCCAGGTCCATCGTAGGGAGGGAGGCTTCTGGAACTGCGAGTTTCCATGGATGGTCTTGGTCGACATGATAAACTCAGACAGCCTTTCACCTTGCTCGTTCCACTCCCAACCGTGGGTTCCGATGTGAAGTTCTTCCGGCGACCTTCGCGGTCCGATCTTGGCGTTGAAGTTGCCGACGATCACCTTGTAGAAGGTGTGATCTTCCTTATAGAACTTCTCCAGCTCCACGTAGAAGGCTTCGACCTCTTCGTCGTCGTAGTCGGATGTTGGGGCATACGCGACGAACACAGTCAAGGCTGGCACGGAGCCACATCGCTTCAGTCGCAGACGTCCGATTCGGGTTGTCAGAGACTCGTACGAATCGATGTTCATGGCCAAGTGCGTGTTGACGAGGACACCAACGCCGCCTACTCCTCTGCTGTCGCATGTTCCGAGGAGCAGTTCTTCTCCGGAGCCGTAGGCGGCGTGTATGGGGTGGTGTCTTCTCGTCTCGGTCAGTCCGATGACGTCGTACTTGATCTTCCTGGCTTGCATCATCAGGTCCTCGACGGATGCTTCCGGTGCGAGCGTGCGGGCGTTGTAAGTACAGATCGTCATCCTAGTCCTTCTCAGTTTGCGCAGCCTGGTTAGGCCCTGAGATTTTAGCAGCCTCTCCGTACTCGTCCTTCCCATCGCTGCAGAAATGGGGTCTCTTTCGGGGTCAGGGGAATGAGGCCCTTTAGTGGTGCTGTGTTTGACTTCCATACAACACGGGTAGCTAGTCGGCTCTGTCGTGCGGGCGAAGAACTCCGGGCAGCCAGCCAGACTGCCCGAAGGGACGGGCGAGACTTTTGAGGCGGCCTCGAATCGCCTTACGATGTACTCCCGCTCTACCGAGTGCAAGCTTTTGGCCGAGCCGACACAGTTACAATCCGCACAGTCACGGACACATCCGCGCACACTGTGCACGAACATGCCGCTCCCACGCACAAGGAACGCGTCGACCCGACACAGCAGGAGCAAGGAGTCCATCCCCTGCATCCCACCTGCATCTCTGGGCAGTACACGGTCGCATTTGGTTCGCGTTTAATTCCCCTATCCACCACCCGGGGACGCGCCACGTGGCCCTGCGACAAGCGGCCCGAGATCCCTCTTAACAAGAGAGCCCGAAGGCTCTCTATCGAGGGAGATCCGTGGTCACACTGAGTTACATATAGAAATATCGCATACGCAACTGTTTCAGGAATTGAGATTGGCTTGGGACCTGGAGAGAAGGGACACTCAAGAAAAACTCAATTTGACATCACCGTCGCCAGCGAGGTACGGTACTTTGTTTTTACAACTGCTGTACTGTATTCGAGTGAATACTTCCGTATGATTTGTAAAATATTTTGAAATAAGTCGTAAAAGAGGCGACCACCTAAAAATGAGTTTTTCTTTTGCAAAATGATTATGAAAGGAAATCCTGATCACTTTCTACTATTATGCATCTTTCTCGGCAGCTTCTCTATCGTTTCGTTTTGATATACTACTTTTGCTACAACCTGGTCACATTTCATTTTAAACCGGAGAGTTTCAAGTTGGAAAGTAGACAACTTTAAAAACAAAATGCACCCTTTGTAACTTAAATCGGAGTGAAATAAAGTTGGATGTTTCTAAAGTTTAAATCACCATGGTTTAATGAAGTCAAAATTTTCCTTCTGGAAGAAAATTCAACTCAGCTGCGATCAAAATTTGCCGATTTATTGTAAGGATGTTTTGATAGTACGTTATATGGGGAGATTGCGCCGTACACTCGTCCTATACATCGCCAATGGGACCAATAGAGTAAATGCTGCTTACATGTATACTAATCTAGAAACCCCAAAAGTATTCATCATAGAAGAAACACATTTTTAACAATTTTCCGTCTCGTATCCTTGAATAGTTAAGCAGCATTTGCACTGTCAATCAAATAAACGTTGCAATGTTCTGGACGAGTGCGTGGCGCGATCGCTTCATTCTGCCTTCTTTTACACTCACAAATTGCAACATAGCTGTAAGCATTGTTTTAGCCAAAGGGATAGGAGTTGTATGCTCATTCAAAATGTATGCAAATCTTTTCTGTGAACACTGTGCACAGGAGTTTTTTGAACAAGGAACTTCTTAAAACAAAATATTTCCTTGTCTTTATAAAAATGTGCTTATTTTGACTTTAGATAGTCCTGCTTTTGCTTGGAAAATCTCTGGTTTAAAATTTAAATAGTCCATCCCTTCTGAAGCGAAATTAGTTCCTGTAGATTTATGAGCTCAAATGCTTCGGACGATTTCAGAAAAAAATCATAGGAAAATTATTAATTAGAAGTACAGTTGGCAGGAAAGAGCACCACTTCCTCCTTGAGAAAAAACTCCACCCTTCTGAGACTGAATATGATTCTTAACATCTCTGAAAGCTCTCTTTGCAGACCATGCGAGCAATAGAAATTCACTCCATTCCGTTCAGGTAATGGCTATTCTCGCCCTGACGACGTCGCTTGAAGACATGCGTGAGCGATTCAGTAAGATAGTGATCGGCTCGGACACAAGCGGGAACCCTGTTACTGCCGACGACATTGGACTCACCGACGCTATGACGGCATGCTATTTGTGCAGACAGAATTCTTAAGTAGTTGCTGGATATGACGGCGTTTTTACAGGTGCTCATGCGCGACACTGTGCGTCCGAATCTCATGCAGACACTTGAGGGCACTCCTGTCTTCGTGCACGCTGGACCGTTTGCGAACATTGCCCATGGACAAAGCAGTATTCTCGCGGACAAAGTAGGTGACCTTGAGTTGCGTTGAACCATTTGATCACTTTCTCATTTTTCTGTACTTTTGGATAAATAATTCGGAGTAGGTTTTAGTGCTTAGTTCATGAATTCCACACAAAATATAAGAAGCTGGCTGCGCCACGCACGTCAATCCTACGGAAGACTGTTATGTCAATTGAATGCCTGAGCCAGTGCAGTGATCTGTATTTGCCAGTCGCTGGACAGCACTGTGTGTTATCGTCTTCTTACAAGGTTAGGTCTAAGTCACCGACATGGAAGCGTTGGAAGACTTGGTTGACATGGGCGGGACCCGAACCAGGAACCTTGATTTTATGTGAGCGCGACACCAGGCGCCTTCTGCCACTGCGACTGGTCTAATGGGTGCCTATTGGAATCTTGAACACGCAGGTATTTTTGCTCACCACTTCAGGGCGCTATGGGTAAGAATGCCACTCCGCCGGTGCGCATCAGCAACTCGTACACGTCTTACAATACCGAGCATTTCTGTAAAGCTCCTGAGAGTTTCTTTGCAATCGTCAAACGTTTCGTGCCTGAAGATCACTGTAAAATTTTTGTTAACTATTAAACATCTAGGGCGCGTGTAGCGCAGTCGGAGGAGGCGCGACTGTCGCGTGCACCCGATACCAGGTACCTGGGTCGGATTTCCCGTCCAGGCCATCCAAGCCTTCCATCCCTCCGGGGTCGGTGAATTGGTACCAGGCGTGTCTGGAAGGGATAAACATCTGGCATCTAAGGGAAATCAGGGGAAGCCAAATAAAACGCTTTTCTGACCAGAGCGGTGAACATCAGTGTGTTTTTCCTCAATATGAACAGCGGTATTTTAACTGGTTCCGTAAAAGTCGGTCTTGCTCCTCAAACTGCGTCCGAGATGACAATGATCGTGTCATTTATAATCCACTACTAGTACAAGTCGACTATGTGGCCAGCATGGGAAGAAGGGAATTGCCAGCCAAGCAACGCACCGACAGTAGGGCCTTCTTCATGTGACCCTTCTGTGACGAGTCAACTGCGGAAAGCGCAAAACTCAAACGTGACGGCGCAATGCAGCAGCTAATTATTCACGCAGTTGATGCACGACCTAGGTTGAGAACCTATCCTCTGTCCCCCAACCGAATTGCTGATACGGTCCGTACTATACGGCAATGAGGCGCTCTATCCCTAACACGGCCGGGGATAGCCTGTGCGGCTGGGAAGCACCCGGGAGTCCGCGCGCAGTATGTGCCTTGATTGCGTGGTGCCTACGGCTCCTCCTTCCCTGTGTCGGGCAATGATTCACGTAGTACCGGAGAAAGCGTTCCCAGTTACTTTGAATGATTTCGTTTTCAAGGACGCTCAGAAATCGTGACTGAATGATCATGTGTTTCACATTGTGCGCAACAGCAAGAGAAAGGACTCATCAATAATTTGAGAAAATAGAGTTGGATAATTCGTTCTGGGAATGTACGACTTCTATCCTATTCAACATCTTTTCACCACTTCCAAAGCCCTTTTCTCTACAGACTTCGTCATATACCATAGTAACAGTGCCTTTTGGCAGCTAATGGATGCAGCTGAGAAATCGCCCGTCGATGTTCGATGAATGATGCTGCTCAATTTTAGGTGGCTCTCAAACTTGTGGGCGAGAAAGGATATGTCGTCACTGAGGCAGGTTTTGGTGCCGACATTGGAATGGAGAAATTCTTCAACATCAAGTGCAGGTCAGATAAACTTACTTTGTTCTTCGTCGTTGGGTCCCACATCCACTGCATTTTCATTGAGTGTTTAATCATTTATTTATTGATTTAAATTATATAAATAGAAAAATGTAAAAAATAGAAACAAAAATGAAAAGGAAAACAAAAAAAATAAAAAATAAAAAAGAGTAAAAATGCAATAAAATAAATAATCATTTGTCTAATGCTCGATGTTGCAGCCTCAAAAATAGGGACACAACTACCTGTATTCTCCGCCATTGCGTTGATCGTTTATCGTTTCGGGCGAGCGTCGGCAACGTCCCCATTTGTCCCTGTCGCGTGTCAAAGTGGCTCAATGGATCCTGATCGCTCGAAGTCCACGAAGATCGTCAAATTTTTCGTTTACAGGCGCCCAACGAGCCGCAGAAAATTTGGAATTAAACTAAATCAACAGGTCATACTAAGCCGTTGTTTTTACTAGTAGGTGAGAGTAGGAATTGGAATTGGAGAAAGTCTGTGCAGATGAAAGGAAGCATCTGTAACGGTTGATATTGTGGGGAAGACGAAGAAGAGCTGACCTGGTCGTAGAGGGCGTAGTATTCTCTAGGAAGCGGGCTGTGTATGTTAAATATTTGAAAGGAAAACTTTGACCCACGTTCATCCCCACCGACATCATCCACTACCTAAAACAGGGTGAGATGCAAGATTCTTGTGGAATTTGTGAGCTGGAGCATAGCCGCATAATATCATATTAATCATACACTTGCATTTAAAATATAATTTTCCTCGAAGCTTGCCGAAGTTCGCGACTTGGACGAAGCCCCGCTTCTCACACACAACTCTAATCGACTCGTGTAACGCAAAAGTTAAGAATAAGGATAAAGGACGGTGTTGCTCAATACCATTGGGATGCGCCATGCATTAGCTTTCTACGGGATTTCGTGGAGGAGATTGGAATATATATGGTCAAGGAATGACTCGCGGTGGCCAGCCGGTGAACACGCTAGCGCTTTATCCTTTCCAGACGAGTCCGGCACCTATTCACCTACTCCGCAGGGACGGAAGGATGGGTTAGCTTAGGCGGGAAATCCGAACCAGGAACCTGGTATCGGGTGCACGCGACAGTCGGCACCTCCTCAGACTGCGCTACACGCGCACATGTAAAAATGTAGATGAATCGATATAAAGTGTTAGCAAATACCGGGTTCGCTTCACCGCCATTTTTCAGGCAAACTTCAATGTTATAATGTCTTCCTGGTAGCACTTTTTAAGAAAGATGGATCAAGGTTTGGGCCCTGCCCATGCTAGGCCAGCCTCCCATTACTGTGAGCTGGCAAATTCATAGAAACGTCTCTAGGCAGGATAAAACATTGTCTTTTTCGAATCGATTGATTAAGCCAGTGTTTAAACCTAGGTTTAATCACATGTTTTCAAGGACGTCACCTCTTGTGGTGATGCGTGGAATAATCCATTCTTATGGCACGAAGTGTTCAAGACATTTCCCCGAAATGTCCTGTTTCAGGTACTCTGGACTACAACCGTCGGCCGTTGTTTTGGTCGCAACGGTTCGTGCATTGAAAATGCACGGTGGGGGTCCTCCCGTCGTGGCTGGTACTCCACTGAAGCACGAATATCTCGAGGAAAACCTTGAACTGCTTGGAAATGGCTGTGACACAAATTTAAAGAAGCAGGTAGGATTCCTTGTCAGAGTGAAGGCCCTCTTCACCCTCTCCTTCACACCTATTTCTCGTTCCTTATATTCTGCTACCATTACTTTTCAACTTCATCTCATATGTCAGTAGCTGTTTTTAACTGAGGCTTCAGACATTGCTTAGGCATGGGGTGTGGGTGTTCCCAAGCATATCTTGGCAAATGTTGGACTCAAATGTATCAGACGAAGGGTGAAGGCCGTAAGCCGGAAAATAAAGTCTCATTTGCGCTGTCACATCTCCACCTTTAGACTATTTCAGTACCCTGATCAATTGAATTCTGTGACGTCTTTCTTCATCTCCAATGCGCACGTCTTTAGATTGAGAATGCGGTCATGTTCAGCGTTCCCGTTGTGGTTTGTGTGAATAAGTTCGCTAGCGACACGGAGAAGGAGCTCGAACTAGTTGTCAATAAGGTATTTTTTCTAAATCAACCTCTGTATCGTCATTTATGTATTTCTGTTGTAAATTCGATTTAGGCCCTTTCCTACGGTGCGAAGAGAGCGGTTGTTTCGGACCACTGGGCTTGCGGTGGAGCAGGAGCGCTAGCCCTTGCTGAAGCCGTCGTCCACGTCACCTCGAAATTCGATGCACCTTTCAAGTAAACTATTTAGAATCACTTTTGACACTAATGTTGGCTTCGGAGTCAGCCATATTTTTCCTTCAGATTTTTGTATCCGCTCAGCATGTCACTTGAGGAGAAAATCGCCAAAATTGCACGCGACATTTATGGAGCTGATGGAATAGAACTGTCTGATGTAGCACGGGAGGTACGTACGTAGCCAGAGTGTTTGAAGGCCTAATGAAATGTATTTGATTCATTTTATTCGTTACAGTCATTTTTTAGCAACGAAACTTGCTACCTGGCAGAAATATGTACTCCTGAGAAGAGGTTGCTTGCCTAGCACAACACTAACAAATCAGCATTCTGGTTTTTCTACGTCTTTCATACCGTTTCGCGAGACCGCTAAGAATTGATTGTGCGAATAGTTTGATCGAGGTCGAACTCGATATTGATTCGTAATGCGCGCGAGGTTGAGGACTCCTGCTGACTGCATCATATATCCCTCAAACGTGGGCACACCAAGAGAAGAAAATCGATCAATTGATTTGTGGTAATTGATTTATTTTCGCAAATTTTAACGCTACCGAAACGCTACTTTGCTTGACGGACGCTTATAAAACTTCAAATCAATGATATATACCATTTTCACGTTGATTTGGACACTTTTCAAATCAAATTGTTGGGCACTCTTCTAGCTCAGAACTTTTGAAACCAAAGTGAATGTGTTCCGAATTGAAAGGTTCTTACAGGTGTTTAACTACAGACTTTTCAAGATGGTTAAGACATTTTTTTTTGTTTAAGGATTTTAAGGTTTTTTATTTTTTGTTTTTTGTTGTTTTTTGGAATAACTTTCTTCGAATGTTTTTTTTGAGTTCGGCTGCCAAAATTTCTGTAGCAATTTAAAAAAATTTAATTTTTAAGGAAAAAATACTAAACTAAATTTTGTTTCAAAGCACAACAAAGTAGCCAATCATTTGGTGCATTAAAGCATCGTGATTTTTATTTGATTAATAGTGTAGATGCTCTTTAAATGAACAATCAAAGTGAGGATATGGAAGTTCTTTGCAAATTAACAGTCGAACTTTCTCAGCGTCGAAGACGGTTTAATCAACCATATTCTTAAAGCTAGATCACGACAATAGTGGTATATGTAGGCCATAGGTCAGGCAATACGCATACTAGCGATAGTAGATTCCGGAACAGTTTTCAAAAATTTGGCGAATTGCCAAACTGAGGGCGGGAAACTTTTTAAACAACCTGATATCTACACATGTTATCTGTGCGCGATTGAAAACTGTGCAAAATCATGAAAACAGAATTGCTGCGAGAACGTGGTACACCTTGATGCGTGGTATTTTGGAACTAGATCTCACGATGCTTCATCGTAGATTCATTTCTAGGATCGCTCTAAAAGTTGCTAAATTCAGAAGTTGAAGCGCTACGAACAACAAGGCTTCTCCGATTTGCCCATCTGCATGGCCAAGACTCATCTGTCACTGTCGCACGATGCCACGAAGAAAGGAGCCCCGAAAGGTTCGTGTTCTCAGAGTTGCCAGCACCTGCACAATAGCACTATTTCTGAAGTTTGGTACTTGCAAGTGGCAGAATGCACTCTTTGCGTTAGTTCTTCGGAACTTCAGGTTTCACACTGCCAATTCGAGATGTTCGTGCCTCCGTCGGTGCTGGATTCGTGACACCGTTGGTGGGCGAAATGATGATGATGCCGGGTCTCAGCACTCGTCCATGTTTCTTCGACATTACCATTGACCCTCATACTGAGATGATTGATGGTCTTTTCTAACATGAAGTGAAACTCGCACCTTTGTATTTTCGCCTTCAAGGAACCTCAGCATGGTATTCAAATCGATTCTGTTAGATTGCTGTTCATGTACATATAGAACATAACCAATACCCGTAGCAGCTGTGTAGCGTCGTTGTATTCTTTGTATAACGCTGCTGCATAAACCGAGCCCTAGTTTCTTACTTAGGGTTCTATGTTAGGAAACCGAATATTGTCGAGGAGTATCCTGCAGAAGTCGCTAATGTGGCCTCTATGGGAGGGAAGAGGTGTGCAACAGGGCTGCATGTTTAACTGTTAACGAATTCAACGAATTAACCGCACTTTTCGTTAAAAGTTGACTTAACGGCTTTCGGAAGTTTTTAGAAATTTAACGGAATTTTTAACGGACTTTGTTCTCAGTAAGTTTATCAACTTTCTCCTTAGTCCTCACAAATATTGCAGGCCTCATCCTCCCGATTAGGTCTGATCCTGAAAAACTATTGAAATCAACTAGAATATGGTAGCATTTTCATGCTATTCTCTTATCTTCTATGGCACATTTGAATTTTTGGCAATATGCATTTCGAGATCGGAGACGCTGTCGCATGGGCCAAGTTGTCGAAAATTTGTACTAGGAGTCAACCGTAGGTGAACTGGCTGTGATGAACATTTAAGATGACGGTGTAAGCTAACGCGATTCAGCTGCACTGCTGGAGTTGCCCACGAGCACGTTGTGCAAACAATGGAATTCCTAGTTGATTTGATTCTTAGACAAGAACTCAGAGAAGCCTTATATTTATTTATATTTGCTGCAATAATTAAAAATTATATTTCAGTCCTATTACCTATGTTGACAGGCAAAAGTAGACGGGATATGCGAGAAAACTAGTTTCTACACTGCTTGGATGAGTACAGGTGTCCCGCAAGGAACGCTTCTAAAAGCCCAAATGACCGTGTCGATTATGATCTCGTTCAACTTACGAAGAAAAGACGGTCACCTGTGGGCGAATTTCCTATCATCTATTTGTGAAAGGAATCGGAATTATTCGCGCCACGTGCGGCACCCATGTCCTACTATGCTGCTGAAATTCTTTGAAAAAAGTTAATCCGTCGCAAAGCGTCACAATGTCATAACAGCTCTCAACACTACTTGTTTAAGTTTTGGCGAATGCCACAAGGATGCCCACCTCCTTTTATATCTAATGAACTAAAGCCGCTTTTAATTAATCGCACATGTGCATGAATGCCTAATAATTCCCAAATAAGACTGACCTATATTTATTGGCCTTACACCGAAAGAATGCTCAGCTGGCTTGGTAGGGAATATAGTTGTGACCTCGAAATTTTTCAAATATTTGAGTGGTTTCAAATGCTCACTAATTTCGAATATTCGATTCGAATACATTCGAGAACGCGATTCTTGCAATATTCTAATACATTCAAAAAACACGATTTTTTGAATATTCGAATTCGACTATTCAAATCCGAATGAAAATCATTCGAATGCCTATTCGAATAGGTCATTCGATCAACTATGGTAGGGAACTGTTTAGAGCTGAATTCTAAGAGCATTCGTTCGCGAACAATTGCTCGAACTATTTTGAGCAACCCAGATTCTTCGATTAATCGAAAAACATTAATCACGTTTGTTCGAAAACGCTTGAATCGGACATCGCAGAAATCTTACATAAAATTGATCGAATCCGGATATCGACGAAGGATTCGAATAATACTCGAGTTGGAAAGTCGAGCCGATATGCTATTCAAACATTGTATAAATGATGCAGGAATTCTTCCGCAGTGCGGCCACTTGGCTACCCTCGAAAACCCTGCTATAAACCGCAATCGGATTTCGATCAGAATCGATTTTCGATGCGTGTTTGTACTGTATTGTCTCGAGCAAGTTTATTTAATCGTTCGCTAGTTCGAAAATTCAAAAAATATTTCTCTTTTCGTTTGTCCGAATACGAAAAAATCGATTTTGTTCGTTCGTTCGGAAAAAAAATATTGCCAAAAAGCTCAACTCTAGAATCGCACCCAAAACCGGTTTCCTGTGCATGTGGTGCAGACGCCGCTTTTTGTCGGCTGCACTGTATTGGCCCTGATCTTCGCCTTCTGTCGATTGTGCGGAGTGACTACTCGGCTTCCACACAGTTGGCGGCTTGAAATAAAGCCACGAGACACGAGCTCTGAGGCGCTCGCCGAGAACACACCTAGGGGCCTGCTAGCTCGATCTCGTCGTCCGAGGAGGAGCCGCGGCCGGACGAGCCGAAGGCATGTGCCGATGAACAAGTCGCCATCGATGGTGTTCGATCGCTCCTCTCCTGGTTTTTATCGATTCCTCGGATAGGCGCTGGTTGTACTTTCAGCGCAACGAGCGAGCGCTCCGTGCTATTTGGCCGAGTCGGCCGCGCGGCCGCGGCTGCGGCGGCGGTGGCAGCGGCGTCTGCGGCGAGTACTTTCGCCGAACGAACGCTCTGCCAACCGCGCGTCACCCGACCGAGCGACGATCGCGCTCGGCTCGGGGTTGCCGCGTTCACCGCCTCGTTCGTTCTCTCACACACGTTCGACGACTTCGCTTCCTCATCACTGCTCGGATCTCTGTCTCATTGGCTGCCCGGTGCGCCTCGCGCTGAACACTCATTGTCAGTGCTCACCCTCCGTTGTGAGCGTCGCCTTTTTCTTCTGAATAATTTGCTCGAAGCATTGCTAATAAATGACCGCTGACCCATCAGTCCTTGCACGGAAGCTTGTTCCCAGCTTCCATCTGGGGTTGTAGGCTGCTAAGTGGTTTTCTGAAGGTTTATATTTCACGGATTCATGCAGACTGCTGATGTGTTTTCTGCTCAGTTTGGTCTGCCTCAGCTCTTCATCTTCACTCATTATTTTGCTGATAATTCATTTTTAGAAAAATTGAAAGCACTGACATTGCTATCAGTGGCTCTAAACACGCTCGCTCATCCTCTTTGCTTACCGTAAATGGAATGCATGGTGTATTCAATACGGAGCAGACATACGTAGGGCAGGGTTCATTTTGAGGAGCATAAGGTGCCAGTGGAGGAAATTATATAGAAATTATATCCTCTTATAGGGCACATGTAGCGCTGTCGAAACACGTGCCGGAACACCTGCACCCGATACCAGGTCCTTGGTTCGGATTTTCTACCCAGGCGAAACAAGCCTTCCATCCCTCCGGGGGCGGTGAAAGAATTCGTGGCGCATCTGAAAAGGCATTGAGCAACGATGTATTTTATGCTTTATTATTACCGGTCTCTTATGGTAAGAAAATCAGTGGTCATGAAATCAATTACCCGACCGTATGTCAGAAGTATATACATAGAAGTGCGTATAGCTCAGTCGGAAGAGGTACCAGCTGTTGCGTCCATCTCGAATCGAAGCTCTTGGTTTTGGTACCACCTAAGCCAACCAAGCTTAACATCTTTCCAAGATCTGTTAATTAGCAATGCGCTTGCCTGTGAGGAGACATTTTAACATTTAACGTTTATAATTTAAATACATGAAAAGATGAATAGTCAGAACTTTCTATAAAACCGAATAAATCCGCGTAAATGTTAGCATTACAACGACAAGCATAAAAATTAAAGGAATACTAACAAGGAAAGAACAGAGCGGAGACTTTACATACCCAAACACAGTTTGCCAATGCTGACCAGTGCCGATAAGCTGAACTGGATCTTAACTTCAATTTCGGATTAAGAGCAAACACTAACTTCTACATCGCTTGGCCAACACAGGTAATTATTATGTATCATTTTCACGTCGAACTGGACACTTTTCAAACCAAATTGGACACTCTTCTGAGCTTGTATAAAACTTTTGAAATCAAACCGAACTCTTCCAAATCGAAATGATCTTTTCTACATTAAACTAGAGATTCTCGAAAAATGTTAGAATAATTTTTTGTTCAAGAAAAATTTAGTGTAACTTTCTTTGATGTTTTAATTCATCTATCCAATAAGTGAACACATTGTTAGAAATTTTATAACAATTTATTTTTTGAGAAAAAAACAGTGATTCAAAGCTGGTTTTGAAAAGCAGGAAGGCGGCTGTTTTCTATTGCCAAAACAGAGATTGCGCCGCGCCCTCGTCCGAAACTTCGCGATTATTATTCGATTGATAGCTAAATTTTTGTTTACATGCAGTTGTAAAAAACACACATATTCTAACTTTCTTGCTGCATGTAAGCAGAATTTGCGCCATCAATCAAGTGAACGTTGCGACTTGCTTTTCGAGTGCATGACACGATCCAATCTTTTAATGCACTAAATGATTGCTGCCCTGCTGCGTTTTAAGACAAAATTTAGTTCATTAGTTTTTTCTCAAAAAATATTTTTTTTTATGAAATTGTTACTCATCTTCGGGCAGGTGAACTAAAAAATGTCAAAAAAGTTATATCATATTTTCCTTAAACAAAAAATCATTCAAACCATCTTGATGAGTCTGCAGTTTAGCCTGCCTAGAGCTCATTTCGATTTGGAGGAGTTCGCTTTATTTCCCGAAAGTCTTAAGCTAGCTTGGAAGAGTGTCCAATTTGATTTAAAAAGTGTCCAATTTGGTCTGGTTAGTGTCCAATTCGACGTGAATATGGTATATATAAGCCTATAGGCTGAGCTCGCATTCAGGTTACCTTCGCATTGTCCTATAACACTCGAGTGCATGGCGCATCCTACAAAGCAACGCTTAACGCCAATCTTAGTCTTTCTTTATCGATTTGCTCACTACCACACTTTTGTTACAGTAACAACGGTACTGCATCGGAAAAGGCCAATTGCTGTAAGCAGAAAGGTAGCGTTAGTCAATCATTAGGTATGCGCCACGCATTCTACTTCTGCAGGACGGCAGCAATTTGAGTGCGTGTTTGACTTATACAATAGCTTACGGTAGCAAGTGGGCAAGTCCCTGACCTACAGGGTGCGTAGACGCCGAAGAAAGGCATCGACGGTGCGCCGCAAGTGGTCCACGTCGATTTCGTTCCATGCTTTGACCAGATCATCCTTCACTGACCTCATACTTTTGTGGGAAGTAGCGCAAGCCTTGTTCTCCACAACTTTCCATATAGAGTAATTCAGTAGATTCAAATCCGGTCTATACAGAGGTCATTTCTCTGCCGAAATGAAGTCCTTCAAGTTGGCGCGGCACCAGTCCTGAACAATCCTCGACACTCTGCGCAGGCATCTGATCCTGCTGGAAGACATACGGCTTACTCTCGAGGTGGGATTCGAGCCAAGGAACCAGTTGCTTCTTTAGGGCATCAGTGCAGACATTTCTATTGATCTATCTTCACTCCTGTATCCACGAAAACGAGAGACGCTTGTGATGAATGCACAAACCATGATACTGGCCGAATGCGCCTCCCTTGCAGCGAGCCTTCCGCCAGAATTAGCACTTTGGAGGTCCTTGAAGAGTATGTAACACTTTTACATGTTGAGTGTACAAAAGCATCACGTCACTGAAGATCAAAGCATAGAACGAGATCGACGTGGACTACTTGCGGTGCACCGTCGATGCCTTTCCTCGGCGTCTTCATCTCTGCATTCGCAGCAAAGAAGCCCATATTAAATACAAGTGAGGATGTTCTGTTCGCAAGATCATTTTTGACATTTTGTATAAAAACTTGTTACATTTTATGATGTTTTGTTATTTCTGACGTTTACGTTTAGTGTGTCAGTATTTTTTGCGCACCCTGTATTCTTCCCAAACAATTCCCAATTCATCGACCCAAAGTTGTGGGAGGTTTCGCCGGCCTAGACGAGCCCAAATCAAGAGCAGTGATTGGGGGTGCATCCGACAGCCGCCGCCTCCTCCCACTTCTCTGCCACGTGCTGATTCTGGATTTTACGCTGATCTCTTCAGAACATTAGTTACTTTCTCATGGACATAACCATTTTCGTTAGATTTTTGAGTATACTTTTGTTGACTTCCTTCGTGGGGTATAATATTTCGCCGATGTTGCAAGAAAAACATAACTGCATGTAATCTTCTTAGAAGCATTTTCGAATGTTGTAGGCGCCAACGCTGTGGATCTACTAAAGCACTCAAGTTTTTACCAACTCATCAAATTGGAGGCACGGCAAAGTTGCTCTTCCTTGCCACATCACTCGAGGAGCGGTAAAGTGACTACCGTTCCTATTCCGGTATGATACCGATCACCTGGCGAGTAGTAGCGCTGTCGGAGAATGTCACCTGCACCTCGAATCGATCTTCTTGGTTCGGGCACCGTCCAGGCCAATCAAGCTTTCCATCTCTCCGTGATTGATGGATTGGTAGTGTAGACCTGTCTGGAAAGATGACACACCATCTTATCCTTCGGCTTTCCAGCGCGAATGTCGGATAAGCATTCAGGTTGCCTCCACCATATCCTGTGGATGTAGTCGTCCCAAAGAGAGTTTGAGCAGCGGTTTCGTTCGTCATTCATCCTTATCCTTCATCAAAAACGGTCCTAGTGACTTCTGACTTGGCCGTAGCTAGACATTTTCCTAACATCAGGGCTCCAAAATAAGTATTCTTTTTCAAGCTTAAACGTGCAGAGCATTTGGCATTGTGAAAAAGTACACCTAAATTAGCTCTTTGTGAAGATGCTCCATGATCTTCGCTCCCTATCAAGTTAGCATTTGAACGTTCAACTTTCTTATTAAGTGTCTGTTTACGGTCTTCGTGAACGTTTCGTTAATTCAGTTTTTAGAGATGATAGAAACCATAAGGGGAGACAGAATATTGGTTGTGCTTTGGCCGTTCCCTTGTCTGCTTGGTTTCCGGTCGTTGACGCTTTCTGTGGCGTTCATAAATTGAAGATTAAAGGCAGTTAAATGACGATATAGGCGTCACGAAATTAGAATGGAAGCGCTCTTCCATCCAGAGTATCCGCACTGATTTTCGGTGTTTTGCGCCGTTTCCTTGTGGCTTCAGAATCTCTGATGTTGTCATTACAATATTTATAGTGCTGACTAAAACGGTCGCTCTTCCTGGATTTGTCATTTTGACAATATCTCTCATAGCTTCGGTTTGTTGAGGTGCACCCTCAAATCTTGATTTGTTTATTTTCAGTCACTTTTTTTCATAAATAAATTAATTTCAATTTTCAATTTAAATTCAGCCCGCGCTCTTGCATTCATATTATCAAGATTTTTTCTAAATACTTCATTCTTCGTGTATGAATAGTTTCAGCTAATCCATACCAAACCATATTAGAGAAGGTGGTCTTGGAGAAGATCCAGGTATAAAACGAAACGAAATGATTGTTGTTTACTGCAGATCTGCTCACAAGCGGTATTGGCGCGACTTTTTTCTTTTCTGAGTTTACCGTCTTTTCTTCACCTTTTTCTAGTACTAGGTTCTTACCGTTCTTTCCTTGTTGAAATTTCTATGCCTTCATTTATTTTCATTTTTATCTTTGTTTTGTCATTTTATTTATTTTTTTGCTCGTAAATCCTTGCTTTGGGTGGTTCTCTACTCCACACTATCTTCCTGTCATTTCTTTCTATTCTTGCTTTCACCTTTATGTACTATGGGATTTTTACAGAGAAAACGCATTGTAGTTGACTTGAATCGCTCACGTATTGTGGGTTCTATGGTTACACTAACCACATTGTTCTACTATGAAAGCGTTTGTCTAGAACGAACTCGTAGTTATGTCACCGTATTCAAGATAATGGACGTCATTCCATAAAGAAAATTGTTCTAGAGGTGACACATAGCACAAAGAAGCGGCAACGTCGAGGAAAATGGAGACAATGATTGGCGTGAGAAAAATGAGCAAGAAACAAGAGAAATTTAACTACATGAACTGCCGTCTAAATTTTCGATGCTTTCCATTCTGTAGTGCTCCTGAAAATTGAACGTTACGCAAAAATAGGTAATGTATATGGAATCTAAGCTGGAACGGTCATTTATAAAACGACAGTCTATATCGATAAACGCGTTACAAAGACGAATAGCAGGTATGTGTAGATAGGTTTAACTCAAAATTGGCGACTTCATTGGTATAGTGGGATTTGCTGACCAGACAATTGAGTATGGCGTATCCTTGGAATAGTCCGTGAGGTAAAACCATTTTCCGAGCAAATAAAGGATAAGTGTCGGCGTTAAATAATCCATGTTGGAAATGCGCCACGCATTCTATCGCTACTGGATATCATAGGAGCAATTTTAATGCGGCTTGACATGTACACTAACGTGTGGAGATGAGTCGGTGAACAAATCAGTATTTCATTTCATTCAGGAAAGTCTCCTTCCAACTCAACAATCACTTACCAAGGAACACCTTCATCTTCCGATGGAGTTTCAGATAGAGACCTATGCTACGTAAAAGAGCTTGAAACGCTGATTACAAAGGTGAAGGCCAAATTTGCTAAGTGGATCTCAGATGCGAGTACTGGCCGGTGAAAGTTCGTTCCAGTTGCAGGAAGGTGTTCACGGGTTCAGTGTCCATGAGTGATAGTGTTTTTGCACTTTGTGACTTATCATCAGTGACACCCTTTATCCTTATTTTCAACACTTTTTTTGAACAAATGGTTAGGGATGGGAGCTTTGGTTAGCCTGGTGGAGACCAAACCAGGAACCACGAATCGAGGTGAAATGGGCCGTCGCCTCTTCCGGATACGTTGCCTCGCATCCTACCCGCTCATGCAACCTCAATCAACTAATGGTAATCAAGAGATGTAAGGCTTTTGAATGGCCCATTTCACCACCTATAAAACCTTAATCCTTGATTATCAATTATCGCACTAGACACAGTCCTCTCCCCTAACTCCTTAGAATGTTAGAGAAATGGAAAAGTCAGTCAAACAACGGGATAACTCGAACTTTACGGTGCCACTTCGAAACATCAAATAATGAAATTAAACTGTAAGTAGTAGAGTGCTATGAAAGGATACTCGAAAAGGAACACATTTTTATGAATCAGGCTGCATCACATCATTTCGACGTAAAATGTTGCCGAAAATCACCGCAAATCGTAATTCCGCAAGCTCTGGTCTTCATGGTTCACGTTTCATTGCTGTCTGCTCGTTGTATGCGATTTTAGATGAATCTGTGCATAAAACAGTGGCCGTTTCCCGTCAGGACGTCAATCTTGTTATAACGCGGAGTCGCGCCGATCCCTTCAAACGCGTTATAACAAGAGGTGACTGCAGTATTAAATTACTCTCGCCTAGAGACGAACATGAATATCGGCTAGCCACACTTCTTCTTCTTCTTCAGCGTTTGTCCCGCTTCGTCGCGGGGTCCGCTCTTCTGGTGTCATGACGCCACCTTTCCCGGTCATGCGCTTGATCGGGGTGGACGCCAGTTACTTTCATGTCCATGTGTAACGTATCCGACCAACGCTGCTTCGGGCGTCCTCTAGGCCGCTTTCCGGACAATTCCAACTCAAGGCCTATCTTGCGGACGCTGTCTTCTTTTCCACGCAGAACATGGCCGTATCATCGTAAGCGAGCTTCGCGCATCTTGTCCGCTATCGGCGCGATACCGAACTTCTGCCGAATAGCATCATTTCTGATGCGGTCCATGCGGGTGACTCCAGCCGCCCAGCGCAGCATCTTCGTCTCCATGACGCTGAGCCGCGTTTCAACTTCCTTAGTCGCAGGCCAACACTCAGAGCCGTATATTGCTACCGGCCGCACGACTGTTCTGTAGATCTTTGACTTCAGGTGCTCTGGTATCTTCCTATCGCAGAGCACACTGGCCAACGAACGCCACTTGGACCAAGCTGCACTCACTCGTGAGTTCACTTCAACCATCAGACCGCCGTCAGACGTTATTGCTGATCCCAGGTATTTAAAGACCGCAGTGCGTGGAAGCTCAGTACCGTTAATCTTAATGGAGCCGGACTCGTTTACGTCAGTCATTAGGTACTCGGTCTTCTTGACGTTCAATTTGAGTCCGAACATCGCCAGGCGGTCGCACCAAGCTTGCACCTGCCGCTCGAGATCATCTTTCTCTTCGCAAGCGAGCATTACGTCATCAGCATAGAGCAGCGTCCATGGAACAGGCTGCTGAAGATCTCGCGTAATGGCATCCATGACGACAACAAAGAGGAGTGGGGAAAGCGCAGAACCTTGGTGCACCCCGACAGAGATGGGAAACTCCATCGAGGTTCCAGCTGCAGCTTGAACTCGACTCTTTGGACAAGAGTAGAGCATCCGCACCCACTCTATGAGTTCCTCAGGTACGTTGTGTTGTCGCAAGGCGTACCATATAAGCTCACGCGGTACGCGGTCGAAGGCCTTCTCCAAGTCGAGAAAGGCTATATGCACCGGCTTCTGTTTCTCACGATGCTTCTCCACCAGGAGGAGCATCGTGAGAAACAGAAGTATATAGCATCAATGGTCCCACAACCAGACACAAAACCGCACTGGTTGTCGGAGAGCCTGACGATTTCACGAATTCGTCTGTCGAGGAAGCCACATTGGTTGGTGGAAAGTTGGACGATATCGCGAATACGTCCATCTACAATTCGCTCGAAGATTTTCATGGTGTGCGAAAGCAAGCGAATCGGACGGTAATTGGAGCAGTCTGCAGGACTGCCCTTCTTCTTCCAAATCGGAATCGTCGTACTGTTGTGCCAACACTCCGGTACTTTGTTCTCCTTTACTACCTGGTTGAAGAACTCAGCCAACCACTCAGCAGGATACCAGAGCTTCGACTTCCAAACATCGGCTGCCAGATCATCCGGTCCTGTCGCCTTGCATGGCTTCATCTTCTTTAGAGCCGCTTCTGTTTCCTCTACGGTGATCTTGTGAACGGGACCGTGAACAGAACCCACAGAAGGGATGGCCGGGTGAGGAAATTCCATAGTGGAAATTTCCTCAAAGTAGTCACGCCATCGCTTCAGCGCCTTTTTGCGGTCTGTCAGAAGATGGCCGCTCTCATCGTTGATGCCAAAAAACTTTTCAATATCCTCGGTTTGGCGATGGCGGGTCTTAGCAAGTCGGTACAAATACCGCTCACCATCGCGTGACTCGAGCTTTTCGTTGACATCACTATAATGAGTGGCTTTCGCAACAGCCACGGCTTTCTTCGCAGCCTTCTTCGCCTTCTGATACTTCTGCCAGTTGTCGGCTGTTTTATCGCTGAGAAACACGTGATAGAGCGACTTCTTCTCTCTAACCTTTGCCTTCACATCGTCCGTCCACAGCCATGTCTGCTTATCGACCTTGCGTCGCCCAGGCTTCGTTATGCCGAGTTCCGACCTTGCAGCTTGGCGTATCGCGTCGGTTGCTCTCTTCCAAGTTTCGTCGACAGTCGTGACTGTCGGTAACCGTACGCGGGAAATCACAGCTGCTTCCTTCTCTTTCATTCGCCACCACTTGATTCTCGCAGCACCGCATCGCTCAACTTGCTGCATCCTCGGAGGGGTGATCTTAAAGGTGCAGACTAGCGGTCGATGCTGTGGGGCGACCGTCTCATACGGCACGATCTTCGCGTCTGTGACAATGCTTCGGTCGCGATCCTTGACAAGGACAAAGTCTATCTGAGACTTGGAGCTCCCACTATAGTATGAGATGAGGTGGGAGTCGCGTTTTCGGAAAACGGTGTTCACAATGGTGAGATTATGCGATTCCGCATACTCAAGAATGCGCTCACCATCGGCGTTACGAGACCCGTATCCGAAACCACCATGACAGCTGTACCCGTCCTTCGCAGCACCTACGTGCCCATTAAGGTCACCAGCGACTATGATGACATCTTTAGGCAGTACCTCTGCTGTCTTCTCATCAAGCAGGCTCCAAAACTCTTCCTTGGCTTGATCGGAGCAGCCACTCTGCGGAGCATACGCAGAGAAGAAGTGATAGAGTCGCTCCTTCGCGGCGACAACGATCTTCATCAACCGATCGTCATAGCGTTCGACGCTTACAATCGAGTCACGAAATCGTTCGGAGACGATTATTCCGACACCACTGGTGGTCCTGGGACTTCCACATAGAACGGCCTTGAAGCCACGTCCTATGTCCCTTGACTTGCGGCAGGACCACCTCGTCTCCTGCACCGCACAGAAGTCATCTCTTCTACGCTCCAGTGCTTCAACCAACTCGCACGAGCGGCCCGTTAACGTACCCACATTCAGCGTTGCCACGCGGATCCTGCCTACGTTACGGGACTTTCGGAGTAGCTCAGTTGCCCCCCGATGCCGTCCTCGCATCAGGGACCCTCGCATACTTTCCACACTCGCCGGGCTCTGCGAGTGCGCGTCGGCTCCCGCGGACGCCGTAGCACAATCTCGACAAACATGACTATTCATTCACCATGTGATGTGACATGGGTCTTCGTAGGCCGGCCTGTCACAAGGGCCTGTCGCCTGCATTCGAGTGTCCGTGCTTAGCTTAGCTCACAAAGCGAGCAGTTTCCAGTGGCACCACGTGGAGGAACGGACATCGCCACCATCGGCTAGCCACACTAATCCCCGAAAAGAAGCTTCATAACTCTAATGGTATTCAGATCCTTTGCAAGAGTTAGGAATCATAGATTACGCCACTATCAAGAAAAGTATCCACATATTAGCTCTAAGACTTTTGAAATCAAAGCAAACTCCTCCAAATCGAAATGACTCCCAGGCAGGTTAAACTATAGACCTGATAAGATGGCTTTAGTTTTTCTTACTGAAGTTAGGTTTAGTAGGTTTTTAGCAGTTTTTTAGTAGGTTTTAGTTTTTTTGAAGATTTTTTTTTAGATTACCTGCCACAATCTTACTATATATATATAAATCGCTTAATCCGTCGGTCACTTGTCAGTCACGGGGAGGGGGGACTGAAGCCAAGATATGCCTAGGACAGTGCGGCGTATGCCAGCCGGGTTTTCTTTCAGCTTAACAATGGGCGATTGCCAGCGAACTGAAACCCCGGCGGCGGATCACCCAAGTTTACGATGTATTCAGCGAACAACGCGTCAGGGTAAGAATGGGGATCAAGTGCAGAGCTTAGGGATTAAGAATACGGGCCGAAGACGTCGTCCAACGTGCGTCGGGATTCAGAAGACGTGCCGAACACGTCGGCAACCGTGCATGGGGAGCCGTAGACGTGCCGAACACGTCGGCGGCACGAAACTTCTGCCCTGGGGGTAATCGAGGTCGCTGAAGACGAATCTGAAGTCGACCAATCGATATCGATCGATATTATCGATTTTTTGAGGATGGCGGTCAAGCGGCACGAAACTTCGGCCCTGGGGGTAATCGAGGTCGCTGAACACGAATCTGACGTCGAATAAATCGATCCATCTCGATTAACATAAAGGTCAGAAGGCCTAGGGAAGAATAGGAAACCCGTAGCGGCCATGGCGTCCTATTCTCGGGGTTTGGGGGCGAAGCCCCCAACCAGTCGTAGGCGGCCGCTAGGCCGACGTAATAGTTTGATAAAATCTTTATTTTTGAGAAGAAAAAAAACAATAGAGTCCAATTCGTTTTAAAGAACAAGGAGGAAGCAATCATATAGCGCATTAAAAGATCAGATTGTGCCATGCACTCGAAAAGTTTGTCGCAACTTTTATTTGATTGATAGTGTAAATACCACTTACATGAACCATCAAAGTCAGAACATGTGTTTCCTACAGCTGTTTTTGTTGTATTATTAACAGATGTCAAACTCCGTCCAAACAGAAATTCTGCTTTCAATCGAATAGAAATGTCGTGACCACGTAGTTGAGAGCATGACGGATCGTTATTGGCATTAAAAATGGCCAGAAACGATGCGCCTTAAAACAAGCTTTCAACCAGTATTTTTCTTCAAAATTTTTTTTATAAGTTTTCAAGCGATGTGTTCTCTTATTGGGAAGTATGTTAATATTTCAAAGAAGGTTATACTAAAATTTTCCTTGATTAAGAAATTATTCAAACTTTTTAGAGAGTCACTGATTTTATGTAGAAGAAGCTCATTTCGATTTGAAAGAGTTCGCTTTGATTTTGGGCTAGCGTAAAAGAGTGTCCATTTTGATTTGAAAAATGTCCAATCCGAAGTGAAAATGGTATATATGCGGGTGCTTCACCCGCCATGGTCTGCTGCGATTGTGCTGCCACAAGCTCCATCAATAAATTAATCCAATATAATGTATTCTCGTCCAAAAATAGTTTTTCTCAACCTCTGAAAATATTGTTCTCTTAATAGTGTTTGCGAGCATTGCTTGGAATACCTCATGTGACCGACTTCACCTTTTATAACTGTATTCCATTTTCAGCGACTTCGACCTACAAAATCAAAAGCGCTTTTTTTAAGTGAAAAAACTATGTCTGCACTATCTGACAAAAATAGCATTTATGTATGAAAATTAATAAAATCCTACAATAACAAACAAACATATTCGAGAACTTGAAAGGCGTTTAATGAAACGACACCAGAACGAGCTAGATAGAGGCATCAAAAGCGGACGACGTGCTGAACTATCGGGCTCTTCACGATCAGACGAGCTCATTTGGTACAGATGCACATGTATGCATATTCGGCTCGTACGGCTCAGTCGATAGAAGGCACCGGTCAACGCGGGTACCTCGAATCGACTTTAGGTTCAGTTCGCGCTCTGGCGTTATACATTCCTTCCCTATAAAGTCGGCGAGCGGCACCAGACCTGTCTAGTAGGGATAAAACACTTGCTTGGCCTAACCAGGAGACTATCTCAGTTGTATTGGGGTCGAGATGCCTGCATTTTGTTGTTTCCCAGAGAGGCGATTCTGCCCACATACAACATCTGAGCCGTTCCGACCTACCGTGTAGATAGTCTCCTGTAAGCTGTTGCCAGGATGTTTTGTTGCAATCAAAACTCTTGCGCCACACGGGACTCGAACCCGCACTCTCTGCCTTCCCAGCAGGATGCTACGGAATTACACTATTCCATGCTGATATTAGCGGAGGACCCATAGCGATATAACTGGTGGGTGCTCATGGGTCATCGCAACGAGGACCTGTCTAGGAAATCCAGGATGTTACGCACAAGGAAAGCAAGTAGTGTAGAGGTGCAGATTCTCCCGTGCACAATAATAATAATAATAATAATAATAATAATAATAATAATAATAATAATAAGTAGAGAACGCAGACGGCTGGAGTCATCCGCATGGACCGCATCCGAAACGGTTCATTTGGCAGAAGTTCGGTGTCGCGCCGATAGCGGACAAGATGCGCGAAGCTCGCTTGCGATGGTACGGCCACGTTCTGCGTGGGAAAGAAGACAGCGTCCGCAAGATAGGCCTTGAGCTGGAAGTGTCAGGAAAGCGGCCTAGAGGACGCCAGAAGCAGCGTTGGTCCGATACGTTACACATGGACATGAAAATAACTGGCGTCCACCCTGATGAAGCGCAGGATCGAAAAAGGTGGCGTCACGACACCAGAAGAGCGGCCCCCGCGACGAAGCGGGACAAACGCTGAAGAAGAAGAACAAGAAGAGAACGCGGGTTCGAAACTCGTCTGGTACAAGAGAATTGATAGCAGCATGAATCCTTATAGCAATTTTTAATCTCTATAGCAACCGCTGTAAGCATAAGTAGAAGCGTAAAACTTGATTTTTCACCGTCCCAGGAGTCGCCGGCACGATAGCGTGCTAAAGTGGAATGCACGGCGCTTCCTATGGAGAATCTGTCGCCTAACAATAAGAAGATGAACACGGACCTTTGCTGCTCTCCATTGTTGTTGTATGGTAGAAGCTGCAGTCCGGTTGGCCATTAATACAAAAAAAAATTCCGAGCAGACTCCACGAGTAGACTATAAGGGCAGCAGGATGGTTTGAGATAGATAGGGGATAAAAGTATGAAGGACGGCGTTCCTCAATCCCTTTTGGGGTGCGCCACGCATTCGAGAAAGGGCTGATTAACTTCGAACTTTACCACTATTTCATCAGTTATGCAAATAAGCGAGCATACGACTAACTAGCTATCTAATAAATAAACAAGGACGAAGAATATAGGCTTGACTGATTGACTACTTTGTTGGATGCACCACGCGTTCTGGATCAACTCGGAACTCAGCGCCTCTCCCGCCTGAGCAACACGTGCTTAACAAACTAACTGACCTACGCATTTACTTAATAAATAAGTAAATAAAAAGGTTAATGGGAGGATAAAGGACGACTACAATCAATCCTTCTTGGGTTGCGCCACGCATTCTACTTCAATGGAATCTTGTTGAGGTAATTTAAATGCATGTTTGGTATATAGAATGCAGCGGGCAACCGATGGAAAAATCAGTGTTTTATCCCTCTTAAGCAAGTCTGATACCATTTCATCGAACGCGGACGGGTGGAAAGCTTGGTTGGTTGGGTACGAAATCCGAACCAAGGACCTGGAATTGGGCGCACGTGACAGTCGGCTCTCTCTCTTTCTGTGTTACCACGCGTCGTAAACGCACAAATAAATAAATGTTCGTCGAGCTTAAGGTGGCTGCTGTTTGGCTATTTACGTTAGTTTTTGCCAGCTAAGAATGCGCGACTTTTGTTCCTGGTTTGAAAGGCCGGTAATCTGACCAGAAATTTTAATTTAAAAAGATTTCCCATAAAACTACAAGCCTCTCTAGTCTCGAAGTGTATAAATTTAAAGGCCGCGTTAGTCTCCAATACAGAAATGCATTTCTCGGAATAAACACCCCAAAAATGTGAGGATAAGCATATGGTCGTGGCATACTTCCCGATTCTACAAAAGATAAAATGATAAAGGACACTGTTCATCAATCCCTTTTGGGATGGGCCATGCATTCTTCTTCTATGGGGCGTTGTGAAGGTCATTTGAATAGTATTCGGCCTACACAATAAGTTTCGGTGACCAGCCAATGGAAGAATCAGTGTTTTATCCTTCTCAAGCAAGTTTGGTACGAATTTATCGAACCCGGTCGGATGGAAGTCTTAGCTGGTTGGGCACCAAATCCGAACCAAGAACCTAGAATCGAGTGCACGTGATAAACGAGACATACTGTTAATGAAGACAGGAGCACAGATTTCGGCAGGGAAAGTGACTTCGGGGTTTTGCCGGATTAACGTACGCGCGTTAAAATTGCCTGCGTCCTGGAGTTCCTTAGTTTGCCCGAAATATGGAGGCAAATTAAAATGGATGTGTGATCACAAAGAAGAAATAACAGTGCGTTAATATTCGCCTCGTGTAGCTACGCACCACGCGTGCGCGGAATGCTATGCCACAGTGACCCCCCCCCAAGCTGAGTTGTAGCACCGAATTTTGATCGCAACATAACATCGTTACAGCAAAAAAAAGAATAAATGAAAATAATATCGAATAAAAGTAAATAAATAAAAAAAGATAAAATAATAAACACGAATGATAATGGTCATACTATACAATAAGCCGCTAAGCGATGAGTCACACTATCGATCGACGGTCAGTCATGAAATATAGGAAAAGTTGCGGGGCACAAATTAAGGAGTGCGAATGTAGCGGAAAATACCTAGGCCTCTTCTACATGCCTGGATGTTCGCACGACGTACGGAACACGTCGGCCGACGTGCCTGGGGATGATCATCGACGGAAGGCCTTCACAGCAGGGGAGGGCAGTCAATATTGATTGATATTATCGATTTCCTCTCAGATTTAACCGACCAGTGGGAGTTACATATGTGGTTATGATCATCGGCGGAAGGCCTTCACAAGAGGGACGAAAGGCACTCAATGTCGATCGGTATTATTGGTTTTCTCTCAAATTGCAACCGATAAGCGTGGGACATGTGCGGGTATTACCCCCGACGGAGTGCTTCACATCAGGTGGGAAGTTTCAATGGGGAGACCAATATCGATCGGTACTGATGTGATGATGATGGTGATGATGATGATACTGCAACGTCGTGGGAAGCGTGCAAGTGCGAGGCACGTCGATAGGCGTGACGAAGCACTTGTAAAATAATAAAATAATAAAATGGTCAAAAATGAAATATTAGGTTATCTCATAAGTCCCCGCCGTTTTTTTCTACGATTCATTGCGGATTTCGCCGGCGGTCTCTTGCATAGCGCTACAGAGCTTTCGAAAGAGAATTATTTGCTCTATCACAGCATATATTTCTTTTCCTTTTTCATGCTGAATTTTGTAAATTTTTAGACCGGTAAAATGAAAAGTGAAAAAGTGAAAAGTGGCTATCTGCACACTTGTTCTCTCCGCTTAGGTTTGGAATTTTTAGCGCAGTTTTTTATAGCATTTGGAAGACAATGTTCTGTTCCACAAGATACATGTTGGTGCTATTTGCTCATTTGTCCTTTATTGATTTTTAGGTCATCAAATTGGGATGTCCAACTTTTCCGTCCGAATTTTTACCAACGGCTCGGTTCTGTGGTTGAAATTTTTTGCTTGGTGTTATATGTCGTTCGAAAGAGGATGTCTTGCTCAATAAGAATTCGAGTCGCGTTTACTGGCTCATGCTGATTTCTGTCTAATATCAACAACTGAACAAGGAGAAGGAGTTGTTGGTGAAGACGATTTTTGTCTTTTTGGAATTTTGTTAATATTCGACAGAAATCAGCATGAGTCAATAAACGCGACACAAATTCTTATAGAGCAAGACATTTTCTTTCGAACGACCTATAACATCAAGCAAAAAAGTCCTACTACAGAGCAGCAGCTGTCGGTAAAAATAAGTCTCCTTCGGACGTCCCAATTTGATGGCCTAAAAATCAGTAAAGGACAAGTGTGCAAATAGGACCAACACGTATTCTTGTAGTGCAGAACATTGTCTTCCAAATTCTATGAAAAACTGCGCAAAAAATCCCAAGCTCAAGGGGAAAGAACAAGTGCGCAGATGGCCAATTTTTCACTTTTTCACTTTTCACATTAACGACCTAAAAATTGACAAAATCCAGGATGAAAAAGAAATGCAATACATGCTCTGATAGAGCGAGTCATTCTCTTTCGAAAGATGTATAGCACTATGCAAGAGACCGCCGACGAAATCCGCAATGAATCGTTGAAGAAGACGGCGGGGACTTATTGGATAACCTAATAATAAACAGCGCAGAGTAAAATAAATATTAAATAATAAATTAAAGGCTCAATAGTAAGGAACTACTACGTGAAATTGCGGCCACTTCCCAAATGAAGTGTTTCGTAAAATTCGGAACTTAAAAAATTCCGAGTGAACTCGCATAAGTCGCAAAGTCGCATAGGAAACCAAAGACATTGTTCGCGTAGTGACATATTTCGCCCAACGGTGTGAACATTCTAAGAAAATTTCGAAAGAGCAGTAGTGTAGAAAGAAGAAGCCCACTCACTTACAGTTCATCCACCAGATGGATTCAAATTGGATGAAGTCACAGCTCCTGGAGGATCGTGAACGCCAACGGCTGCCTAAGGTTTTAGCGTTTAACATTTATTGCGTGCATTCTAAGTAAATAAAAAGATAAGAACTCAAAAGCTTTCCATAAAACGAAACAATCCGTGTGAAGTCGTATGGCCGCCACAGTAAAATGAATATAAAAGAGAGGATCGCGATGAAAAAAGAAACAAAAGAGCAGAGCAGGCTTAGCGTATTGAAAATCAGCTTGTTATGCTGTCCAGTGCAGATAAACGAAGCTGGATCTTATCTCAACATCCGAATTGTGATCTTCAGATGATTTCCACCTCGAATTGAAGAAAATTTTTGCGTCATTTTAGAGTATTCCATACAGGCGTGTTTGTGAATAGTAGAGCAGTACAACGGCTGATGTCGGTCTCCGGTGCGGTCTTCTGACCAGACGTACGGGTCCCTTCGACGTCGTCTTATCTACATCGATTCCGGACGCAACATCGGCCCAGTGGTTGCAAACGTCACATCTCTGTATTGATTACGCTCGAAGTTCGTTGGCGTGCCGGAGCGCCGTTTCACCTGCTCTCACTCATCGTCGATTTCCCATCACTTAGCCCTCCTTTACGTGTCGCATCCGCATCAGCATCCGCTTCAATTCCATCGCGACATGACACTGCTCCATCGCCTGCCATCTGCTGACTCGACGTTCGACGAAGTGGGTCAACTGTCGGACGCACGTTTTCTGTGCGTTCTCACTGGGGCGCGTTATTCTTCTCGCCCTATTGCAGCCCCTGTGTGATTTTTACTCTTCGCACACGGCTCCTTATGAGGTCTGGACTGCACACCAACACTTTTCAAGCATTTCGTTCGCATCGCTACAGTCGATTTTCTGTACCGTTGTTCTACTGTCGGAGATTTGTATACCAATATCAACAGCTTCCACTTCATTCCGTACAGAGTCATGCTGGTCAATTCCCTGTCTCTTTACTGTCTCTGCTTTGAGGAATTCGCTCCTTGATAAGAATGAAACTTCACCACATAGGCCGTGAAGAATTCTGTGTTGATCCGGAGGTCATAAGTCTTAAGCAAAATTAAATATGTTACCTTTTTTCGAGCAGTTGTAATATTGGTAACATTAGCCAGCTAAATTTTGAAATGAAGAGCTTTATTTAAAGATTTATTGGATTTTTCTACAGTTTCTTTTTTCTTAGTGTCTTTTCTTATATTTTTTTTCTACAGTTTACAAAGGTTTTTGAAGCGGTCTTCAATGTGATCGCGGTTACGTAACCGACGGTGTGACTTCTCATGAAAATATTTTTTCTACACGAAAGAAACAACATTAGGAAATGAAATTGTACCTCATAAAATTTCTGGCCGTGGTCACTATATAGTATAAAAAAATCAAATCTTTCCGCAGCGATATGATCAGGAGGGCTTCGATTATTGCATGCATTTTTTATGGCAAACGATGTCAAGTTGAACCCTCCGATCTTAAAGAAGACCTTACGAAAAATTATAAATTTTCATTGTATATTTAATCCTTGAAATTTTATGGCGGCTGAAATTCAAGTTTCCAAGCCGCCTCCTTCAGATTAAAAAAACATTTTATTTTCATGAAAAACGGCGATTTCGAAGACGACCCCTCTTAATCACAAAGAGGATTGCTGCAGAAAGACTGTTTTTCATTGTGTATTAACCAGGGATAGAAATTTTGTGAGGTGCAGTTTCACCTCTTAACGTTATCCACCTCAGGTAAAGAAAATTTCGGTGGATGGTCATGCCTTCGGTTACGCCACTGTGATTGGTTCGAAAAGCGCTTCAAAAATTCTTTGCTGTAAACTCTAGAATTCTCGTACATCACAAAATAAGAATTTAAATTACCATTAGTAGTTAGCATCGAAATTTTAAAGAGTTCAGTCAAATCTGCTCCATATTGAGGGACGGGTCTATGTTTTGGGCAAAAGCAAACCCCTCGCTTAACCCTTGGTTTGACGCAGTGGTAGTTGGGCGTGGGCATCCTACTTCACTGATAGCCGAAGTACTTATAGCAGTTCAAAATAACTAGATTGAGTTCTACAATCGTGTACAGGGCTCCATTAGTCGTAATTTCTAGTTGGCGCATGTAGCACAGTCGGAGGTGGGGCCGGCGCTATCGCGCACCCCGACTTGATTTAAAGTTCTGTCCGCCCAGGCCATGCTTTGGATCTATCCTAGTCGGGGGGGGGGGGCACATAGCTAAACATTGTGTAACAAGTTGACTTGGGATTCACGGAGCGCCTCCTATAGAACAAAATAGGACCTAAGCTGAAAAAAAAATCACAAAAAAATGCATTTGGTTACGCCACGGTTGTGAGCAGACAAGGCCAAGTGCTCCCTCTCTGTAATGGATCCGGGCCCTAGTTTATACTTGCTCCACTGCGTGGCGCGGCATGATGGGATAGATATCAACCGGGCGGCGCAAAAAATCGATATCTATGGTGGTCGTGGCGGCGCAAGTATAAACTAGGGCTTAGGCAGCGGTCAATACGCCGCATGCCTCTTTATGTGCCTCCCTCACATGGCAAATCCCTGTTATGACATGTTAGACAGTGGTCAGCTGTGTTTGAATGCGCGTTGCCTCCGAGACGTCTTTACAACCGCGGCCATTTTTTGTTTACTGCTTGTTTACTCGTTTGTTTGTTCGTTTTTAGGTCCTATTTTGTCCTCTTTAAGGGGGTTAAAATGTTGACATATTCATCGACAGCCTACCGCAATTCACTGCATAAGCAAAATGCGCATTCATATTGCATCCGCGATGCCCCTATGGAGTTAGAATGCGCGTGATACATCCCACAAAGAACTGATTGGTGTCGATCTTTGCCCTTAATGTTTTATTCGGCTTGTCTTGCATGTATGTTTTCCATTTCATTGCGGTAGAGGTATGGCTTGCGCCCTGCCAATCACGCTTGCTTTTTTTTGTTCGTCACATTTGTATTTTTTATTATCTTATTTGTTTACTTATTTATTTTTTCAGATTTTCAATAAACTCCTATTCTCTGGCATCTGTATTTCCTGTTTTCATGTGCATTCATAGACATCTCGCAAAGCTTCCTAATAGACCTTCAGTGTGCTAAACTACGTACATTGTGTTGAATATAGCTGACGAATTCAGCAGGAGGCTTGATCTCACCTTGAATCGCTAATCGACTTTTGAGTTCAGTTCCCATTCGGACTAACTAGGCCTTCATGAGCTGATACCACGCGTTTGAGAGTGATAAAAATACGTCCATCCTGCCGGTGCAAGTTGCTTCATAGGCTAGGCACAAATCGAAACTGTCTCCACAATATTTGAAACAAGTGGAATACGTGGCGCATCCTATACAGTGTTTTATTGCCGTCGAACGTTATTCTTCATACGTTGTTACATTATTTTGCATGTTGTAGTATGTCCCATCCGTACGTGTTGTTTCGTGCCGAATAACATGTGCGCAATAGAAATATAAGGGCAAAAAAGATGGAAAAAAGAAAAAAGGTTAACCAATTCCTTTTCGGAATGCGCCACGCATTTTACTTCTACAGTATATCATGGATACAGTTTGAATGCACATTTGGCCTAAACAATGACTTGTCAATGCATTCGGTGTTTAATTCTTTACACAGATATCTCATACCAAACTCAAGGATGCTGAAGGGATGGAAGGCTTGGTCGGCATGGGTGGGACTCGAACCAAGATGCTCGATCCGGGGTGGCGCGGCGCTTCCTTTTCTGTGCTAGCGCTTGCACCATACAATTACAAAAAATTAAAATCATTGAGTAACGTAGTAACTGCAGGCAAAGAATGCGAAAAGCAACGTGTAGCTCTCTCTCAAAATTAAAACAAAGACAAAAACAAAACAACAACGATAAACCACCAAGAGACGTTCTTGATTTGCTATCCGATTCGTATTGCCTTCAGCAGCTCGGTATGCTTTTTTTCTCAAAAATTTTAGAAATCGTGTGAAAAAATCTAGCTATAAGAGCTGATCTTTCATTATTCCTTATTCCTTGCTAGATCTGATCTTTCCTATAACTACTTATATTATTATTATTTATATTATTACAGAAGATGTGAACAGAAGTTCTTGACAGTATTTTCAAACACACATTTGATTCTAGGTATTTTAGAGGTTATTAAGTTTTGTTTTGTATTTTTGTTTAGGGTGCCCTGCACCTGTTTTTTGATCTGTTTAATTTATTTCAAATACGTTTCCGCTTTAATCACATTCATTCGTGTACCATGAAGACGTCGGATGGATGTTCTGCAGAACATAAAAATAAAATAAATAGGAGGAATCGTCGTTATGATAGTTCTTCAAAGATATCTCTTCAGTGTGGGATCTGGACGTCACTCAACATCACTGTTTGCTTTCGACCATGAATCCCTGCTGTATACGCCAAAAAGTTAAATGGAAATCTCCTCGTTCTGATTAAGCTTGCTGTTTCCTCTCGGTTTATTTTTCAGCATATCACTCTCCGATTTGCCTCATTTGCTCAGCTAAGTGTTTACGTCTCGCTGCGAGAAACTCGCGAAAACAAGCTAAATGGTGCTTTGGTGTTGTACTTCTTCTGCGTTGCTACTGTGAGAGTGAGCAGGAAATGCAAACCTGGCCGTATTACCTACTTCGTGTTCGTTTGACATATCGACGTCAAGGGATGATTAGAACCCTCGAAAACGTCGAAACTGTTCGAAGAGCTGCTTTTATTTAAGCTATGTGTACCATTTTCAAATCAAATTGAATATTCATCTAAGCAACCTGAACTCATTTCAGATTAACTTTTTTCATGCAAGCTTGACGCTTTTGAAGTCAAACAGAAATCTTCGAAATTAGAACGAGCTTCGACATAACACTAGGATAAAGGATGAAGGACCTAACTTGTCCCTTTTGGGATGTGCCACGCATTCTACTTCTACGGGATGTCGCGGAGGCGATTTGAATGCGTGTTTGGCCATACAGTGACTTGCGGTGGCCAGCCGATGAACACATCAGCGCTTTATCCTTCCCAGACAAGTCTGGTATCAATTCACCGACCTCGGGGTGGTGGAAGGCTTGGTTACCTGGGCGGGAAATCCGAAACAAGAACCTGGTATCGAGTGCACGCGACAGTCGGCGCCTCCTCCCACTACGCTACACGCGCCTACTATTACACCAGAGACCTCCGAACAACTGACGAGGAAGGTCAAAGAGGTCACCGTGGAGTTTCTCAAAGCGACCTATATAGGGTTGTAGGGCGTTGTCTGGGAAGCACCATAGTGGTTTCCAAATTTCCTGCGGACCTCTGGGTAGGTCAAAAATGGCAAAAAACTGTACCGCTTCAGTGCGGACCGATAACGCAAAACTGACGCCTGGAATACCCTTGTCGTGCCCAAAAATAGTCCTGCAAAAGGTTTGGAGCTTCAATCATTGGTAGAACCTAGGAATTGATTAATTCCTAATTGAAGCGAGACGGCGCATTCACGGGAGGCGCGCGCCACTAAGGCCCCAGCGACTGGATGGCCGAGTGGTTAGCGTGGCGGACTTGAGGGAGGGAAGTCGAGGGTTCCATTCCGGCGGTGTGGTTTCTGCATTGCTGGGCGCACATTTTGTGTTTTTGCCACCGTAAAGTGCTTTTCTGTCACGACTAGGTGTCATATTCGATTTCCAACCCTGATTTCAACCTTCTGTGATACGATTTCACTTCAAAACACAAGTCACGCTAATTAATATGCAGTAAACTCTATAACAGTTGTGGTAACGTTCTATAAAACACGCGAAGCAAAGCAGCTTCTGACACCAGCAGCAGCGGATAAATGCCAAGGAAGAGCAGCCGGAGGCTTCCTGGCAGGCCGTGTCGACAGGCACTTCATCGAAGGCGTAGTCCGCCGGTGTTGAGAATTGCCCCGGATGCGTGTCCACATATCCAGCTGCCACCTACGCGCGCTACATGTAAGCATACGCTGCTCGCCTTCTCAAGCTGACACCTATTGGAATGAAGAGTGTCTCGTGTTGTGCAATCCCTGTCGTCACTGACCCATTCGTACACTGCTGTTCCAGTGCTATACGCCGACGGCCGACTTGGAGACAAGCTCTTTTTGATTTTACAGGAGGCTAGTGGATCGTTTCCTCAATGCGGTCACTGGTCGGCACCAAACCTTCTTATAGTGGCAGGAACGAGCCACGTCATGACGAAGCAACACGTCCCGCGCATTCTTTCGAGAATGCGTGGTTGGCTCTTCGGCAGCACCCCTAACCGTTGCCCTCCTTGACAGCAGGCATGGGTTCAGGGATCACGAGAACCTCGTTTCCGAGGTGCCTGTTGGAAAAGAGCTTAAGCTGATGTCAATACCGCCAGGAGCGACAAGCCTTTGCCAGCCTCTCGATGTATACTTCTTCCAGCTTTTCAAACGGTTCGTCCAGCGAATTCATGAACATGTGCTCCACTTCCGTCCGGATTTCAACTGCTTCTCAAGAGACAATACTTTGAAGGTAATCATGAATCGCTTCGGACCAGCTCACTTGATATTTAAATTTTTAAGGCAATTTTCAAGGCACCCGTCCTTGCAGGTGGTCAGTGAGACGTATAGGCAATTCTGCGCTCCGGTATTTTGAAGGTGTTTTGCGTACACGTGGGTGGCAGCTGGATATGTGGACACGCATCCGGGGCACTTCTCAACACCGGCGGACTACGCCTTCGATGAAGTGCCTGTAGACACGTCCTGCCAGGAAGCTTCCGGCTGCTCTTCCTTGGCATTTATCCGCTGCTGCTGGTGTCAGAAGCTGCTTTGCTTCGCGTGTTTTATAGAACGTTACCACAACTGTTAAACAGTTTATTGCATATTAATTAGCGTGACTTGTGTTTTGAAGTGAAGTCGTATCACAGAAGGTTGAAATCAGGGTTGGAAATCGAATATGACACCTAGTCGTGACAGAAAAGCACTTTACGGTGGCAAAAACGCAAGATGTGCACACAGCAATGCAGAAACCACACCGCCGGAATCATACCCTCGACCTCCCTCCCGCAAGTCCGCTACGCTAACCACCCGGCCACCCAATCCCTGCGCTCTAGTGGCGCGCGCCTCTCGTGAATGCGCCGTCTCGCTTCAATTAGGAATTGATCAATTCCTAGGTTCTAGCAATGATTGAAGCTCCAAACCTTTTGCAGCACTATTTGTGGGCACGACAAGGGTATTCCAGGCGTCAGTTTTGCGTTATCGGCCCGCACTGAAGCGGTGCAGTTTTTTTGCCATTTTTGACCTACCCAGAGGTCCGCAGGAAATTTGGAGACCACTCTGGTGCTTCCCAGACAACGCCCTACAACCCTATATAGTTCGCTGTGAGAAACTCCACGGTGACCTCTTTGACCTTCCTCGTGAGAATAACGTTTCTCCAACAAAGTTTAGTATGACCTTCTATGGAATTTTTTAAAAACTGCTCTGTCCCAATAACCGATCACACTGAAATTTTATTATTTGTTTTTATTTTTAGAAGAAAAATATTGATGCAAAGCTCGCTTTAAACTGCACGAAAACGACAATGTTTCTGCTCTGAATGAAGAGATTGCGCCACTCACCCATCCAGGAAGAGGCCCGGCTGTTCTCAGCACCTCCAATCGAGGTTGTGTGTTCAGATCCAGCCTATGCTCACGTTCCACACATCCTGGTCTTTCTTATCATTACATGTAAGGTTCTGGAGGTGGAATATCGTCGTGCACAAGAGGATATAAAACAGATGTGTTCCGCAGTTTATAAATTCTATCTGCTCAATTATCCGCAATTATAAGTTTTTTGTTTAAAAGTTTGGCATGCCAGATATAGCATGTAGTTATGTAGTAGTCATTATTTTAATTGAAACACGCATTTTCGAACGAAACTATGTCCAGGGATGTTGGAACATTTTGCTGGAAAAGCGGAAACGGATGTTCTGGATATTTTGTACATCACTGGTTTTGACTATGTGAAATTAAAGATCGAATACGGCGGGAACCTTCGCGCCCATCTAATATGGTATTCACCGCAGGTACAACATTTTTGGGTAAGATGGAGCTCGAAAGGCCTCCACTGTAAGGAACACCGTCGCTCACCCCTATTCTGATGTGCCTCTCTATCACGACGGCAGCGGCTTTCGCCCGTTCGAGCAGAGATGAGGCAGGCGTGGCGCCGCCGCGTCGTCATTCTAGTCTGGCTGGACGGACACTCGGGATGTTTTCGCGACAGTTTCTCCCCTCGCCGTGAGCATCGAGCGCGGACGGGGGTTGTTTTTCCCGTGCTGCCAGAGATCTCTGTAAAAGTCCAGGTGTTGTGGCATGCGATTCCCGCATTAGACGCGGCATACATGGCTACAAAGCAGGTTTAGAGGAGCGCTGCGTGCGGGCTGTCGAAGCTGTTCGCTGCTAATCTTCTCCATGACGATCACCTCGGTGTGCTCAGCTGTCGTCGTTCTTCATTCATACGCATGCATCATTGGATTAGGAATTGCCGTATGCGGTCGTCCATCCGGTTTTAGTTACCTGCTTATTCAGTCCCTTCCAGCTCCATCAAACCTTGAAGTTCTGTGGGCTCACTGAAGTGTGATCGTTTAATGTATTGACATTAAGGGAAATGGATTCTATTCTTGTTGTGCAAGGCTTTCCAGAAAAGTCTCTATATCGTACACAGCCTCTCAACTAGTGAGCAGTATAGTTGTGCTCTTGAAATTTTTTCAAATACTCGAATATTTCCCAGAAGTGCTCCGACACGCCTAACGGCGTGTCTCGCACTTGCGTCTGCAACATCACTGACCTACGGAAAGTAGTTTTTATAAAATTTAAAATTCGCTAGCATCTAGGATCTGCAGCGTACTTTTTCTTTTCTTCTGGTCCCAACTCTTGGTCCACTTCCTTGTTTCCACTATTGACCCCCTAACTGGTCTCTTCTTGCTGGTTCCCCGTCCTGCTCCCTCCTCCAGGTTGTTCCTTTCCTTCCTGGTAGCTCTCCTGGTCCACCCTAGAGGTCCCTCTTACTTCTCTTCTCCACCACCGTAGTGGTCCTCCCATGCTCACGGTAGACGTCGGTGACACGTATTCTGAATCCAGACGCTCAGGAACGCACGAACACGCCGCTGTGTCAAGCAAGAGGAGGCTGCGCTTCCTCTGTTGCAACAACATCCCATGATGAACGGCAGAAGTTGCCCGCGCGAGGTACGCCTCAAATCTACAGCGCGGGCAGCTAACTCAATTATATAGTGGTAGATTGCCTAAAAATTTCGAATATTCGATTTCGAATGTTTTCGAAAAAAGCGGATTTTCTGCATATTCGAATTCGAATGCATTTGAAAAACGAGATCTTTTAAATATTCGAATTCGAATAAAAACCGTTCGAATACCTATTCGAGTAGATCACAGCTATAGTGGAAGGCTCTATCACCTGTTGCCGTCTGCGCCTCGAATCCGCGTTCTTGGCACAGGTATTTTCTAGCCTCACCAATCTTTCCAGTCCTCTGGTACCGGCAAATTGGGGCCACACTTGTGTGGGAAGGACAAAACTCTGACTTGTCCATCGGCTGGCCATCGCAAGTCATTGTATGGGCTGAACTCAAGTTGCCTGCGCGATATTTATTTATTTGTTTATTTATTTCGAGTCGCGAATATGGTCCACGCATAGGAACACAAAACAAACAAAAAACAACAAAATGTCATCACACATTGGTAAACTACAATCGTATTTGCAAACTTCGACATGGTGTAATAGCTATAGTCCAAATCTTTATGGAGATTGTCGTATTTGCGAAGAAGCAAGTTGAGTTCTATGACAGTTTTATCGGTTATCGTCTGGTACACGCAATTTGAGCTCTCCTCTCTCTTATATCGTTAGTTTCCTCTGGGTTGATGGTATACATTGGATCCCAATGAATCATTTTCGGATATCCGATTCGGATAACCCGATCCGAATCATCCAAAAATCCGGTGCTCCCGAAATCGTCGTTATCCGAATCATCCAAAAATCCGGGGTCCACAAAATCGCCCTTATCCGAATCATCCAAAAATCCGGGTTCCGCAAAATCACCGCTATCCGATTCATCCAAAAATCCGGTGCTCCCGAAATCGTCGTTATCCGAATCATCCAAAAATCCGGGGTCCACAAAATCGCCCTTATCCGAATCATCCAAAAATCCTGGTTCCGCAAAATCACCGCTATCCGATTCATCCAAGAATCCGGTGCTCCCGAAATCGTCGTTATCCGAATCATCCAAAAATCCGGGGTCCACAAAATCGCCCTTATCCGAATCATCCAAAAATCCGGGTTCCGCAAAATCACCGCTATCCGATTCGTCCAAAAATCCGGTGCTCCCGAAATCGTCGTTATCCGAATCATCCAAAAATCCGAAGATTTTCGATCGGATCCAATGTATAGTTGATGGTCAGCTTTTTGCTAAAGTCCCCACACACTTCTGAGGCAGCACCGCGGTCGTATCCTTAACCATGGGGGAGGAACGTAGAGCTCGCCGCAGGTGGCGAGCGGCGAGCGGCGACAGCGGTAATAAGGGTTCACATAATTATTGCCGCCACCGCTGATTTCGCGCCGATTCGGCGCCGTCAGTGACCGTCTGCGCTCTAGCCTTTCGCGGCAGGGAGCGGCCAGAGCGCGGACAGAAGGCGGGAGGGCGAATAGCAGCAGCAGGTCCCGACTCGAGCAGCAGGAGCAGGAATACAGCACCTTACCGCTCCGTGCCTCTGCCGCTTGCCGCGTGCAGCACTGCGGAAACGGCGTAACCCATGGTTTTCGCCGCCTCCCACCCGTCGCTCGCCGCAAAAGTGTGTGGAGGTTCTAAAGATTTTGAATACTGTGATAAGACCTGCTTTTTTCGCCTGTGTTTTATTGAAGGCGTGCAAAAAAGATAGGATAGTAAAGTTCAGATATCACGTAAAAGTAAGTTGCGAGGCGCATCCTAAGCAGGAATTGTTTAATGCTATCGTTTACCCTTTTATGCTTTATCCTTAATCCGCTGTAGAGTATTTTCTTAAACAGAAGAGCAGGAAGACGAGAAGCTATTTCCCTTTCTACTAGACTCAAATGAAACAGGTAAAATTTATTCAGAGGTTTCGCACATGTCTCATTTTCACGCAAAACTGGGCACTGTTCAGGCCAATTTGAAAAGTTTTCTTGCCAAATTAAACGATCCAGTTTCTAAAATGGTCAACATAAATTTTCGATCATAAAAAATTTACATTAACTCTTCGTGAAATGTTATCAATCCACCTCAAAAAAGTGAATACGCTGCCAGAATTTCTGTTAGACGTTTACTCTGTTTGCTAAAAGAAACGGTATTAAAATGGTATTAAGCCTCTTTTTGAGTACAGGCACAACAGCTTCATGGTTTGTTGTAGAGTTCGCATCACGCCTACTCCATATCGTTTTTGTTGAATTGATAGGAAAAGCCTGTTTACATCGTGTTAGGCATTGAGCAACTATAGGTCAGAAGCGGTTGAGAAAAACACGCAATCTTCACTGTTCAGCTTCAAGAGAAACGGCAGTTGTTCTACGAATCATAAAAACAGTGTGAAGTGCTGGACGAATGCACGACGCGATCTATTCATCCTACGGCGAGGCGGAAAATTAATGATCCATTATTTAAAAAGTAAGTATAGAAAATCGCTGTAGGAAAAAAGGGAATTTTATGAAATTTTAAAGTGTTCCATTTTATGGGCAGGGAATTTACAAAATTTCGGTGGAGGTGAAAAAGTCTTTTTTTTTTCAAATTGAATGTTCATTTCGTCCTTGTTAAAAGTAACTTAGTTAGCCTTTGAAGGCATTTATTTTTGATTTAAAAGCTGTTGGTTTGAAAGTGTCCAGCTGTTCATGAAGATGGTTATTTTCATTCACCCCAATGTTACTATAACTCTCGTAATAGTCAATGTATCATAGTGACATTTTATAGCTGTCTTGAGGAAGTCATTATCTATCAAAGCGATATATTCATTAAAATAAGAAAAAAAAACGTAATAAAAACGTGTGTAATAACCCCAGCTTTGATCAAAACAGTTAACTTTAATCGAAGTTAGGGTTACTTGAAACCAATCAAAGCGCCGGAAAATTGACCCGACCGAAAATAGCGGCTAAAAGCCGTCATGGCCTTCCTTTTCTTGTGCATCCTTTACGCCCAGTTTGTCACCCAGACGAGCATACTCGAAGTTCTATTCCGATACAGGGATGCAATCTCTGCTGAGTATTCTTCAAAGAAGACTCACTGTTCTGAAAATATCTTTATTGCACGAAAGAACATGTAAAGTATATGTATGGAAAAAAGATCTCGTGAAAAAGGTTTTTGATCAATTATTTTTTTTTTTTGCGTTTTTTTCATTCCCGTTCGGCTGCACATCTAGAATCCCACTACACTGAATTTGCATAATGAGACCTTTCATTACCATTGTTGGACGTTGCACGTTATACGAATACAGTCGTTGAAGATCGCTCATTGAAAAAAAGGCGCTGTTTTTCAATCCCTGTCATTGCACCCGGATGTTCCACCCGGCCGCAGGTTTTGTTGTCCTCTTCCGTCATGCCGGTTTCTATCTGACACAGACCTTTTCTCCATCAGAGCAGCTGTGAAGCGTTTCTTAATCCTTCGACAGCTTCTTGAAAGCCGTTTTTCGGATGTTCTGCTATATTTCCTGTTCTTTCACGTGGGATTATTTGTTGCTGTTTTGTGGCGAATTCCTCTCCTTTGTCATTCACTTTGCCGTCTCTATTTTGTAATGGTGATGTACTCCTCGATATCTGTAAAATCGGCTATCTCTTCGCCGATTGCTATTCGTAGGGGCGTGTGCAACAGTCGGAGGAGGCGCACCACGAATCTATTCAAGGTTCGGGTCACGCCCAGGCCAATTAACCATTCCAGTAGTCCACAATTAATGAACCAATACCATATTTGCCCTGTAATCATAAAACACTGACTTATCCAATTCATTTTCTCTAAGCGTCAAGTGGCCGGTACCGAGGATTTAAACTGTTACAACAATGTTTTCTTGCGTCGGTAGTGTAATGGAGTAGACCATCCCTGCCCGCTCAGCAGGGTGCTGGTTCGAGTCCCGTCTGGCGCTAGAGTTTTGATCGCAACAAAACATCGTTGTAACTGACTTGTTCATCGGCTGGCCACTGTAGGGCACTGCATACCTCAAGTTCAACTCAATTCATTCTGTCTTTGTGACGTTTGTAGAGGTGAATGCGTGGCGTATCCTTGAAACAGATTGGTCAACAAAGTACTTTTAATCCTTATCCATACACTTTTAATCTGCTTTTCGTAGTCTTCTGATAAGGAGTGGTGAACGCCGCCTTTTATTCGTTATCCATCCACATCTAATCCGCTTCTGGTGGTCTTCTGAAGAAGAACATTACCCTCTACGTAAAAGAGGATCGCCCCGTCACTCACTCATTGTACCGAATTCAGTTTACAGGAGCTGCTCGCAAAGCTGACTTAGAACCCGTAGCTCGACTCTTCTGATGAGGTCAACATTAGGATCAGGCTCCTAGTGCTTCCTTCTGTCAAAGCTGTTCGAAAGTAACTTCTTCATTCGAATGATTATCGAGCTAACTTCCGCGCCTTCAGTATCATAGCCAAATTATCAGGCTTACTTGAAGTTTCCAACGTAGTGATAGCTTCTGATGCGGTCGGCTTGATCTGATCTTTACTTTTAGGCTCTGAAGAAAGCGATAGCTCGAAACGTATTAGCCAATAAATATCTATAGAACCTGGTGTTCATAAGAGATGTTGATACCTTTACGTAGAGAAGACGATGTAGTTCTAGCATATGTAAAAATATATTTGACTAAAGCAAAACTGAAGAGTTTAGGGTATTTAGAAATATATTTTTGGAATACTAGTTGTTTATTATAAAGAGCGGGGCTTGAAAATACATAGCAGAAAACGGTTTGCGAAGCTTGGGAAGGAACTGCTTTTCTTGAGCCTTTGCTAATTTTCTAGGTAATATTCAGATTTTCACTCTTGGTATTTGAAGATCTACTGCTGGTATCACAATGGGATGGGAGCAATAGTGGCGCAAAATGCCCTCCGGCAGTTCATGAGTTCTAGCTGTCCAATTGTTCGCAACATAAGGATTGCTAATGGCGGGTTTTATTGAAGGCGATACTCCAGGTGTAACAATTTTTACCTTAACGGAAATGTTGGAGAGTGAACGAAGTTATGATCATTTGAAGTTAGAGGCCAAAAACGGCGTAAACCTTTCTTACAACTTAGTAGCTTGCTTAAAATTTGATTCAGTCAATTCGAAATCTCACTGTTATATCATCACACTGTGCTTTCGTTCATGGTGTCACTTTTCGCATCTGATTTGCTACAAAACGCTTTTAACTTTACCAAACCAGTGTGTGCTGATGTCGTGCTTTTTCCTTACTTCATCAATGTCAGTTTATTAAGGTTGTACAAAATTTGTTTTCTTCTTTTCTATCCTGCATCCTTAGTGCACATAAGGTGACGCCAAGATAAACAAATAGATAAATAAATAAATGGGATGAGGATAAAGTATAAAGGACGATGTTGCTCAATCCTTTTTGGGATGCGCCACGCATTCTACTTCTGTTGGACGGAGACGATCTGAATGCGTAATTGGCCATATAGAAAGACTTTCGGTAGCTAGCCGATGACCAAATCAGCGCTTCATCCTTTCCAAGAAAGTCGGTACCAATTCGCCGGCCCCGGACGGATGGAAGGCTTGTTTGGCCTGGGCTAGAAATCCGAACCAGGAACCTGGAATCGAGTGATCGCGACGGTCGAGACCTCGTCCGACTACGCTACACGCGTCCTTAAATAATAAATAAATAAATAAAGGGATAAAAAAGGATAAAGGACGGCGTTACTCCATCCCTTTTGGGGTACGCTACGCATTCTACTTCTACGGGATGTCGTGGAGGCGATTTGAATGCGTATTTGGATGACTTACGGTGGCCAGCCGATGAACAACTCAGCGCTATATCCTTCCTAGACAAGTGGTATCAATTCACCAACCCCGGAGGAATGGAAGGCTTGGTTGGCCTGGGCGAGAAATCCGAACCAGGAACCTTCAGGTGTACGCGACATCCGGCGCCTCCTCCGACTGTGCTACACACGCCCGAATAAACCCCGCGCAGCATTTTCATTTGGGGGTGGGAGGAAGTAAGGAGGAAAATGTTTTTAAATTAACGAAAGATTTCTCATTTCAACGGAACGGCGCTGGTTCACCATGTAAGAATTGCTTTCCTAGGAATACGAACTCATCTCGTTTTCTCCTCAGCGTTTGCGTTTTTTTCTGTTGTCGTGAAAATTGGAATTTTCTTGTTCTCTGTTCATTCCCTGCTTATCCGCCATAGCAGATTTCAGGATTAGGGTTGCCACTCAACGTCTTGAATCAGACATCGGGATTGCACGTAGCCTAACAGTATATTCTTCCACAAAAACAGTTTTCTGTGATGACGGATCGGAAGCGAGATTGTGAGGGTGTAGGAAGTACCCGAAATCCGAAAATCCAACTTTTTTATTACCTGTGCATGCCGTAGATGCTGACAGGTAGTGTATATTTTCCTTGTTGTCATCTGTCTTTACTTTCTTTACTTTTTTATTCCTTCATCAGCTTCTTTCCTATCTTCTATCCAAGGCTGTCTAATTGCCCTCTTCTCGTGAACTATAGGAGTAGTTGTTTTTCTGGGCTTATTTGTTGAATCGCTGAACTGTTCGGTTCCGATAACATGTTAGGCTTTTTAAGTTCATGGTTTTCAAATCGAGCATTATTGTTTATATTATGCTGTCGCAAAATTAATCGCCGAAGCGAACCGCTTATTTCAAACTGCTATAATTCAGCTGAAACACAACTATATTAATCAATGTAAAAAGCACCATAATGTGTACATTATTGCCAACGAACAGGTAATGAACGTGATTCTTTACAATAAAATCTGAGATCACAAGAATTAACGAAATCAAGGAGGGCACATTCAACGTCGGCCAAATTAGTGAATTGTAGGCATTGGATCTGACGGCGATCCGGATAAATTGGATTCGTCATTTTTTCCAAACTCTAGTTAAAAAGATTGAGCGAATAATGGCATCTTTGAAAAGCTTGGATCCTAGAGCGGCTCGGATAGGGGCCATTTTCAGAAGATGAGTTTTCAGAAAACTCAGATAACTGATTTTTGATAGGAAAACTGATATCCTATTCGATTCGGATATCCGATGTGAAATCCGAGGATAAAATAGTTATTTGGATTATCTGAAAATCTTTACTGTTAAGGCTGCTCTTACCCGAATCATTCCAAGATCCGGAGCTTCTCAAAAATGTTATTATTCGCATACTCTTTTTAACAGGATTTGAAAAAAAAATGAAAAATTTCGAATTATCCAAATCAGTGTCGAATCCAATGTCTAGTGAGTTGTTTTCGGCACACGTGACAGTCAGGAGCTCGGAAAAAGTGATATTCGGTGGGAAAATGTCGGTCGGAGGAACATGGAGGGTGGGACAGAACTTCCATACCTAAATGGATCAATTTTCGCCGAGTGATTTGTGAGCCTTGCGTTGTCCAACAGTAACGGCCCTCCTCTATTCACCACTGCCGGTCACAATTTTTGCAACTTCTCATACGTTTGTTTTAAATCACAGCAGCAAGACTATGATGTGATTGCCTGATCAGGTTGCAAAAAGCTGTACATAATGACCTTTACAACACCACCACAAAGTAAGCATAACTTTTCTAGGGTGAAGGTCGGGTTTAGGAAAGGATGTTGGAGGAGCATCATTATCCATCCAGACAATTCCCCGCTTCCTGTTATCGTAAAAGACCCATTTTTCATCTACAGTTATGATGCGGTTTACAAAAGGCTCATTTTGAAGCGTACTAACAGGTTGGAGCAAGTGTCGAAACGTGTCAGACGCTGCTCATCGGTCAGCTCATGAGGCAGCCACTTCGACATCTTCACCTCGCCGATTCTCTCCAAATGCCTTGCTACCATACTATGATGTACGCCAAGGTCCTCTGCGCTCCTCAAATCTTCATCGTCGAGCGAAGACCTGCGCTCGTGACCCGGTTTTTCTTCAAGATCAACATCGCCAGAAGCGAATTTTTCGAAGCAGAGCCTCACCCTTCGTTCGCAAGGACTCTCCATCCCAAAAGCGCTGCTAAGGTTACGGGATGCCTCTGCCGCAGAATGTCCCAATTTAAATTTGTAAAGCATGGTGACTCGACAGTCGCGTCGGTCATGATTTTACGGAGCCCTGGAATAGGTCGGCTTGAAAAGTTAGAGCGACATCCGTATACGTTCTTTGAAAGAGCAAGAACAAACCTACCAAACGGTGTGTATGACTTTCCCTGAGACGGAATGATTTAGGTAAAAAAAACTTATTTATTTATCCATACATCGAAACGGAGAATAATTTTGCGACAGCCTAATAAATAAATAAATGGAATATCACAACGCCCACTAGCTTTCGTTTGAATACTGCAGCTGTGTTCGCTACAGTTCCGCCCAAGGAATTAGTTGTTGATCTTCTGCTTGTGACCATACTCCTGCATTGCCGTGAAGGTTTTGTGGTTCGCGTTCAAGTGGTATTCTCAGTGGTGTTTTACACACTACTGTTTTACCCTTTCACTAACGTATGTGCTTTCAGGAGAAGAAAAGAAGCCGGCCGTCATCCTCGTCAAAGTGCGTGAAGTATGAACGCTGCACCTGGCCAGGGCGGAGGGGCTAATCTGCTAAGTGGAATTGCAGCTCAAGTGGGTTTTAAGGACACTCTTCTTGCCTGGAAGAGGATTATTTCCTTGTAAAAGTATATAGAGGTGAAAGCCCATGCCATCAATTTAATAGGGAGCGTATCAAGAAGTGCGTGTAGTTTCAATGGTTATGAAATCCTTATTTGCTTAATCACAACTGGGGATGTATCCATACTCTGTTCAAGGTGAGAGAACTGAAACTTTTCTATTGCGCTTCTTACACTATAAGTTGCGCCGTGCATTCTACCAGTTGCCTTCTATACTTGGTTTGTTTCCTGAATGCTGTCTGCATGACAGTCATTTATCAGCGACGACTATATTGCTTCCTAACCTCCAATTTCGCTTGTTGTTGAGTCTAACCAGGAGACTATCTCAACGGTAGGTCGGAACGGCCCAAGTGTTGTGTATGGGCAGAATCGGGGCTCAAGTTGGCTGGAAACAGCGATGACGAGCGAGCGATGGTGGCGTAGTGCGTAGAGGGGCGGCGTAATCCCCATAATCGCCGTTTCCAGCCAACTTGAGCTCGCCCTCCGCGTACAGGCATATGGCTAACACCGCCAACGGCCCAACTTCTGTCGTCCCTAACTCTGCGTAGAGTTCTAATGGGGTCGAGATATTTGCATTTTCTTGCTTCCCAGAGAGAGGCGATTCTGCCCATATACAACACTTGGGCCGCCCCGTTGAGATAGTTTTCTGGTAAGGAATTTTTCTTCACTAAGTGTCATCTGTAATTTTTCATGCTAAATTTAATGCAGAGAACCCCTAAAGCCACAAAGTTATGTAACTTTCCTCGGATAATTGATAAGCAGTTTCAAATAAAGGATAATGCATAGAGGTCGACATTAATCCATAAATGGCAGTCCTCAAATCGTCATGAAAATTTTATCAACTTTAAAATAAGAAGTTCCTCCGCTTATATGAAGACGAAAAGAAAGAGTTTCTGCATAATACGTTGATACGTTGCGCCAAGCAGACGTCAGCTATATCGGAAGGATTACCTGACTGATGCCATGTATGTAGGTCAGATAGAATTGTATAAGTGACAATCTGTTTTACGCCTTTGTTAATCCTTTTCAAACATTTCTTGAATGAACCCCATTTGCTTAAGAAGAATACAGGGTAAAAAGGGGTAAAAGATCAATCTCTCCGCGAGGTGCGCCATGTATTCTATACCTCTGCGGTATATCGTCAAGGCGACTAGAATACGATTTGGATTATACCACGTCTTGCGGTAATTAGCTGATGGATGACTAGTCAGTGTTCTCTTCTTCCCAAAGGATTCTCGTAGCAGTCTACCAACCCGGAGGCCTGAAAGACTTGGTGGCCTGGGCGGGGCCCAAATCAAGTAGCTGCGATTAAAATGCATGCGACGGCCGATGTTTCTTCGAACGGCGCTACTACACGCCCCACTCAGGATTTTGCTCACGAATATTCAGCTCACAACGCATCTTTTCAAAATAAATGTGGAGACATATAGTGACGTGAATATGTGATACCGTCCATCCTTTCTTGGACTGGTGTATCACTTTTTACCATATCCTTGGCACTTGGTTGGGCATAAGTCTTTTACCCATTTTTTGCAACATTGTGGAGTGCTGGGGTGCGCCATGCGTTCACCTGATTCTATGATCGCAAATACGACTAACATGGGAAGGGTCTGAAGCGGTGAAAGCAATCATATAGAGAGAATCTCCACCCTTCATTTAGTATGACAGTGTGTTTCCGTTTTGCCAAGCATTAAACCAAACGAGTAGGGGTCCTTAAGGTTTACCGTATCCATCACAAGTCGTTGTGGAGGCCAAATACGCACCCAGATTGTCCCATGCTCAGTCGTTCGTTATCTAGGATCCGCACAACCAGTTGCTATTGTGGTGAGAATCTGTTGCAGTGGGTGTGGCGGGCTGCGCCGATCGGTCAGGTGAGGTTCGTCGGCCTAACGGCCGCCTACGACTGGATGGGGGCTTCGCCCCAAACCCCGAGAATAGGACGCCATGGCCGCTACGGGTTTCCTATTCTTCCCTAGGCCTTCTGACCTTTATGTTAATCGAGATGGATCGATTGATCCGACGTCAGATTCGTGTTCAGCGACCTCGATTACCCCCAGGGCCGAAGTTTCGTGCCGCTTGAACGTCATCCCCAAAAATCGATAATATCGATCGATATCGATTGGTCGACTTCAGACTCGTGTTCAGCGACCTCGACTACCCCTAAGGCCGAAGTTTCGCGCCACTTGAGCGCCATCCTCAAAAATCGATAATATCGATCGATATCGAATGGTCGACTTCAGATTCGTGTTCAGCGACCTCGATTACCCCCACGGCTAAAGTTTCGTGCCGCTTGAACGTTATCCCCAAAAATCGATAATATCGATCGATATCGATTGGTCGACTTCAGATTCGTGTTCAGCGACCTCGATTACCCCCACGGCTAAAGTTTCGTGCCGCTTGAACGTGATCCTCAAAAAAATCTATATTGTCGATCGATATCGATTGGTCGACTTCAGATTCGTGTTCATCGACCTCGATTACCCCCAGGCCTGATACCTGCACGTCATTGTCATGGCTTAACAAGACGAAATGTGATTAGGTTAACTATGGCTGAACACTCGTCTCCTTTGCAGGTTCAATACGTTTTAAAGGCTGACACAGGTTTGCCGTGCGCACGCTAGTCTCCTTTACATGTTCAACACGTTTTGCAAGTTTACACAGGTTTGTGACAGGTGGCGATGTCCGTTCCTCCACGTGGTGCCACTGGAAACTGTTCGCTATGCGAGCTAAGCTAAACACGGACACTCGATTGCAGGCGACAGGCCCTTGTGACAGGCCGGCCTATGGAGATCCCATGTCACATCACATGGTTGATGGCGTTAACTGTTTGTCGAGATAATGCTACGGCGTCCGCGGGAGCCGACGCGCACTCGCAAAGCCCGGAGAGTGTGAGAAGTATGCGAGGGTCCCTGATGCGAGGACGGCATCGGGGGGCAACTGAGCAAGTCCAAAAGTCCCGTAACGTAAGCAGGACCCGCGTTGCTACGCTGAATGTGAGTAGGTTGACGGGCCGCTCGTGCGAGTTGGTAGAAGCACTGGAGCGAAGACGAATCGACTTATGTGCGGTACAGGAGACGAGGTGGTCCTGTTGCAAGTCGAGGGACATAGGCCGAGGCTTTAAGGCCATTCTGTGCGGCAGTCCCAGGACCACCAGCGGTGTTGGTGTGGTCGTCTCCGAACGTTTCCGAGATGCGATTGCAAGCGTGGAACGTTTCAGTGACCGCTTGATGAAGGTCGTTGTTGCTGCTGAACAGCGTATGTATCATTTCTTCTCTGCATACGCTCCGCAGACAGGCTGCTCCGAGCGAGCGAAGGACGAGTTTTGGACCCTGCTTGATGAGAAGACAGCAGAGGTGCCGCCAGAAGACGCTGTCTTTGTCGCAGGTGATCTCAACGGCCACGTTGGGACTGCGAAAGATGGTTACAGCTGTCATGGCGGTTTCGGTTATGGAGCACGTAAAGCTGATGGTGAGCGAATTCTTGAGTATGCGGACTCGCATAATCTCACCATCGCGAACACAATGTTTCGAAAGCGTGACTCCCATTTCGTGTCTTTCTATAGCGGGAATAACAAGACACAGATTGACTTTATCCTTATCAAGCATCGCGATCGAAGGCTGGTCACAGATGCGAAGGTTGTGCCATACGAGACTGTCGCCACGCAGCACCGTCCGCTGATCTGCACACTTAAGATCGCCCCTCCGAGGCTGAGGCAGGTCGAGCGATGCGGACCATCAAGGATCAAGTGGTGGCGGATGAAAGAGAAGGACGCAGCTGTTGTTGCTCGTATTCGGTTGCCGACGGTTACCAATGTTGAGGAGACATGGAAACGTGCAACCGATTCGATACTACAAGCTGCACGTTCCGAACTGGGCATGACGAAGCCTGGACGGCGTAAGATTGAGAAGCAGACTTGGCTGTGGACTGACGACGTCAAGGAAAAAGTCAAAGAGAAGAAAAGACTATATCACGCTTTTCTCAGCGACAAGACAGCCGACAATTGGCGTATGTACCAAGAAGCGAAGAGGGCGGCTAAGAAGGCTGTTGCCGTTGCAAAAGCTTCTCATTATGAGTATGTCAACGAGAAACTCGAGACGCGCGATGGTGAACGACAACTTTATCGGCTTGCCAAAGCACGCCATCGCCAGAGCGAGGACATCGAAAAGTTCTTTGGCATCAACGATGAGAATGGCCATCTGCTGATGAACCGCAAAAGGGCTATGGAACGATGGCATGACTACTTCGAGAGAATTTCAACAGTAGGGTTTGCCCATCCGCCTATCCCTTGCGTCCCTCCTACGCACGGTCCTGTGCAGAAAACCACTGTGGAGGAGACGGAAGCGGCTTTGAAGAAGATGAAGCCAGGCAAAGCAACGGGCCCTGACGACATAGCGGCCGAACTATGGCACTCGAGGTGCTGGAATCCTGCTGAATGGCTAACGAAGTTTTTCAACCAGGTTGTTGCGGAGAAGAAGGTTCCTGGTAGTTGGCAGCAAAGCACGACGATCCCGATCTGGAAGAAGAAGGGCAGTCCCGCGGACTGCACAAGTTACCGTGCAATCCGATTGCTCTCGCACAGTATGAAAATATTTGAGCGAATTGTGGATGGACGTATTCGCGAGATCGTCCGGCTTTCCACCAACCAGTGTGGCTTCGTAGCCGGCTGTGGCACCATCGACGCCATTCATGCTGTTCGTCTTCTTGTGGAAAGACATCGCGAGAAACAAAAACCGCTGCATCTTGCTTTCCTCGACCTGGAGAAAGCATTTGATCGTGTACCGCGTGAGGTCATATGGTATGCCTTACGACAGCACGGTGTCCCTGAAGAACTGATCGAGTGGGTGCGCATTCTTTACTCTTGTCCTGAGAGTCAAGTGCGAGCGCCGGCCGGCACATCCACGGAGTTTCCAATCTCCGTCGGTGTTCACCAAGGTTCCACGCTTTCCCCACTTCTTTTCATTGTCGTAATGGATGCCATTTCGCGAGACCTTCAGAAGCCTGCTCCTTGGACGCTGCTCTATGCAGATGACGTAATGCTTGCCAGTGAAGACAAGGCCGAACTTGAGCGACAAGTGCAAGCTTGGTGTGACCGCTTGGCGGCGTTCCGGCTCAAGCTAAACGTCCAAAAATCTGAGTACTTGACGACAGACGTAAACGAGACTGGGTCCATTGAGATCAATGGCACTATGCTCGTACGAGCGACACATTTCATGTACCTTGGATCTGCAATTGCGTCTGATGGTAGTCTGACGTGCGAGGTGAACTCACGCGTGAGCGCAGCGTGGTCCAAATGGCGCTCAATGACAGGCGTTCTGTGCGACAGAAAGATACCGGAGCGCTTAAAATCAAAGATCTACAGAACCGTCGTCCGACCAGTAGCGATGTACGGTGCTGAGTGCTGGCCTGCAACGAAGGAAGTTGAGAGCCGCCTCAGCGTGATGGAGACGAAAATGCTGCGCTGGACGGCTGGTGTCACGCGTTTGGATCATGTTCGCAAAGTCTCCGTACGTCAAAGGTTTGGCGTTGCTCCAATTGCTGACAAGCTACGTGAAGCTCGCCTACGGTGGTATGGCCATGTTCTTCGTGCGGACGGCGACACCGTTCGGAAGATTGACCTCAACATAGATGTGCCCGGAAAACGGCCTAAAGGACGACCTAGGCAACGCTGGCTTGATACGTTGCACGTGGACTTAAAGGAAGCTGGTATCCACCCCGATCAAGCGTTTGATCGTGCGAAGTGGCGTCATCATACCAAAAGAGCGGACCCCGCTGCTGAGCGGAACAAACGCTGAAGAATAAGAAGACACAGGTTTGTGACACACACACAGACAGACGGACTAACGCTTTTATATTAGTAGGATATATATATATATATATATATATATATATATATATATATATATGCATACGCATATAAGTAGATATGTGCTATGTATACACATCTGTATATACAGGTATATACATAGAAACAGGTTCTCACCACAATAGCAACTGGTTGTACGGGTCCTAGATAACGAACGTCTGAGTACATCCCGTGGAAGCAGAATTCGTGGCACATTCCGCCAAGGGATTAGCTAATGTCTGTCTTTAACCCTTATCCGTTATTTATTTGGAACGACTTCGAAAGCTAGAGACAGCGTGATTTTTGGCACTCTTTGGAGCACTAATTTTGGCTTGGAGAATTACCAATAATGTTCAGTGAAGGAAAAAAGCAATTAATTTGCCAATGAATGAATGTCATGCGGGCGGCATTCAGGCCACCATCCAAGCCGGCAAGACGACATAGTACACTACGAGCGTTTAAGGCTTTTGTTTGAAATTTTATAAGTTTTGCGAATGATTATTGTCGGCGAACCAGCTGGTTATCCGCGTTTCACAAAAATCCGTCGGTATCGGGAATGGTTCAAAATAGCCTTCATAAATTCTAAGGGTAGGCATGTGACTTGGTGAATCTATGAATATTCAACTGATTGCGCAAATTTCAGCACCTAGCCGCCCTCTCTGGTGTCCTTGTGGGGCAAAACAATTTCAACCAAGCACAAATGGCCAACCTTGCCGCTGCAGGTGAGTCTGCTACCGGGAAGTATTCCTTTAACTTTGAGATTTTCATTTTGTTGACGCGTGATTTTTGTTCTGCTAAAATGTCTGTGACCAAATATTTGCCGTTGGTTAGCACACGCGTTGCTAATCTCTCCTTCTGACTCGTGTACCTTGTCCACCTTCCAGATTCCATGTGAAATTCTGCGTTTCTGATTGCCAAATTTGTCCCAGTTTAAAGCATGTTTTGGAATTAAGTTTTTCGAAGATTTTGTGAAATAACGCGTTCCTGGTCCTTCTACATTCCTCCATTTAGAAGTCTCACTATTCATCTGTTATTGAACCCCATGTTGCGGCTCAGCTTGGGTCCAGCTTATAAGCACATGTTGTGTACCTGTCGCTCCTTGATCTTCCAGTTGCTCGAGCGGATATCAGAAACGTCTCCATTCGTCCCTGTCGCGTGCCAGAATGCTCCAATGCATCCTCCTCCATCGAGGGAGAAGAGGAAGGTCATGTCGCTTTTTCAGGGCTTTCACGAAGAAGTCCGACCAACGCGGTGGTCGGCGTCCTGGTGTTCTCTTGACATTCCTCGGAGCCCACTCGGTGACGGCTGTCGTACAGCGGGTGTCTGCGAAGCGCATTACGTGGCCGGCCCACTTAATTTTCGATGACGTGGCCCATGCGACAACGTTTCTAATGTTCGAACATCGACGAAACTCGGAACTCCCAGGGCCTTCCCTCCCCTAAGAGAATCGTGTCACCCCAGCATCGTCTCTCGACTCCAAGCTGCACGACGCTGATCGCTAGTTCATCCTGCTTTCATTTGGCGCAGGTCTCTGAGACGTACATTGGCACAGGAGGAACAGTGGAGTCGAAGAGGTGAGCACGGAGCCGGTCGTTCTCGCTTCGTCTGTCTGATGCTCTGTGTTATGAACAGGATGTCGTCAGCGAAGCGACGATGGCGCAGTTGTTGACCATCAATCCTCGCTCCCATGTCTTTCCATTCCAGATGAGCACTGGCTGGGCTTCTTCGGGTGTTCGGGTCTGATCCGGTCGGAGCCTGCTGTACGATCAATCCTTCACCGACGAGATGGCGTGTTGGGTCTCGGAAGGGAGGTCGGAGGGCGCAACACATTCATCCTACGGAAGATGGCATGGGGCAGGAGGACGTGGCTATCGAAGAGATTCCGGTGCTCCACTCTGTCGTATCAGCTGGAATTACAGACGTCTCTTGGTGGTCATTGTTGCAGTAATTATGCGGTGTGGAGGAAGATGTCTCGAAATATGTGACCAAATTTATAAAAGGCATGCACGAAGATTCGGGTCAGAATTGCTTTTCACTGAAGGTTCCGTTCTGGATTGGATCTACTTCCTGTCAACACCATCGTTCTGCATAACAGGACGTCCGGATAAAGAGTGCGGAATCTACTCTATATGAGGAGATTCCCACTAGGGAAGAGCCAGAGGGGGCTGTAGGGAAAGAGCAACTGCTGGAGAGAATCCTCGTAGGCAGAGAACTGCGGATAAATGTAAAAGTCCAGGTTTGTCAGCTCTGAAGGATGCGCAAGACGTGACTCTGAGGGAAGTCAATCGAGAAGGCGTTTTTCCGGTATCAAGGGTGTGAAATGTACGAGTTGGGTCTTCTGAAACAAACGAGTAAGGGAGGTTAAGCGTAAGCTTGTTCAGGTGAAGGGGATCTCAGCAGATTCTTCTGCGACTGGGACGTTATCTGGGCCCTAAAGAGAGGGCTGCACAGGATGGTACTCAGCGCTGCCCTTCTTCCCTAATGTTAAAAGAGCGCATGAAAAATAGCTTCACGCAGCCGAAATCGGGATACATCGGTGGGCATACGCCTAGACCCGAAGGAATGCGATGCGACGAGAGGGGGGGGGGGGGGGGAGGAGGGCAAGAGGTATAGCTGTTATTCATAGGAGGTAATCGGACGGAAGTGCCATAGAAGTATCATAAGAAAACTACCTGAAGATCACCCAGTAAGTAGGCGGTGATGTCAACTAAAGCCTCGTGAAAGCAACTACGAGTATCCCTGCAGAAGAGATGAAAGGATACCATCAAAACACTGGAGTCGACTGGAAAGGCATAAGGCATGCAACCTTTAAAGCCATGGTGGTTGCGGTTGAAGAGCGCAGGAGAACGGTGGCGTTGCGTTCGAACGTCCAGGAGAAGGTGACCGCAACTGCTTACAGTCTACCTTCATTTTGTATAGTTAACTCACGTTGAAGAACAAAAAAACAAACAAACATAAAGGACAGCTGTTAGATGTTGGAATGGCATTTAGTTGCGTTCAGTCCGGGTGCAGGCAGGAGGCGAATTCGCGCCCTCTGCTTTCCGAATTGAGTGCTAATCCATTATTCCACCAACGCTTTCTGATCGAGCAAAGCACCTATGACATTCTTTATAACAGTGCTGTTTTTAGGATTAGGCAAAAATGTGAAACATGAAAAAGGACAGCTTTAATCAATCCCGGTTTGGGATGCGCCACGCACTGTGCCGTGGAAGCGATATGAGTTCACATTTATCCCATATTGACCTGCGGTGGGCAGCCGATGGAGGAGTAGGTGTTCAATCCTTCTCAGGCAACTATAGGACCAATTCATCGACCACAGAGTTAGGTCGACTTAGTTGGGCTGGACGGGTCTTGAACCAGTAACCTCAATTCGTGTTGATCACAGCAGCCGACGCCTCCTCCAACTGCGCTACCACTTGATGTGCTAGCTCATGGCAGAGAGCACCATCGAGATCTCTTTTTGTGTCTTTTCCAATGCTTTTTTAGTTGAATAATGCAGAGGCTTAAGAGAATCACATAAGTTATTTTTATCAAGTATAAGGTTTATCTTCTATCGAATCGGTCAAATTGGTTTTTTAATCAAGTCCGAAGAAATGGATGCAGATCAATTATTAGTCGAAAATCATGGTTTGAACACATAGTGCATAGCACAGTCTGAGGAGTCTTCGGCTATCTCGTGCATCCGTGATCTTGTCGGGGTAGTTGGTTCGAGTCCCGCCAGCGCTAACCAATTCCAGCTCTGCGAGGTCACCGAATTGGTACCTGTAGTATAGTAGAGTGTGTAGCGTATCACGCGAATGGATTGACTATCGCATTCCCTTACCCTTTATCCTTTAAATTCTGGTTTCCGCTTCTACGAGCAGTTTTATGTATGTCGTTTAATATAATGTAGATATCCACAGCTTTCAATTCAGGAGGCATTGGCTTGCCAAATGCGTTGAACGGTGGCATCGCAAACCTGGCTCCGCAGCACTCATCGTTGACGGTTCCTGGCTCGGTTGGTGTTGAGAATAAGGTAAGTGATGTAGGACGATCTGCTGACACGCTGCTCTGTGCTCTGCGACTCTGATACACATTGGTTCGTATTCATTCAGGGCGCTGCTGTAGCTGCAACCGACATCGCCATGACGTCTCTGCCGTGGCCTGTAATTTCGCCGATCATGAATGTGCCCCACTTTGATTTGCCATCATATCGGCTGGTGAATCTGGATGTGGTTCCAAGTCGTGACCCTAACGGCTTCGACCTGCCGCTCGCCGACGTGACCACGTTACGGTGGGCTTCTAGAACGTTGTCTTTCCGAGTTACTAGGCCATTAGCCATCTGTTCATAAGAGAATTAGTCGAAAAATAGAACGTGCATGAAGATATAACACAAAAGGCGTGGGTTGAATGTTCGCCCACTTCCTTTCTTTATCTGAGATTCAATCACCAATGATCAATTAGCAGTAGTTTTGCTTACGTGGCGCAGAGCTTTATCAAGAGGTCCACGTGTCGAACTTGCAAGGAGGAGAATAAATACGTTTATCGTTGGCGCATTCCGTTAAAGGATTGAGTAACGCTGTTCTTTATCTTTTTTGAAGCTTCTTCGAAAGCTACATGGATGTGGTATTTTTTGGGGCTCCCTGATGCACAGTTTTGCGATGAAAAGCTACGGATAGTGAAGCATAAAAACCAGGAAGATTTTTCGAAGGCGCACATCGTTTGTGTTCCTTCTATTATACTTTACAGACCAGATTGTCTTAAAAGCTTGCATATTAAATCTCCATTCGGAATAAACCGATGGTCGACGTCACTACAGTGCAGCATCAATGTTTTTGTGAAGCTGTTCCCCGTAAAATCTGAGTTGAAAGTTGAACTCGTTGTGATTATATCGAAAACTGTTCGCAAAAGTTCTTTATTTTTTACTTTAGTATCAGCATTTAAAACGTTAATCAATATTGTGCTTTAATTAAACAAATCATTCAATCCATCAATCACGTCTTCTTCTGTGAAGGAATGTCCACTGTGTCGAAGCCACACCTGGAAAGAAGAACCTATTAATAGGTCCAAAGATTACATACAAATTTTCAAATATTACCAGAGGTAAGAAGTAAAACAGTGATGAAGACAAAGGGAGTCGTTCCAAATTCGCTCCGGAATGAGGGGTCGTAAATTTTCGGCAAAAATCGAACCCCACGCTTGACCCTACTGATGTCTTAATGTTAGTTAGGGAGGGTTGCATCGCTCACCTCCGTTCTGTCTTCTTCCATACCTTCATAGACCGCTGCGATTCGAAGGTGTTTCTTGGGCGAGGAACCTCTCTAAGTTTCCTTGTTTTTTATTCAGTGTCTGACGAAAGCGGTGGCCCCGAGACGTTAGGCGATTTCAAGGTTTAATAGAAATCTTAATCTCAACCTCAAAACACTTTTGCGGTTTCTGTTTATCCTTATGCCAAGATTCAGTGACAGTCGGACATGAAATACACCGAGCAGAATTCCATACCCTTAAAACTTCCTTTACTTCACGAAAGTTCGTGTTAAGGTTCAAGCTAATAGACTGGGCATTCATTCCCAACACTCAGGCGGCTGCTTCAGGTTCTTTTTCAACTTGGGAGTACAGCACTCGCGTTCGTTGGCCGCCACGCAACTTTACCAGGAACGACTTGCTCACAGTGGCGTATCGGCGGCCGCTCCCGCACCCGTTACTCAAACTCCATCCGTGAGCGTGACGCATGTCTCTCAACTGGCTGGACTTGAACTCGTGAGTGTTGCTATAATTAGTTAATTAGCTCATACATACATTTGCGGTGATTCTTGAATATTGAGAGGATTCTCGCCGATGTACATTCGGGTACATTTCCTTCTTAATGGCTGATCCATAATTTTTTCAACGAAACGAAAAAGAGAGCGAGCGAGGTTTGTGCACCCAACTGTGGTACTCCGACAATATGCAAGTAAAACATTTAAGCCCTGTGATTCATCGTTATTCAGAGTGCCAATTCACATGTAAAGTAATTTTGTGGCAAAGAACTTTTGTAAAATTTTCGATGCTCTCCGGTTTAGGAGGAGAGCACTCCTTTCAGGACGTGGATTTCTTCGATGTACAGTTCACGTAAGAATATCACGTTGTGCTTTGCCTGCCCCTGGATTCCACTATAATATTATGATCTGTGTATACTAGGAAGAAGGAGTAAGAACAGTTGACGTAACTACAGTGCACCCCCACCCTTCTCAACCCGCATTGCTCTAGATTTTCTACCCATTCGAAATGACGGGGCTTAGTCTTTTCCATAGCTCTAGTGTGATTTGTTCGGTTTTCGAGTCAAGTTGGACACTTTTCAAAGTAAGCAAGACACTTCTGAAACAGATGTGAACATTTTCCAAATCAAAACGAGCGCTCTCCAGATTAAGGCACTCTCAAAGAAGATTGAAATTTTAGGAAGTTTTCTGGGAAAATTTACTGTTATTTGCATTGAAAATTGGTGATTATCTCGAAGAGGTGGGCACGGTGGCGAAAACCTTACACACATTCTTTCCTTTCGCTTTTTTTGATGGAAAATAATGTTTTAAGCTGAGAGAGAGCTGAGCTGATGTTTTAAGCGATTGTTTCAGCTTGCTCTAAAAGGCAGAAAAGCAGCAATTTCTTATTGTTTTAAAAGAAGAGGTCATGACCTGCACTCATGTAGTTCGTTGGGATTTTCCTTCTAATAATAGCAAAATTTCTACTCGTGTGGAGTTACATATTTGCCGACGGTCAAGAAAACTGTTACATATTTGCCGACGGTCAAGAAAACTATTTGCAGAAAATAGGCGTATAGAGATATGTATAGACATACAAACGACAAACAGTACACAAGCAATCAAGTGAAAATCGCGTCGTCTTGGATCAGTGCATGGTGCGACCTATTCCATCCTACTATAGTCATAAATTGCTACTTTTCTGTACTTTAGAATAGGTTTGGATTCACTAAATCTTTCAGAGAAATGATTTTTTAAAGTTTCATACATATAATATGTCCAACTCTTTAATTATGCATTTTCTGGGAAAGTAGTAGTACATTTTCTTCTAACGAAAATTCATTTTGACCTTTCTAAAGAGTATCTGCTTGAATCGGTAAGACGCTCGTTTTGATTTGGAAGATGCTCATTTTGATTTCAGGAATGTCCGCCTTGTTCTGAAAAGTGCCCAATCTGACTTGAAAATTGTACATTTCAGGCGTGAATTATGTTGGCAGATAAAAAAGTAATGCAAGAAATCTAACCTAATCGCATATAGCGCAGTCGGAGGAGGTACCGGCTGTCGCGTACACCCGATACCAGGTTCCTGGTTCGGATTTCCCGCCCAGGCAAACCTAGCCTTCCGTCCCTCCGTGGTCGGTGAATTGGTACCAGGCTTTTCTGGGAAGGATGGGACGCTGACTTGTTCATCCGCTGGCCAGCGCAATTCATTTTATGGCCGAATCAAATCGCCTCCACGACATCCCTTAGAAGTAGAATGCGTGGCGCTTCCCGAAGGGATTGAGTAACGCCGTCCCTTATCCTTATTCTTAAATCTAATTTAACCAGCTAAAAACACTCATTCCACATATATTCCTTGCTAGCGAGTAGGTATGTGAAGCGAGATGTATGAGTGTTAGCACAACCTTCATTTTTACCGATTGGTGGTTTTAGGTTTTACATTCCGATTAAGGAGAAAATCACATAAACTATGGCATTGGAAGTCTGGTATGCAGGCTATATCTTTTTCTTCTTCTTCTGCTTGTCGCCAATGCTGTGCAAGCTAACCGCGATGACGTCAATGGAATCGTCACAAAGAGCACGATTAAACCAGCTTTTTTTATTCTGCTGCCTGCAGAGAAAAAGCCGCGTAGTTCGGCTGTATCGGGATGGGAATACTGGCATCTGTACCCTGTTCTGTTCTACTCCTTTAACGCATTTGTTGTGTTTACAGTCGTATCCTCCTAGGAATCTGACGAAGATATAAAATTAGTGAATATTTTTGTGTGTTTTCTAAATGATAAAGCGATCTTTCGTCCTTTTTTCTTTCTTTATTACATTAACATGCCATGCAAATCAATAAAGCAAAAAAAGCAAGAAAACTAACAAGTCAGCAGTGCAGAAAAACTGTGACATAACACAAAAAAATCAAGGATATAAGTAGCTGTCCAACAGCTTAATGAAACATTTGGAATCATAAGGAACACATGCTTTCCTGCTCATCCTTATACAAAGTCGGAACCCGCATGGTTCGCGGAAAAATGGTATCGAAATCTAGTTCTGACTTTCGGAAGCACTAATTTGCGTGAACTACTGCGTGTAGTGGAATTCCTTTCCTCTCCAAGGAGATAAAGGCAGATCACACTTTCCATAGAAGAGTTTATGAAACAATATAGAGTCAAACTTTTTTCTTTTATGTTCCAGTGTCTCCAAGCCCAGATTGATATTAAGATTCTTAGAAAAGGGGAATTGATCATAATCATGAGAGACAAGGCCTACGTATCATTACTTTCCTTGCAAAACTATTCTGGACTGATTGAGGTCAATTTCTTTAAGATTCAAGAGGCTGGTTTCAAAGGTGTAAGCTGTTACAACATCGTTGTATTGATCATTTCTATCAAGAACTTCAGCTTTATTGGTTCCATGCTGATATCAGCGGCCGGCTCATCCCGATATCGGTCCCACGAGGTGTGGATGTTGCGTCGTTCAAACCTGATCTTCCTGATTAGCGTCTTACATGAGTCTTAAAAGCGCGAACTAGGATACGGGGTCCCTTTGTTGACAAGGCTCTGAAGAGATTGGAGACCAACCTAGAGGCTTTCAGTGCCATCATTTTACAGTGCTTGCCAAACGTAAGATTTTTGTTCACTAAGAAGCCCAGATCTTGAATGCTTTCACCTTTATCGATAGATCCATCAAGAACGTAACTACGTTCTGGTTCCGACGGTCCAATGCGTAAAAACTTGTTCTTAATGTTGGATAGTGGGAGACCCCATCTTTGGCTCATTGCAAGGCGACGTGAACAGCCTTTTGGAGTTTAACATGTGACTGCATATCGATCACGCTGTGGTACAGTTTGAAATCATCCGCGAATGCGCAACAGCCAATGCCCGTAGCAGCTAGGAGGCCGGGAAGTTCATACGTATAGATGTTGAAAAAAACCGGAGAGAGGACTCCACCTCGTGGTACACCGCTGACACCACATCGACACATCGAGGTGAAGAAAGGGAAGTGCTCACACGCACGTGGAAGCTCCTGTCAGATAAAAAGGACGAGAGCCAAGAGGCGATTCTTGGGTGTATGTTGATCAGACCCAGTTTGCGAAGTAGTTTTGCGTGAGATACCTTGTCAAAAGTATTTGAGAAGTCAAGATAAATACTTACTTACTTTACTTTGATACTTTGACGGTCCTTTTGTCGGCTGGAGGCCTTCTCAGCGGGGATCACAACTCTTCCAGACCGCTCGATCTCTGGCTGCTTGCATCCAGTGAGGCAGAATCCGCTCTCTGAAAAATCTTGAGAATGAGTCTGCCGATCGCGTTGACGGTCGTCCCAGTGGTCTCTTATGGTCTCTCGGGAGCCACTCCGTGACACGGAGACTCCATCTGTCGTCCTTCCGTCGAAGCAGGTGTCCGGCCCAGCGATATTTGGACTTCTTCATGTACTGCAGCGGGTCTGCTAATTGCGACTTCTCCCGTAACTCCGAGCTTCGTAGGCCTTCTTGCCACTGCTGACGAAGGCTTGTCCTTAGAAGACATCTCTCCAGTGCACGATGCGTTCTGCATCACACTGGCGATTGTCTTGTTGTCGGCCAGGTTTCCGTCGCGTAACACATCGACACACTTTACAGAAGCCGCAACATCAAAGACGACGTTATCGCCCTGCAGGAAACGAAAGGCAGAACGGAAACCATAAGAAGGGCCGACCACAACGAGCTTCTCATTATCGGAGCAAAGGTGGACGGAAAGAATATTGGCGGAGTTGGATTCCTCATCAATTCGACAGTGCACCACCTAGTAGACTCTTACAAGATCATCAGTCCACGAGTAGCTGTTGTTCGTCTGGAAACCAAAGATCAAGGGAGCATCTCCATCATAAATGGATATGTTCCAACATCTGCGGCCACAGACGGGTGGCGATGTCCGTTCCTCCACGTGGTGCCACTGGAAACTACTCGTTCTGCGAGCTAGGCTAAGCATGGACACTCGAATGCAGGTGACAGGCCCTTGTGACAGGCCGGCCTACGAAGACCCATGTCACATCACATGGTTGATAACGTTACATGGGTATATCGAGATAGTGCTACGGCGTCCGCGGGAGCCGACGCGCACTCGCAGAGCCCGGCGAGTGTGGAAAATATGCGAGGGTCCCTGATGCGAGGACGGCATCGGGGAGCAACTGAGCTAGTCCGAATGTCCCCTAACGTAAGCAGGACCCGCGAGGAAACGCTGAATGTGGGTACGTTGACGGGCCGCTCGTGCGAGTTGGTTGAAGCACTGGAGCGTAGAAGAGTTGATTTCTGTGCGGTGCAGGAGACGAGGTGGTCCTGCCGCAAGTCAAGGGACATAGGACGTGGCTTTAAGGCCGTTCTATGTGGAAGTCCCAGGACCACCAGTGGTGTCGGAATAATCGTCTCCGAACGATTTCGTGACTCGATTGTAAGCGTTGAGCGCTTTGACGATCGACTGATAAAGATCGTTGTCGCCGTTAAGGAGCGACTCTATCACTTCTTCTCTGCATATGCTCCGCGAACTGGCTGCTCCGATCAAGCCACGGATAAGTTTTGGAGCCTGCTTGATGAGAAGACAGCAGAGGTGCCGTCGAAAGATGTAATCATAGTCGCTGGTGACCTTAATGGGCACGTCGGCGCGACGAAAGACGGGTACAGCTGTCATGGTGGATTCGGTTACGGGTCGCGTAACGCCGATGGTGAGCGTATCCTTGAATATGCGGAATCGCATAACCTCACCATAGTGAACACCGTATTTCGTAAACGCGACTCCCACCTCATCTCATACTATACAGGGTGGCTGAAAAGTTCGGGCAATTTTTTGCGGCGCTACTTTTGGCCTTGAAATTGAGGTTTTTTGTTATTTCTGTTGTTTCCGTTGTATTCCTCGCGCAATTTTGATCTAGAATCTGTTGCTCCAGTTTTCTCGTTTTCAGTTGTGCTTGCGTTATGTCTCGTGAAAGTGAGCGTATCACCGTCGTCGAGCTGCACAAGACGGGAATGAGGACCGCGGACATAGTTCGAACAACCGGCTTCAAACAAAGGACCGTCTACAAGATTGTAAGACGCTACAAGGAGACTGGCGGGACCTCGGACCGTCCCCGCAGTGGCCGTCCCACCACTGCGACAACACCGGAGAACATCAACAAGGTTCGTTGTCGCATTCGCCGTAATCCTGAGGTGTCGATGAACAAGATGGCTACGGATCTCGGGATCAGTAGGGAACGAGTCCAGCATATTGCCAGGAGGAAGCTGGGATTACGCAGCTACAAAGTAGCTCGTATTCACTTCCTCAACGACGCGATGAAAGCTGAGAGGTTGAGGAAATGCAGGCGAATGCGTCAGCTGGTCGGCGATGGTCGCTTGTCGAAGGTGCTGTTCACCGACGAGAAGATCTTCACGGTCCAGCCGGTTCACAACCATCAGAATCGCCGGCAGCTGCTTAAGAAGGGTCAGCAGAAGACGTCGGCCGCAAGGACCATCAGCCGCCGCCATTTTCCAGCCTCGGTGATGGTGTGGGCTGGAATATGCGCTACCGGAAAGACGCCGCTGGTCTTCATGGAGCAGAACGTCAAAATTAACGCTGCCAGCTACCAGCAATATGTCCTCCGCGACGTACTGGAGCCGTGGGCGACGAGCCACTTTGGCGAAACCGGATTTTCTCTTCAGCAGGACTGGGCACCAGCGCATTCCGCCAAATCCACGACCGCCGTTTGCGAGGAGCTCTTCCCAGGGTTTTGGAGCAGGGACATCTGGCCATCCAACTCGCCTGATCTCAACCCGATGGATTATTCTGTGTGGTCGATCATGGAGCAGAAGATCTCCACTACAAGATACGCCACCGTTGAGCAGCTGAAATCGGCGTTGTTGAGATCCTGGGACGAGATTACAGCGGAGCAGTGTGCGACCATCATCAGCGACTTCCCAAAACGACTGCGAAAATGTATTGAAGCCAAAGGAGGAAATTTTGAGCACTTGTTGTGAATTTTCCTGTTGTATTATGTTGTTGTTGATCTAATGAAGTTTCTGTTATTTTTGTTTGTAAATCTTTGGCGTTTATGTAGTTTTTTCGTACTGCTGAAATACTTTGAAAAATTGCCCGAACTTTTCAGCCACCCTGTAGTGGGAGCTCCAAGTCTCAGATAGATTTCGTCCTTGTGAAGGATCGCGACCGAAGTCTTGTCACAGATGCGAAGGTCATGCCGTATGAGACGGTCGCCCCACAGCACCGACCGCTGATCTGCACCCTAAAGATCGCCCCTCCAAGGCAGAAGCAGGTCGAGCGATGCGGTGCACCGAGAATCAAGTGGTGGCGAATGAGAGAGAAGGAAACAGCTGTGATTTCTCGCGTGCGGTTACCGACAGTCACGACTGTCGACGAAACTTGGAAGAGAGCAACCGACGCGATACGCCAAGCTGCAAGGTCGGAACTCGGCATAACGAAGCCTGGACGACGCAAGGTCCAAAAGCAGACGTGGCTGTGGACAGACGACGTGGAAGCAGAAGTTTGAGAGAAGAAGTCGCTCTATCACGTGTTTCTCAGCGACAAGACAGCCGATAACTGGCGGAAGTACCAAGAAGCGAGGAAAGCTGCAACGAAGGCCGTGGCTGTTTCAAAAGCCAATCCTTATGGAGATGTCAACGAGAAGCTCGAATCGCGCGATGGTGAGCGGTATTTGTACCGACTTGCTAAGAGCCGCCATCGCCAAACCGAGGATATTGAAAAGTGCTTTGGCATCAATGATTAGAGCAGCCATCTTCTGACAGACCGCAAAAAGCGATAGAGGGTGTTCGAAGCAGCGCTGGTCCGATACGTTACATATGGACTTGAAAGTAGCTGGCGTCCACCCTGATCTAGCGCTGGATCGGGAAAGGTGGCGTCATGACACCAGAATAGCGGACCCCGCTACGAGGCGGGACAGACGCGGAAGAAGAAGAAGAAGATCTGCGGCCACAAACGAAGAAAAGGAGGAATTCTACAAGCTATTCGAAGGAACTGTCAACGGCAAGAAAAGCTACTACAAAGTTGTCGTTGGGGACTTTAACGCTACCGTCGGAACGAACGATCACGACGAATGGAGGCTAGGATCACATGGAACTTCCTCAAGGAACGAAAACGGAGAGCTCCTGATAGACTTTCTCTCCGCGTGCCGTCTCTTCCACGGAAATTCTTGTTTAAGAAGCCTTCAAACCGGCGATGGACCTGGGAAAGCCCAAATGGAGAAACACATTCGGAGATCGACCATGTTCTTACAAACAGACGCTGGAGTCTGTTCGACGTCTCCGTGCTGCCTTCATTTGACACCGGCTCGGATCACCGTCTTGTCCGTGCGAAGCAGACTCTCAAAAAAAGGATGTTCAAGCGTGACACCCATAAACCAGCACCGGTGAGGATCCCCACATTCAAGTCTGAGGAGTTGGAATATGCAATAAAGTCGTATGATTGGAATCTTCTTGAAGATCCATCGGAAGACTACGACCTTCTCTCCAAAGGACTGTTGAAATGTGCTAGCAGCTCTTGCGGAGCCACATCACCGTCTGCTTCAGGACTCAACGCACATGCGATTAAACTCTTGGAGCAAAGAAGAGCTATCAAACTAGATCCTGATGCTTCCCATCTGGAAAAGGTCACTATCTCGAAGGCCTGTCGAATTGCAGTGAAGGAGTCCATTCAAGCTACAGAAGATTGAAGCTGTTAGGAGCCGCTGGGAAAGGTTCAAGCATAAAGCGCTGCAAACGAGATCTCTGCGATCAGACGGCAATAATGTTCTGGATAAGGGTGGAACAATGTAAACGTCTCGAAGAGCGATGGAGGCCATCGTTCAAGAATTCTACACAGATCTGTTCCGTTCCTCCATCACTGTCCCGAAATGCTTGGTGCCACCAGCTGAGGAAGAACCTCCCATTCTGGGATCAGAAGTTGCTCATGCCATCAGAAGGATGAAGACGGGCACTGCTCCCGGACCGGACGGCATTTCTGCTGATCTCCTTCGTGTGGGTGGCAGTGCCCTCTGCTCACTTCTTGCCAAGCACTTCAACCACTACCTTCGACTTGGTAGGATTCCGGACTCATGGAAGGAGTCGAAAACAGTTTTAATCTTCAAAAAAGGCTGGGTTTCGCAAGGATTTCTCCTGCATAGAGCATATTCAGACTGTCTCACAGCTCATCGAGAGGAGCCGCGAGTACCACCTCCCACTTGTCCTTGTCCTCGTGGATTACCGGAAAGCGTTCGACTCTGTGGAAATCAACGCCGTTTTGAACGCACTTGTGCACGCTGGTATACCATCGCCCAACATCCGACTTCTCGATGAATGCTTCTCAAACACATCGACTACCATCCAGCTGTTCGATCGAAAGCTTAAAATTCCTATCGGGAAAGGAGTACGGCAGGGAGACACGATTCCCCCCAAGCTATTCACAGCGGCACTCCAAGATGCCATGAAAGACTTGAACTGGGACGATAAAGGCTACCTTGTCGACGGTAAACGGATCAGCAACCTTCGCTTCGCCGATGACGTTGTTCTCATCTCTACCAGCACGGCAGAAGTCGAGGAAATGCTGAACGAGCTCAATGTGGCAGGTATGAAGATTGGATTGGACATGAATATGTCCAATACGCAATTTATGGTCAACCAGTGGTGTGACACGGGACTCGTAAGGTTAAATGGAGTCGCTCTACAACAGGTCGACTCCTACGTCTATCTGGGAAGAGAGCTGAACATGGATAACGACCTCGCTCCTGAAATCGCCCGCAGGAGACGCGCAGCATGGGCAGCCTTCAGTTCGATTCGCGAAGTCACCGATCAGGTCAAGGATGCTGGCCTCAGGGTCTCGATATTCAACGCCTATGTACTGCCTGCGATGCCAAGATAAATAACGTCTATAGAATTGCCCTTATCTAGTTCCAATGACCAGTCATTCAACGATGGGAGCATAGCTGTCACCGTAGATTTTCCCTTTTGGAACCTATGTTGGTAGGGCGAGATAACCGATTGTTCCATTAGATGATCTACAATTTTCTTTTTGAGAATCATTTCAAACGTACTAGCAAACGCTGAAGTTATACTAATCGGGCGACAATTGGCTGGTGAAAATTAAGTAGGCTTCTAACAAGGTGAGCCTCCAAAGTGACGGTGAGCTTTTGCGATGCAGTTGTTACAGGATGTAGGGTCTCTTTTGGGGAATCCAAAACAGTAGTTGATTATTCTCGAAATGCGCTCTCGTGGTCAAAAAAGGCATGTGGAAGCGTGAGTGCAAAGTTCATCACACTCTGCTGCCATCCAACGAAATGTGGTCGGTTGGCGCAGTGGGTAATGATATCGCCTCTCGACCGCACCGAGTGGGTTTTACGGTTTGACCCCGGTGTCGTCCTAGTTTTTGCACACATCGGGTCGTTACTATAATGTGCTTGCATTACCACTGGAGTCAATTCGTGCACGATTATTGCTTTCAGCAAGTGTTAAGTATCTACCGGTATCAAACCAAATTCATGACCTATCCCGCGAAGTATATGTGTTTGTGTGTATTTATGGTATCGTTGTTGATTTGATACAGTGCAAATACGATCCATTGAGAGGTAACTGAAATGAAAGCAGAAAAGGGCTAGATTTACTTACAAAAAACATTAATCGTGTACAAATTGACTCCTGTGGTCACGCAAGATATAATAATAACGAGCCGATGTGTGCAAAAACTATGGCGACACCGGGACTCGAAACGTAAAACCCATTGCGGCCGAGAGGCGACATCGCTATCCACTGCGCCTGTCCACCACATTCCATTAGGTGGCAGCAGGGTGTGATAAACTTCGCGCTGACGCTTCCACACGCCTTTTTTGACCACGAGAGAGTATTCCAAGAAAAATTAACTATGATTTTGAACTCCCCCATGGGACTCTAACCCTGTAAAAACTGCATAGCAAAAGCTCACCGCCACTTTGGAGACTCTCCTTGTAAGGTACAGGGATAACTGTCTGAGTTTCCGCTGCGCTGGAACGCAAAATTAAAGAAACTAGCCATTCATATGTAAGCTACGCTGATAAAATAGGCTAAGAAATGTTCATAGCGCTTTTAATGAGCCAACATTTTACAGCTCCCGACGCAGTTAGGTGGTGCAAGAACTATGGATCAGTATCTCAGTCAACTAGGAATTATGGGCCCTCAAGCACAAGCACTGTTCAGGTCGGTTCGCGAATAGGTTATCTCAAGGGCTAACATTCTCAGATTTCCCAGTTTAGGCAGGCACAGTCACAACAGCTCGCTCAACAAGTTCAGTTCCTCGCCTCGCCATCGGCACGGTTACCGGATCGCGCCTCCTTGATCGGCTCCACCATCCCGCTGAATTCCGACGTTCTCTCAGTGACCTCGCAGACTCCGATCTCCGTGCCCACTTCGTCTCCGACGTCACAGGTGTGTTCGTCATGAGGATTTCTTAGCAAGAAGAGCATATTCGAGACTTGTGTGCGACTAGTAAGTGAAGTCTTGATTGCAAAATTCATTCGTATGCATAAATAGCAAGGTTTATCTATTGGATTTAATCGGTCTGTAAAGGTGGTCATATTTTCACAAGTACCACTACTTTGTGTTATAGTTGTGCTCGAATGACCTATTGAAATAGGCACTCGAATTATTCCCATTCGCATTTGAATGCTTGAACTCGGGTATTCAAAGAATCCCGTTTTTTCAATGTGCTCGAATTTGAATGTCCTGACAAACTAATTTTTTCGAATATATTCGAATTCGAATATTCGAAATTTGTGAGCATTCGAAACCATTCGAAAATTTTCGAGAGCACAACAATACTCTATGTATAACTCGCTACACCACACGCATATGCAGTTTGCTAACAGCAATCAGATTTGACGTTATGCTCTTGACATGGCATAGCTACACCTAAAATATGATTTTGCAATTTTTATAACAAAAGTTTGTAAATGTAAATTTTGATTGTGTTGCTATCAAAGTTTCTATCTTGCGAGCAAAGCCCATTTTTTTCTGGAAAGGAAAAGGAGAAACTCGGGGTTAGTTAACCTTTTTGCGGAATGAGCTACGCGTTCTACTTCTGCTGGACACCGCGGGGAGAATTTGACATTTTATTTGTCCAAGACAACGTGGCCAGTTGATGGACATTTCAGCGCACTGCGTTTTCCAAACAAGTATGGTACCGTTTATGCGATGTGCTAGCGCCGTCGGAGCAGGTGTGGACTGTCGCGTGCACCTCGATCGAGATTCTTGGTTCGGGCACCGCCCAGATTAATCAAGCTTTCGGTCCCTGGGAGTCAACTAGTTGGTGCTATACTTGTCCGGGATAGAAACAGTTTCTGACTTAGGCCTCTGTTATACTCCCGCGGGAGCATCCGCGGAACGTCCGCGGACTAAAGGCCCCCACAGAGTTCTGCGGCAACGCCGCTCGCCGCTATGGTTAAGGATAGAGCAGGGACGCCGCCGGCGGCGAGCTCTGCGTCTCTGCCCTATGGTTAAGCATAGGGCCGCGGCGCTGCCGCAGAACTCTGTGGGGGCCTTAAGGGTACTCCGCGGACCGCGGGCGTGGCGGGGCGCGGCGATTGGCCAGGTGAGGGATCTTGGCGCGATTTCCGCCCATCCGCGGAAGCTCCCGCGGGAGTATAACAGGGGCCTTATCGGTATCGGCTGGCCACCGCAACTCGTTCAGTACGCAAAATACGCGTTCCGATTTCCTCAACGAAAGTCAGTAGAGGTAGTATGTGTGGCGCCCCCCAAATAGGGTTTGATTAACCCTAGCCCTTATCGAACTGCACGACATTGGCAGCTATCGCCCGATTTACCTGCTGTCCGTAGTCTACAAGCTGCTCACTAGAGTGATCCTGAATAGGATCACAGAACGCTGGACGAAGAACAGCCATGCGAGCAAGCAGGATTTCGGAGAGGATTCAGCACGATCGACCACATACACACCATTACGAAGCTCATCGAAGTGTCGCGAGAGTACAAGCTGCCGCTGTGCCGTACGTTCATCGAACTGAAGAAGGCATTCGACTCTGTCGGAACGGAAGCGGTTATCAAAGCCCTGCTCACTCAGGGCCTTTCTACGTAATACATCAGAGTACTTCGAGAGTTGTACAATGGATTCACGACCAAGATTTCACCATTCTACAACGACGTGGTTGTTAGCGTGAAGAGAGGGGTTCGGCAAGGGGATACCATATCCCGGAAGCTCTTCAGCGCCACCCTCGAAAACGTCATGGAACTAGAATGGGAAGGCATGAGAGTGAATGTCGACGGGCGGCAGCTTCACTATCTTAGCTTAGCTGAGACGTCGTGCTCATAACGCCGAGCATCAGTTAAGCGGAGCGAATGCTGGCCGAATTCGATCGTCGATCGTGTATGGGGGAACGCTGGACTGCAGCTGAATCTTACGAAGACGATGTTCATGAGGAACGGACAACCTTCTGATGCCCCATTCTCGCTCAACGGAACGAACATCTGCGAATGCTCCAGCTATGTGTATCAGGGTCGCGAAGTCAATATGGCCAATGACTAGCGCCGGAGCTGAGCAGAAGAAACGAGCGGCTTGGGGAGCTTTCAAGAGCGTCGAAGAAGTCGCGAAGAAAACGAAGAACGTCCGTCTCCGTGCCCACCTATTCGACTCCACCGTTCTTCCTGCCCTAACATACGCCTCAGAGACCTGGGCTATACGAAAGCAGGATGAACACGCGACCAGCGTCGCGCAGCGTGGAATCGAAAGGACGATCCTTGGAGTGACACGACTCACGCAAGTAAGAGAAAGCCTCCGGAGTTCCGAGCTTCGCCGACGTTCGAAGATCAGAGACGCTATCGCATGGGCCAAGTCGTCGAAAATTAGGTGGGCCGGCCACGTAATGCGATTCGCAGACACCCGCTGGACGAGAGCCGTCACCAACTGGATTCCGCGGATTGTTAAAAGAATACCAGGACGTCGATCAACGCGTTGGTCGGACTTCTTCGTGAAAGTCTTGAACGAGCGATATGACGCTCTTCGTGTTTTTCGAGCGAGGAGTATCCATTGGAGCACTCTGGCACACGACAGGGACAAATGGAAACGCCGCTGGCGCCCGCTCGAGCAAGTTGATGATGATCAGTGGGACGAAAGATGATACAGGTGATCTTTTATCCATTGTTCTGTCGGTTCGCCGCTCCCAAAGGGATGCAAGGCTGCTTAGTTGGCGGGCATGATCCCAGAATCTCAATTTGGGATGCGTGCGGCTTCCGACTCCATCTCTTGCTGAGCTACCGCGCTCCTGAGGGTGAAGATATGCAATAAGACCGCATCAAAATTCCTTGTAACGGTTTATAGCTGCTGGAAACCAAATAAAAGATTTTTACGGAGTATAGTTCTCCTCCTCGAAGAGGTTTGGTCCGAGTGGTACAATTTTTCATTTTGAGAAAGGCGTTTAGAGCGCGCATCATAAATTTATGTGGAAAATTTTTATTAGCTCTTATTGTTTCATGCTCCATTTAGAGACTCTGAGTTGCTGTTTTGATTTAGTCGTTTTGTAGAAACGTTGTAGTGCGAATACGTCCACGTAGCTTGCTTTTTTGCAGTTAATTCGTCAACCTATTCTAACCAACGGAGCAGTCTGCTGCACAGCTTCACCACTCAATGCGTTGAAGCAGGTGCCGTCTAGTAATGCGGCAGAGCAACAAGCCTACTATCTCCAGCAGGCTCTGTCTGCTGTGGCGAACGGTATGCATTCTGAATTTCTCAGAGACCCATGTGTGGCGGTGATATGATGAACGGCTGATTTCAGCAAACAACGAGAAATCCGAGATGCGGATGCAGATGCTGCAACAGCAAGGCGCTGCTCTTGGGCTGCACTCTTTGGTGTGTTCTCCTTCTGAAGAGGTATCCTTCCGAGGCTCTGTAAAGCTTTGTTGAAGTCTTAGGAAAAGGCCTCATTGCTGCCAGCATAGGTTCTGAAACCGGTTGCTGTCGGAGGAGCTGGCTGCGACTCTGCCCTGTCTCCGCGTCCTCCACCAGTTGATCCCAGCCCTCCACGACTCATAGCTGACGCAGCCACCAGCATCAGCGACTCGACGTCGTCGTCCACGCTAGTTCACCAACAGGTGCAGTGCAGAGAATCAGTACCCTTTAAGCAAAGCGAAATGTGTTCTTTCACAACCTCTTGTCCTCGTTGGAATCTGCTCGAATATTCTGCAGAATGTTTTCTATTAGGCTCAGACGTCTCCGCCTTCCTCTCGAGATCAGTACGCGTCTCAAAATCTGATTGCTGTTCGTCCACAAAGTGCACGTGATCACGAAGGCCCATCCGCGAATCTGTCAAGACCAACTCCCCAGGTAACAAGCTCCTTATTGTTTTCGTCTAAATCATCCAATCATAGTTCCATTGCTCAATAAAATAATTAATGAGGATTTCCTGCGCCGGTCACTTAACGCTTTCGAGAGAACGGCCAGTAGAATTGCTTTTGCAGAGGTGTCCCGCCTTTTTAATCCTTTGTAATCCAAATTCTACACATTTATTCTTCAGCATTTTTTGGTGTCAGTTTTTGGATGTGGCTATTCTGTCTGAACTATATGTTCTCGTTGCCTTTGTACCACAAGACTTCGGTCTACATCATAAATAAATGAATCAATAAAAAATCCAAAGGCAAAAACTAAATAACAATCAGAGAAGCTAGGCGCAGCGCAGCCCGTCTGTAATAAAGTGCGTCTTTCAGCTTGTCGTGGGTTCTATGTCATTTATTTATTCCTCAGCTGTCCTCTCGCACCAAGACAGGATCTACTTGTCTTGAATAGGATCGCTATTTATTTCTGGCGCACGGTCGAGGAGTGGATCTTCTGCTGTCTATCTAGCGCTGGTTTAGCCTTCCACGACCTCTCGTCCCTTGAACGTCCAGATGCAGTGCGCTATTTATTATGGACAGTTCGGCAGCTGAAGTTCTTGTGATCATTCTACTTATTGTTAGGTTGGAAACTAAGTCCCACCGTTTTTTGACACTTTATTCTAATTTTTTTGCATAACCTTATAGACCATTCGAAAGGGAATGACTTGCTCTATCTGAAAGTATGACTTGCATTTTTCTATTTCGATTTTTTCAAGTTTTAGGTCACTAAAATGAAAATTCAAAAAAAAATTACCTTTGTCGACAACTCTCTGCTTAGTTTTGAGATTTTTGCACAACCTTTTACATCAATCAAAATCCGCCGATTTGTTCTTCTAGAATGTTGTCCAGCTTTTTTCGTTTTTTAATTTATGTTAATTTTGTGGTCATTAAAGTGGAATGTCTGAAAACATGATTTTTTACCAACAGCTCCTACTCTTTGGTTAAATTTTTTTGGACAACGCTATGTCTTTCGAATGGGAATTTTTTGCACTACCAAAGTTGTGTTGCGTTTATTTGCTCATGCTAATTCTTGTCTAGCGGAATGTTAAAAAAGGAAAAAATTTTAAGAGAAATACTTTGCCAATTTTTTTTTTCGCACAGTGTCATATGTCGTTTGAAAGGAAGTGTTTCGTTCTATCCGAATATGTGTTTCGTTCTTTGGTCATTCTGAATTTTGTTTTTTTAGGTCATCAGGTTCTGGTTTTAAAATTTAACCAGACAGTAGGAGCTGTTGGTTAAAAGAAATTATGTCTTCTGGACACTCCATTTTAATGCCCAGAAAATTAACACAAATCAAAACGAACAAAAAAGCCTAACAAACATTCTTGAAAAACAAATCGTCGCATTTCGAAATCGTCGCATTTTTCTACAGCATCGTGCAAAAGTCTCAAAAGTAAGCAGAAAGAAGGAGCTGTAGACGAAGGTTAGTTTTCTTTTCTTGACTTTCCACTTAAGTGACCTAAAATTTGACAAAAATCGGAACAGGAAAAAAGCGAAACAGATTTTCTATTACAGCAAGTAATTCCCTTTGGAATGATTTATAACATTATACAAAGAAACGTTTCAGCAAAGTCTAGAATAAAATGTAAAGAAACAGCGAGAATTTAGTTTACAACCTAATAAATATTATAGAATGTCCACGAGATCTTCATGCTGTCGAGGAGTCCATAATGAGTACAGTAGATCTGGAAATTCAAGGAAGGAGAGATCGTGGTAGACCATGGTGGGGGATGTCTTCTTCACTACTTTTTCGATGCACTTCAGAACTACCAAGCCGCTATTTTCTTACTGTATACTTCCTGCATCAGGTCACGTTACAACTTTTAAATAAACGTAGCTGGCGCAATCGGAGGTGTTCATTCTATTGGGGTTCAATTTTGCATAACTCCCTTCGGTCAAGCGCGAAAACACACGTCGTTTGAGTGGTATCTGTACCTTAGGCGTCAAACTGCACTGTTTGATGCTAATTTTCACGGAGACATATTGAGTTGGGGACACACCGTAGCTACAACTCCATAAATTTTAGAGCAGCGCTCCAGCGACCCCAGTTGTGACGACCGATGACGTTGTCCCAGTGTCTCAAACCCTATTTCAAGTATCAGAGCAACATTTCACCGAAGCATTCAATGCAACTCGTAGAAAAAGGTACTTTTTCATGTTATTTTTTTTTCATCTTAGATCATTCCGATTATAGTCGAGGCATCTTTGTATTTGCATTGAAATTGTGTTTCAGCACCCCAAATCCTATCGGAATCGCCCGCAATGACTACACGAATGGTTCTGAAGAAGGTCCGTTTCTTTAACGAATACATTCATTTTTACAAGGGTTCTTGTAGATGAACTATGGTGATGGTGTAGTTTGCTAGTGATGATGCAGATGTTTCAATTAATTCTTTCTTAGTTACCGCTGGTAGCTCGACCGTCACTGCACCTGTCCAAGGAGTGGAGCGGAAGGATATGGATGATAAGCCTGCGGTGAGTAAAAAGTTTCTCTCGTCTGACTCGAAATTTCACCGAATCTTAGGCACTCAGCGTGGTTTTTTTTTGTGAATGTTAGTAGAAAAGGCGACGGGGCACCCAACGTTCTCATTGAATACATTGAAGGAAGGTAAAGTGTAATATTCTGAGAAGCTTGTTTTATTAGGGGGGGGGGGGGGCAAAAGTAATGAGACACCCCATGCCATGTCCATATATCTCGTGGCTGGGGTCTGGTTTCGTGTTTATCGTATTTGTATGTTTGCATGCTACTTGATGAAGCCCATCTGAGAAGTGACCGCTTCCGCCTTTCCAGATTCATGCCAAAACCCCAGTCTGTCTCATGCCGAAACCCTAGTCTGACGAGTCGACATGTGTCGCGCAGATCTCGCCCAATTCCCAACCCCGAGTAGCCTGGCCTCAATATTCACGCAGGATGAGAAGTACGTATTCTACCTTAACCCTGCCAAGCAGCGAGTCTGGGTGAGGCTTGGTGACCCGTTACCGACCTTCGTTCGGCGAGATGTTCACGGCGAGAAGCACCTTCAGAGCTTTTGGGTCTGCGCCCATGGACCGGTACAGTGGAAGCTGTTTACCAAACGCACGGCGATGGACTCCAAGGTCATGGTGAACGATACAGAAGAGATGGACCTGCGACTCGCCCTTATTCATTCGCAGCGCTTCAAGAAGGTTCTCCTCTTCGACTGCGCCGCACCCCATCGGGGACAAGTAATCACGGATAAGCTTGGCCAGCTGGGCTACGTTCACTTGCCTCACCCACCGTATTCGCCGGACATCTCTCCATGCGACTACCACTACTTCTTGAGCCTACAGGACTTCCTGGTCGGAAGGGACACAAGAACCCAAACAGTCCTTGACAACCATATCGAGCAGTTGATCAACACCAGGCCCAAGCAGTTCTGGAAGGTTGGAATCAGGAACTTGGCTGAGCGGTGGTAGCAAGGTCATTGCCCTTAATGGCAAATACATTCCTCAGCATCGTTGAGTTGTAATTGAGTTATAAAGAGATAAAGATTTTTTTCAATTTGTCTCATTACTTTTGCCCCCCCCCCCTAATAGCTCTTCAAATAAATCGAGGAGCGAATTACAGAACGGCCAGATTTCGGAGTCTCTGCCGTTAAGTAAAACTATCATTTTCGTTTTCAAATGAAGCGTAATAGACAACGAAAAAAGAAAGAACTTAATAAAAAGCTTAGATAGGAGTTCATCTAAAGTTTGTAAGTTCTCGCTAAAATTCCGCGGTATATAGGATGTCAGACAAGCGCGCATATTTGGAACGACTAGAAAATACTTGTTATAAAGCTATTAGCCATAGCTATCAGCAATATATAAGATAGCGATAAAGGATTATTCTATGGAGAGGAAACAAACATTTTCTGGTCTGTTTTCCCGAAGCTTCGTATCTCACATGAAGGATGAAAGGTTATGCCATAAAATTTCGCAAAATACCAAAGGGTCGCGCACACGCTTTTTTGGAAATAAAGGGTGTTCCAAAATAACGTGATGAAGGTGTTTAAACTGTAACTACTAGGGAACATTATATTCGACCAGATTCGAAGTGGTCCCCCTTGGCGCGAATACAAAAATCTTAACGCGTGGTGAAGTTTTTGGCCGTGGGCCGCAGGTCATCTGGAGACAGTCGTCCCCACTCCTCACGAGATTCCTTCTGGGCCTCCAGGCTGTGGTGACGCTTGCCACAGACCCCGGCCTTCAAGATGGACCTCGCGCTGTAGTACGTTGGATTCAGATCCGGGGAGTGCGGTTCCTCAGACATGATGATGAAGTACGGAAATTGGCCTTGCACCATGCTTGCATGCTTTTCGCCCTGCGATTGGGCCTTATTTGAAACGTCCACAGCACATCGTTGAAGTGCTACCGGAATCAGAGAACTACTACAGCCTCAAAGATGTCCGTCGGTACACATCTTGATTTTTTTTACTCATTCGTCCGCAGAAACCAAGAGGTCTTTTGGTGTAGATTCTTCCTCAAACCATGCGGATTTTGACGATGTTTGGCGATGACAAAGGTGGCTGGAGCCACTCCAGATCAGATTCTGCCGTTTTGGGAGTGTCCTTGAAAAGTGTTCGCTCCCACCTGCGACCTGCGGCCCGTAGCTTGAGCTGTCGGCATCAATGGAGCCGTTTGCTCTTATTCTTGTCCATCTAAAGCTGGACTTTAAGGAACTTGTAGGACTTGAATCCGTGTTTCTTTCTGGTATTTCGATGCACCGATGTGAGACTGATACCGACATCACGGGCGATTTTTCTCAGCACACCCTCGGATTTGGGATTTTTCGTTTTTCAATGAATTTCCGGATCTGCGGCGCATTGAAAAGGCGATTTCTTCATTGTCCAGGACGATCACCTTCATGGCCAAGCTGCTTACACCGACGAGTTTCTGGGGAGACAGTCGACCGAGCTGGTTAATGATGTCGCATTCGTGATTTCCTTGACGATGAAGCTCCAAAATCACAGTGCGATGATTTGACATCTTGAGAAAAACCGTAACTGATGCAAAATATAACTTGAAAAATTATATCACGGATAGAAAGATACGCACAAAAAATGGCGCTATTGCCGCCATGCTGCAGATAAATAGATTCGCTTGGGAGAACATCAAGCCTTCATCACGTTATTTTGGAACACCCCCCTGTATTAGGTTTGTGCATAATTTTTGTCCAAATTTGGATTTGAACGGAATTTCTTGAGGACATTTTAGGGAATTCTATGGTTTGGGTTATCTGCAATATCGCACAGTGGGTTCTAGAAGCTTCCAACCGATGGGTTCTTAAGTACGCGCGAGCGAGCAAGTGGGCAAATTTTTGAATAAAATGGATCGGCGTCAACTACGAGCGAGTTACCTCTACGAGCACAATTTTGGCAGCAGCTCGAAGGAGGGGGCCAATCGAATCAACACTGCGTCTGGGCCCGGCCCGACTACCGAACGCACCATCAATGAATCGAAGGGGAAAACGTTGAAAAGAGAAAAAAAATTAAATCGAAGGTTCTCCTCTCCGTTTTTTTTGGGTTCACAAGGCGTGATCTACTCTGCGCGTTGGACTACAGTTGCAGCATCAATGTCGACGTCTATACAAAACAGCTCCAGAAACTGGCAGACGCTTTAGAGGAAGACGACCGGAACGTCTCGAAGTCGCCCTCCTCCGCGACAACGCGAGGCCGCACACGGCGAAGTTAATTCGCGCATTCCTAGAGAAGGTTGGCTGGCCGACACTGCCTCATCCACCGTATAGTCCTGAGCCCTCGTCAGATTACTAGGTCTTCAGAGCCCTCAAGCAGCATCTGGACGAGAAAACTTCGACAAATACGACCAGCTCAATAATGAGATTTCCCTTTTTTGATTCTCAGCCTCGTTATTCCTGAACCAAGGGCATTGAAGCATTGCCGAAGACATTGTCGACGTTAAAAGTTGATGGACGATTTGTTTTGATAAGGAAAAAATATTAGGTTGTCCGGAAATTAATGCGGGTTTTGGACCTCAAATTTTAAAATGACATATCTAAGCCCCTCGTTCAAGGACTTATCCAGATGCTTGAAGATGATGTGGGAGTCGGTTGGCGAAATGCTTTATGAATATGATAGGTGTGGTAGAGTTTCGTAGACCAACTCGTTCAAATTCTGCAGCGTCAGTCGCGCGTTGTCGTGGAGTAGGACGGTCCTATTGAGTGCATAAGTCGGAATTTTTCGTGCATTTCGTCGATCTATTGTACGTACTTCTTTGCCGTCATTGTTTCGCCCGAATTAAAGAACTGTGGTGAATTAATTCAGAAGGAGACTGCCAAACAGTTATCAGGATCTTCTTGTGGTGCAATTTCGACTTCGGGAACTGCTGCGGAGCTTCATGGCGGTCCAGCCACTAAGCCAATCGCCGCCGGTTATTGCAGAGGATCCATTTGTTGTTACAAGTTAGGGTACGGTCGAGAAATGGATCGTTCTTGTTGCGAAGAATGCTCGCTGACAACACTTCGAACCAACGATTTTTTGATGGTCGTTCCACTCGTGTGGTATCCATTTATCTAAGTTCTTCGTTTTTCCAATTTTCCGCAAACACTCCCAAACACTTAATTTGCTTACGCAGAGCTCCTTCGCAAGTTCTCGAGCGGTCACACGTGTGTTTGCTTCCAGCAAGGTCTTCAACTCGTTGTTATCAATGCGAGAGCGACGTCCGCGACCTGTCTCATCCTCGAGACCGAATTCACCTCGACGAAAAAAAATCTGCGCATCACCGTGGATTCGTTAGCACTTCCTTGGCCTCATACCTGCTGATGCTCCAAGTTGTTTCCGTCGCATTACGACCGAGCTTGAATTCATAGAAGTAAATCTGCCGAAATTGCTGCTTTGACACGTCCATTTATAGCTTACAAAATCTGGCGTGAAGTAATCTATATTAAAAGACGAATAGCACAGTGAGAAAGCGCACAAACCAGCTTTGTAACAGTTTACAACTTTGCACTATTCCAAGGTAAAGTTTAGCAAAAAATCCCACTCTAAAGTTAGAGGTCGAAAACCTGCATTAATTTCCGGACAACCTAATAAAACTTAAGATCGTGCTCTTTTGTTGACAAAAATTTTGCACCAATCTAATACGTACAATTTGCCGTTAAAGTGAGCCAAGTTTAGCAAGAATCATGGAATCCAAATGTGGCTGGTTCTCTCTATTGCCAGGTGGCGTCACCTGCCTTCATAGTTGATTCTGTAAAGTAGTGTGAAATATTCTACTAGTTCATACCGAAAGTCGTCGACGTCTTGGTCTTGTCAATGTTTCCGTCGCTTTCAAAGGTCCTCCTACAGCAATGCATAGACAGCTTGGAAACCGCTACACTATGGAAAAGACAGTTGTTTGTGTACGAGGTTTTGAAGATGTCTTGTGGAAGCTGAATGGCCAAAGTCACAGGGCAAGGTCTAAATTTGAATGCTGCATTGTAATGCAAAGATGTCGCTCTTTAAGTAAATGTAGGTAAGAGACGCGTAGCTAAGTAGCCACATAGACACATGTCTTCCATCTACTTTTACAGTGCTTCAGTGCTCATATCTTGAACCAACATTTGGAAGGACAGACTTCGGTATTGAGACTATTTGTCCTCATTGAATACTCATTCCAGCTGGCACCTATTTTAATGATGACGTACTTGAGCAACTGCATGAGTAACATCAAATCTACTTTAAATACTAACGGACTGCCCGTTGGACTCGACGCCAATGGGCGTGCGGTGAGTCATTCTGTTTCATCTAATTCTGGCTTCATGTTTTATTTTCCAGTGATTTTAGCCATGATTCCTTCACAAGCAATATATATTGTATTTCATGCAAAACAGCTTCTCTGTATGTTGAGTACTGAAGCGTCAGAGTTCATATTAATACCGTAGAATTAGCGGTGCATAACTGTACACTGTGTGATGACGTAGCTGTGCACCTTCTGTGTGGATTTCACAACATCATGTTAAAAATGAGATTAATTGGAAATACAGGATGTTTCGTTGTGATCAAAACTCTTGCACTAGGCGGTACTCGAACCCACACCTTCTGCTTTCCGGGCAGCGATGCTACGCTTGACACCACCGCACATAACATCTACGATATCCTCGAAGCGCACCAGCACTCACCCGTGATATCAGGATGAGACGACCGCTTATATCAGCATGGAACCGGTTAAACTGAACGCCTTACTAATAACAATGTTTTAACACATTTGTTTAAGCTTGGAGCGGCTGATATAGAGGCTGGGTGACTATTGATGGAGGATATTGCGGATGTTACGTGCGGTCAAACTGGGTCGGTGCTGTGAAGCGTAGCATCGCTGCCCGGAAAGCAGAAAGTGCCGGTTCGAGTCCCACCTGTCGCAAAAGTTTTGATCGCACCGAAACATCCTGTAACAACGTGTGGCCTCTATATCAGCCACTCCGGCTTAAACAAATGTGTTAAAACATTGTTGTTGATTGAAGCAGATTTTGTTTGTTTGCGAAAAAATAGCTGCTGTAATTTTTAAACATATATAATTTGGTGGATTCTACATAGCGAGGCAACTTTCTATGTATGCAGGACACTGTGAGTAAGCATTAGGTCAGGAAATTTGAAAGTTTCCCGAGTGTGTTGCAAGTCAATGGCCTCAGTGCAGGTGCTGTACCGTCAACACGTGGGACCTCAACCTGCCCCATGGGGCATCCGAAGCTGCCAATGCCTACTACCCGTGGTGGTGTATTGTTCCCATGCCATTAAGTGCCACTTCTGAAGTGTGGATTCCCTGGGTCCGTCCCTTCACTCCCAACTGTATCGAGTCCTTTCAGCCCTGGCTGCAGCCAGCTAGGATTCCGAGGGGAGACACTACCCCATATGAACTAATTGCCTGGGTACAGAATGAGATTGCCCACGCGATGTCCATGCGGAGGGCCGCTAGCTTCAGCCATGAGCGCACTGCCCCTCCGCATGAAGCCCTCGTGGGGCTTACGCAGGCATACCCGACAAACCCCCAATGACATACAACAATAGTAACAATTCTAGGCAACTGATAAGTATGAACAGACTCACCGCACTCGCTCGATTCGCACACGAAGGACCTATAGATTTATTACACACCACTAAGCCGACATAATCGAGTATGCATGATAGTAGATGACGCAATATAGTAAAGAGTATAGCCGGGCAGAGTGGAATGGCTCATGAGGAAAGAGACGCAGACAGGCCGGGCGCTCCACCGTATTGATTGGCTGGGTGCCCAGAGCTCCAGCGACCTTTCTTGGCAGGGTCGCCATCCATCGGGCTGGCAGTCGATGCGATAGGAAGGGATGAGACTGTGGCCAGGCCCCGCGGGAGAGCTTCGACTGAACTGAGTAAAATATTGGCGGATGGGCAACGCCTCAAAGGCGCGCCCCCGCTCGCGGGCGATGTAGGCGTAGACTGAACTGCCGACTACGCGTGGGGAGCGGGTAATGCCCGCTCAAGTGCGCGCGCTCCGCCCCGGATCGATGCAGGGGCAGGCGGGGGCAGGACGTGCGATGAGGCGCCTCATCGGAGTTCACCGCCAGCCTGAACGCCCGCGGAAGACCGTGAAGCTGCGAAGGTCGGTCGCAACACAGTGGTTGATAAACTATAAAGGTTAAATAAAGGAGTTCCTCATTCCCTGTTCGGAATACGCCACACATATCTTTTATCTCGACTTTTATCAAATCGAAGAAATGCCGTGTTCCACAGGTGGACTACTCCTCCCGGCCGATCGATCCGATTTTTCAACAGGCTCGAGCTCGGATGGAGAATGCCCGTGAATTCCGTGAGATGTCTCCGCCTAGAGGTGTCGCACAAGTCTCACGAGTTTCAGCTGTCGACGAAGGTAGGAAAGCTACAGAGTTGTCCTCCCTGATTCACTCATCTGACCAACCGCTTGCAGGCGCCAGTTTCTCCCCGATCGGAGTAGCTCTGCCGACCGTTTCTTCCACAACGATCCGAGCAGCGCCAGCACCCCTTCCGGCACTCGGAATTAATCGAGCTGTCCCTGATGCTATTCGACCTGAGAACAGCAGCGAAGAGACTGAGGACGACGCAGATGCTTCTGCACAGAAACGAATGCGATTCAATTCAGAAGCGGAATAGTCTCGGTCTGAATGCGGTGTTCATTACTCACACTCGGACCTGAATTTTCCTTTAATAATCTAGTGTACTAATCACTTCATATGTGTGTTCGATGGATTTAATTATCATTGTCCTCGTTTGTCTCCTGTGATCTTCTTTGCCACAGAATTCCAGATAACTGTGGTCGTTGCACATATCTCTGTTGCGGTTAACACATTGTGTTCCTGCAAAGGTTTTTGGATCTATCCTGTTGCGGTGAGGGAGCGCTAGAAAGTATTCAGATCGAACTCACAGAGGGTCCCGGGTAGAAAATTGCATAAAGCCAAAGGCACCAAATATTAGCCAGATCACTGCACAGTCTTCGTACGTCATAGTTTACTTCCAGTCCTGTCGCTGTTCTTAAACCAGTAAGAGTAGAGCGCCACCTCCAACTGGGATAGATCCAGATTTTGTTCTTCCACATAGGATGTACAGAGTTCACTCGTGTTCCCGAGAATGTTATTTGTACTCACCATTCGCAGTCGAATAATACAGTATGCTCAGTAGGCTCGAAATTTTGAGCTCACAAACTCGCTTCTGAAGCGAAGCCCGCTTGGAAAGTTAACGATAAAACAGTGTTGCAATGTGTATTCGGATTCTCACGATCAGGCATATTATCGCGAGAAAGAGACTATTTTTTAACGGAATGTCTCTCTGAAATTGTATCAGTGAATTTCCGTGTTAACAAATTCCGGTCAATGAAGCAGTTGCTCAACACTGCATGATGAGAAGAGCATTAGTTGTTGCTTTCGTTTCATACATTGAAATGCTTGCAGAGAGGCGGCCAAAACAAAATGGAATTTATTTATTTATCTATGCGTGGAGATCCACGCAAAAAAAGAACAACAAAACATGGCCATTAAAAACAGAACAGAACATATAAAACATATATTGTAGCCACAGACGACAGACAACAGTAACAAGTAGTAAGTAAACAATTAAGGAACATTCTGAAGATACCTGTCAACAAGTCTTTTGTATTTCCTTAGCGATTTTGGTAAGATGTTTTTCTTCGAAAATTTTTGAAATTCGGTTCCAGCTGGATTTGTGCAAAATGTCGACCTTATATTACTCCTAGCTTTTGGAATTTGAATCTTCACACAATCACCTCCGGTGTTTGATTTAGATAGTAAATAAAATTCCTGAAGAGGAAGATCCAACATACCATTGATCAGTTTATAAACTGTGATAAGATCATATCTTTCCCTACGAGAGGCAAGGGTGCATAAATTGAAGAGTTTGTTCCTCACAAAAGGCGATGGAATGTTCGTGTAATTACACCCGTGTACTCTGGAGTTTTCTTGTAATGCTATTTTGTACAGATTCCAATCTAGAGATTTTACGTTTACATTTCGGACTAAATACTGTGGTGCCATATTCAAGCACAGCCCTGACATATGTCTTGTATGCGAGAACCATGTGAATAACCGAGTTTGTCTTCAGTGATTTAAATATATTATGCACGATTCGATCAGCTTTCTTAGCCGCATCTTCGCAATGCTGCTTGAAGGAAAGCTGTGAATCTAAAATGAATCCCAGGTCTCGCACAGTAGGAGCACTGCTGAATGGCTGATGATAGAGGTGATAAACCTTTCTATTAACCTGCTCTCCAATGTGAAATACCCTCGATTTTTGCCCGGATAGTGGAAATTCCACTTAGCTGATCAATCAGCATTATATCCTAACCGAGAACCTGGTATCGGGTGCGGCAGCCATCACCTCCTTCGGCTGCACCACACGCGCCGAGTCCACTTGGTAGACGAGGAAAATTCCGCAAGTCAGGACGTTATTGACAAAAAGCTCTTCTATATAAGATCAACGGCCAGTTCCACGCTTCGCAGGGTTATAGCGTTTTATGCAGTTGTCTCGATCTATATTTCTGATCTGTGTCGTGGCTCACCTGTTATCTTCACCCGCTTCTGTGTTTTCCTTAGGCTATGCAGTTCGGTCAGCCGATGTTCAGCAGCGTCTGTCTGTGAGGACTGGATGGTGCATCGCTTTTCGCCGCAGTTGAGCACGTCCGTGGCCATAAACTTGTTCGGGGCGAGCTTTTCCGTACAACTGTCTGGCAGCGATTGCCCTTCTTAGCGCCAATCGTCTTAATTACATGAAAACTCGTGGGCCTGCCTATAAGCTTCGACTTATCTGCTCAGGAGTACTCTTTCAATCTTCTTAGACGCTTACGTTGTAACCAAGAAAGTAACAAGAACTAAAAAAGTTTCTTATTGTAGTCTCGAATAAGTGTGGTTTGAGATGGTTAACATTGTTGTGAACATGTCCATATCACCACCTATATATAAAAGAGTTTGTCCATCGAGTGATCTAACCTAAGTGAGGTACTCGGCATCATCCACAGTGAGAGCGGTCGAGTGATCTAACGTAAGTGAGGTACGCCGCATCATCCACAGGGGGGCGGTCGAGTGATCCAACCTAAGTGAGATTCGCCTCATCGTCTACAGCGCGGGCGGTCGAATGATCTAACCTATATGAGATATCACCGCCTATCACCATCACTATCATCACCACCACCTATATATAAAAGAGTTTGTCGTGGAGTGATCTAACCTAAGTGAGGTACGCCGCATCATCCACGTGGAGTGATCTAACTTAAGTGAGGTACGCCGAGTCATCCACAGCGAGAGCGATCGAGTGATCTAACCGAAGTGACGTACGCCGTATCACCCACAGCGAGGGCGGTCGAATGATCTAACCTGAATGAGGTACGCCCCATCATCTACAGCGCGGGCAAAATTTGCTATTGAACGTGGGATGTTGCTGCAGCAGGGAAAACGCAGCTCTTTACAGCTTAACACAACAGCACCTCCGCGCGTTTCTGAGCGTCCAGATTCAGAAGCCAACTTCTTGCCATTAGCATGAGAAGACTACTGAAGGGGAAAGGGTAGAAGGGGGACTTTGAGGGTGGAGAACCGACGGCGATCAGGAGGCAGCGACCAGGAGGAGCATCGTGATGGTCGATGGGGGAACAAAGAAGCAGGCCAGGAGGTGGCACCAAGAACAGTTTAGGCAATATGTAGGGATCATTAGGGAGTTACCAATCAGGGGAGGGGGACAGTAAGGAGGATCAGCAAGGGGATCCATTACCATTAAGAGAGACCGGATTTAGAGGATGTGACACCGATGTCACACAGTGGGCGTTCGCTCGCCGTCGTCGTTTCGCGAGCGTGGGAGGCCTACTTAATTGGGGTAGAGTTGTAGTGAGGATCCCGAGGGGTGAGGAGGAATATACCTTGAAGAAGAGACCTGGAGGCGGGACAGGGACGGGGAACCAACACGAAGGGGCCGTAAGGGAATTCATACGGAGAAGAAGGAATCTGCCATGTGCATAGCCCGTCTTCATGCCCGACACAGCGCAGGCTGCGCGCTTCTGAGCTTCTTGATCTAGAAAACGGTCTCCCTACGTCGCGAAGCAAACATCTTGATTCTGAATACATGTCACCGACCGTGCCGTGAGCATGGGAGCACCACTAAGGCGATAGTGGAGAAGGGCGGTATCGGGGACCTCTAGGGTGGACCAGGAGAGCGACCAGGGAGGAAAGGAAGAATTTGGAGGAGAGGCCAGGACGGAGAAACCAGCAAGAAGAGACCAGTAGTGTCAGTAGTGGAAACAAAGAAGTGGGCCAGCAGTTGGGATCAGGAAGGTGGGGGACTAAAGAGGGGGAGAGAAGACCTGTAAAGGCGGACCAGCAATTAGATCCAGTAAGAAGAAACGAGTAAGGGGGAACCTGGCTTCGGAAGACATGTCAACGACAACTTGAAACGCTAGCTGTTGAGCATGAGAGCGATTGCGGAGGAGCAACCTGGGACAGAAGAGTCGGACACTGAGTGTCTTCGGTTCGTAATCGAATTGATTACTGTACTGATATCGGTTCCGATATCCAGTACTCACAAGAAAATAAACGCGGATGAGTAAGATATTTATGAGCAACAAGTTATAAGAGAACAAGAACAACAATTTATAAATTACATGGACCGAAATGGGAGTGCGGTCAAGAGCGGGGAAAAAGCGTACAGATTTACTGGGGAGGGCTTTTTATGGACTCTCCTGGAGGCGTGTCTACCGTGATTTCCTCGGACTCTCCGTCCGGCACGGTTTATGGCTCTGGGGCCGTCGCTGGCATATCCGCAGGAGCAGGTCGTAAACCTCCCCTGGATACGTTCCGCCACTTCATGCTCTTAACGAACACTTGCAGAATACACCGGTCCCGGTATATTCCACATGGGGGACCTCAGAGAAACAAGCGCTTCCACTGCGCTAAAAAAAAAATCATGAGCAACGCCTCCGTCACTCGCGTCTCAATGAGCGGTTCCGCTCACTCTTTGGTGGAAAAGCACAAGAGCACTGCAGTTCGTCTGCCCCCGCAGCCCGAACGTTCTACACAGTTACAGCGACAACCTCTGTCGCTTTTAGAGGAGCGGGTCCGCTCGCACTTTCCAAAGGAAGGTTTAAAAGACTGGCTTCTATAATGCACGAGTCTACTATAATTCGTCTGCATTGCTTTCTGAGCAGTTACAGCGACGACTTCCGTCGCTTCTTAGCGAGCGGCTCCGCTCACGCTTTCCAAAATAAAGTGAGACCCAGTGGTCTCTGAAGCACCAGTGTTCATCTACTAACCGCAGATCAAACTTGCACTGGTCATAAGTTGGTATGGGTCCATACCAGCTTGAAATCATCTTTCCGACGACCTATAACTTCTCCTTCCAAAGTGATCACATAGGGTAATGATGCTTCTAAGGGCAGCCAAAAAGGAAAACTCAGAAAAATGGGAACATGGCAATATTACAATGCAACGTTCGTGCGTTGATCAAGCACTTGCGTTTTAGTCACAACGGCAAAAAAGGTAAATTCGTAGAGATAATGGAGCGAAATTATGCAGCTTTCGAGGAGATTGCTAGTGGCTTCGTCGTTGCTGCCTTCGCTGCGTTTCCTCATCCTTTCCTGCAGATCGGCTTGTCCAGTAGGCGCAAGAGGTGTCATCGTGTGTGATACTAGAATTATAGAAGGAAATCACACTGATATTTTTCACCGTAGGGGAATTCATTCTGTTCCTCCTCCAGCGCTTTCGGCGTCTAATTTTATTCAATTCCAGGTCCTTACCACTACCATTCGCAACTGGCGAGAAACCAGTTTTCCGTTCTTTCGCATAACCAGAGCGCTTCCGGTCTTGGTGATCCTCGCTTCTTCTGCACGGTCTGCAAGCAGCTCGCGGCTGCTTGTCTTGAAAGCGTTCCTTACGTTGAACACTCTTACACCAGCCCTCCAGCTCCGAAACAAGTGAAATTCCACCCGCTGTTCGGTTTTGTGCACGGTTACGACCATTGCCATTCATTCTGCCCCTACTGCTAACTCCTGGCGCATCACTATCTTTATTGGGGCAATTTGATGCTATATGCCTAGATTCCCCACAAGTAAAACACTTAAATGAGGGCCTGGTTGCCTGCTGACCCCGTAGCCGGTGCGCATTACTGGTTGATTCCTCGCCATCGGGTGTACCATTATCGATTGAGCTACAATCGATAGGTCTCTTGAAGTGGTTGTGGTAATTACCTGATACCTTTTGTGTTTCATCCTGCAACTTTTCCAACCGTAGAGCTACTTTCTTAACCTCCTCGTATATGTCACCCTCCGGCGCATCTAACGCGGCCAATATGTAATAAGAACTGTTCCAATGTTGAAGACAAGAGTACAGTTTTGACCCTCTGATAAAGTCCCACTCGGTGCTAGGATGGATTCTTCTGGAAAGATCCTCCATTCGGTAGCAAAAATCTACGATGGTCTCACTTTCTCTCTTACAGAGTTGATCCCACTCCCTTACATTTTTTAGGCGTTCGCAAGGATTTCTTCGAGCCGTTTTTAAAGCACGGACTACCCCACTATATGCTCCCTCTCGAACATTTTGTGGTAAACCCTTAAAAAGTGAAAGCGCGGTCCCTGATAGATGATTTACCAGGATATCCCGCCTATCAGAATCTTGCCAAACTGTTACTGGGAATTTAACATCTAACCCACGTAAAAATTCGGTCAAAGAATTTTTTCCATCGTATTTGGGAACATTGGCTACGCTTTGAGCCTTAAAAACTTCCCTAAATACAGTGAACATGTCACTTACTGCATCCGCAGGGCCTCTCCCATACCTAATGCTCCGATCCGAGCAAGTACTGGGAGACTCATCATTCAGTGATCCTCGGGAAGACTCCGGGGAGGACACTCGTGATGGGGCGCGAGACGCTTCCGTTGGCTCGCAACGTCGTCCAGCGTTCTTGGCTAGGGACGCGTTCCGTCCCTGAACAGAGTTATGCACATGATCGCTTTTAAGCGAAGTGTAGTGGCTGCGAACCGCACGCCATTCACTAACTCTGTTGCCGTTCTCATCTGCGGATGTCGATTCACGGCTGGATCCAGCCACTGACCGCGTTACCCCAGTTCCGAGACTTGCAGCTTCTTCCTGCAGAAGTCTCAACTGGTTCCTATGGCACTCCACCATTTTTTCCTTTTCAGACAGCTCATACTCAAGCTGTGATTTCAAATTATCCATGCTGTTCTGCAATTCCAGAACCTCGTTACTCTTAGAAATTACCCGTTCCTTAACTTGGTCAATTTCGCACTCCAGTGTCAATGCTAAATCACAGAGTGCTTGGCTATGCGCATTCACCTGTGGCAAAAACTCGCGCAATTCACTAAGCGACATCTCAATCTCATTGCAAAATGCCGCTTCCAAAGCATCTGGCCCTACTCCTAAGCGTGCGTCTACCATTTCGAGCGTACCTTCTATAGTACCTCTAACAGCATCTAAAATCTTAGCCCGTTTACACCGAGCTAAATTCCTGATCTGCTCATTTAGCGCGCTATCTAACCGCTTTAGGATATTCCCGAAGGAAGCATTTAAATCCTCAAACTGGCAACTCACTCCGAGTTGATCCCAGTCCTCCAACGGCTGTGGAGTATTCTCGCCAAGCTGATCCATGACGGTTCCGTCCATGGCATCGGTGGCAGTTGGGTGTGACATTGTCAATGGACACTGAAACGGGAACTTGGATCCAAGTTACCGGCGTGGCCCCCAAGTCGGACACTGAGTGTCTTCGGTTGGTAATCGAATTGATTACTGTACTGATATCGGTTCCGATATCCAGTACTCACAAGAAAATAAACGCGGATGAGTAAGATATTTATGAGCAACAAGTTATAAGAGAACAAGAACAACAATTTATAAATTACATGGACCGAAATGGGAGTGCGGTCAAGAGCGGGGAAAAAGCGTACAGATTTACTGGGGAGGGCTTTTTATGGACTCTCCTGGAGGCGTGTCTACCGTGATTTCCTCGGACTCTCCGTCCGGCACGGTTTATGGCTCTGGGGCCGTCGCTGGCATATCCGCAGGAGCAGGTCGTAAACCTCCCCTGGATACGTTCCGCCACTTCATGCTCTTAACGAACACTTGCAGAATACACCGGTCCCGGTATATTCCACAGAAGTACTGCGCAGCACAAACCAATGAGATTACTGGCCGGTCAGGGAAGACCGTCTATGATGAAGGTACCGAAGTGGTGAAGGGCTTGATGCCGATAAAGTACGCACCAAGTCCTAGATGCTAGCGAATTTTATGCTTTACAATAACTGCTTTCCATAGGTCAAGTCGCGCGAAGCGCGCAGGTGCGAGACAAGCCGTTAGGCATGTCGGAGCACTTGTTATAACATATTGCGCGTCGAAAGAGGAGAGGCACTTAATACCCTATACTTTTTCACTTATTATAATAATAATAATTCCCTAAATTTTGGGAGAAAATTATATTGTCCCACGCAAAACAATCACTTCTTTCGCAGCTGCTGAATCAGTTGTTTGCTGGTAAATTTAGCTTCAGAATTTGACGGAAACTCCTTAAAACAATCCTCCTGAAGTTTCTTAACCACATGCAAAGCGACACTGGCTTCATCGGCATGATGACTTCTTCTGTAAGCGGCTCTTGCATCGTTTGACGTTCCATTGAACACCGGTTTGCTCCTGCGGCCACATGCAACGTCTCTATTTGTCTCTGCTGCGTAACAGATTGACCCAGTAGGTTGTGTCTTCGCTCGACGTAAGCGAGGAGGCGTCAACATTTTTCGATCATGGCTCTCACTGAGGAATTCGGCTCATATGTTCCTAGACTTTCTGGTTTTTCCCTTAATCTTCCGCATTCTCCAGTTGGTTACTTCGGTTGCCCTGGTCCACTTTTTTTTCGACGTCTTGGCTGAAAAGTTGATACATGTGGTTGAACAGCGTCTCTCGTCCAGGAAGTTGAAGAGGCATAGAGCTGATCGGTCCACCATTAAAGGCAAAGACAATTATAAAGCTTAAGCTGCTCTGTGGGGGTGAGCTAGGTTCTATAACATTAACATTTTTGAAAACAGTGTTAAAATTGATAGCACACTATATTTTACGAAGACTAAGCGGTGTACAAGCGAGCCGCTTAAATACGCAAAAGACGCAAAATTCCTTGCTGACTCAAAACTCTTGACAAGTATGACTCTTTTGAAGGGCAAACGTCTCCGAACCGATGGATGGGCATGTTCCGTTCTCAACGACGTCGACGGGCTCTGCAGGCATCAGTCTGCGACGGACGATGGATCGCTCCATAGGGCTCTACTGTACTGCGCAGGTAGTGATCTCTTTGTCGTCCAATATGTGGCGTAATGCTACTCTGACGCGGCGGCCAGTAAACCAAGAATGAAATTTAAAAAACGAATGATAAAAATCGAAAAATAATAAAAAATAAAATTAGTCAGTACAATGTAATGTTGCGACGAGCTGGCAAGACCATCAGCATAGAAAGTGAGGGAAACTCCCACTGGCTACATTGCTTACTTGACGAACTGGGTTATCGTACGATAGGACGTTCTGCATTTTCCGTTCGGTGCAGCGTGCTTTATCTGCCTTTGCTTCGTTCTTCTAGCTGTGCCCCTTCCTCTTTCGAGTAAGATAGACCGCCCTGAGCCTTTCTCACTGTTGAGGATGGTCCTGCCCGGGCCAGATTTAAAGTGCTCCAGCCGGTGGTTCAGTATTGTATATATAGCATCGGAAAGGAAAGGACCGTACCAACCAACGGCGTTTTACTCAGTCAATGAAAATTAAATAAAAATAAGGGGTCAAAACAACACTATGCATGCTAGTAATTTGGCATCAGACTATAATAAGAGTATGGACTTCATGTGCAAAGAACAACAGTATTTGAAGAGAGCAGGCAGTGACAGGGCGGAGCACACAAGAGCTTCATTGAAGAGCAACTGCAACCGACAAGTAAAGCAAGTTTACTGAAATAGGCGACCATCACTAGATTGGTGTTGAACATTAGAAGAAAATGAAACGTGATCTTAAGGCAGTACCAACGCTGTTATCCGCACGAACTTGAGGTGGGATCGCGCGAAATATCAACTTCCTCCTGGGCAATGTTGAAAAAAATCGACATCGTTCTGATGGGGTGTCACAGAGCGGGGTCATCGTTCACCGGAGCACTGTAATGGATAATGAAATCACTTATGGCACACTTTCGCGTATGTGGAGGATTCCTGTGAATCCTCATTTAGATGATATCTTTTAGAAAACCCCCTTTATATCGTGAGGGGTGCGTCTAGTGCAGTAGGGGGAGGTGCTGCCTGTCGCGTGCACCCGATGCCAGTTTCTCGGTACGGATTTCCGCTCAGGCCATCCAAGCCCTTCATTCCTCCGAGGTCGGCGGATTGGAATCGGACCTGTTGGGAAGGATGAAGCGCTGACTTGTTCATTGGCTGGCCACCGCAAGTCGTTGTATTGCCAAATGCGCATTCAACTCATCTCCACGACATCCCTTAGAAGTAGAAGGCGTGCGCATCCCAAAAGGGATTGAGTAATGCGATCCCTTATCCTTTACAAGACGTTCAACGGCCTGCCGGCCGCCAAACGTCTGGTTGGGGCTTCGCCCCAAAACCCGGAGAATAGGACACCCCGAACGTCTTCCTCTCCTCTTTAGGCTTTCTCTCACTCATTAAAAAACTTGCTTTGCTATGTAGAATGGTATAGCGGAATAGGGCAAAACAGGTCCATCACCTTCACTGGTCCCCCCTCCCCCTTCGTCGGTCCCTACTACTGATCCCACCTTCACTGGACCTCCTTTTACTGGTCCCCTCTTCGCTGGTCATCCTATCCTTCACCGATCCCCATTACTGGTCCCACCCTCACTGGTCCCCCTATTATTCATCAACTCTCTTCCGGTCCCCCTTCACTGGGCCCCTTCCCCCATTCACCGGTCCCCATTACTGGTACCTTCCTCACCGGTCCTCCCTTCACCTGGCTCCCTCTTTCACTGGTCAACCTTCTATCGGTTCCCTGTTCACTGGACCCCTCACCCTCCTTCACGGGTCCACCCTTCACAGGACCACTGGACCACTCCCCCCCCCCCCCTTCATCGGTCCCCATTACTGGTCCCTTCCTCACCGGTCCCATCTTCACTGGACCTCTCCCCCCTCCTTCACCTGTGCCCCTTCACTGGATTCCCCCTCACCGGTCCGCATTGCTGGTGCCACCTTCACTGGTCCCTCCTTTATTGGTCAACCCTTTACCGGTCCCCCTTACTGGAACCCCATCCTTTACCGGTCCCCCATTACTGGACCCACCTTCACTGGTAACACGTCGTCTGAATCTGGAAGGCCTTTCGCGACATTGGTGACACCTCTTCTGAATCCAGGCACCTGATGAATGACGTCGGTGACATGTCTTCCAAAGTCGGATGTGCTTTGCGCGACATCGTTGACACGTCGTGTGAATCCGGAACCCCTAGCGTGAAATCGGTGACACGTCGTCTGAATCCGGACAGACCTTTCGCGACATCGGTGACACCTCTTCTGAACCCAGGCAGCTGATGAACGACATCGGTGACATGTCTTCTCAAGCCGGACCTGCTTTGCGCGACATCAGTGACACGTCGTTTGAATCCGAACACCCCTTGCGCGACATCGTTGACATGTCGTCTGAACATGGACGCCTGTCGACAACTACAACAGTTGACAACTGGTGACACCTACAATCCCCCCCCCCCCCTTCTCCATACTGCCTCTCAACACACTCCTTCAGCACTTCTGTGCAAACAAACACACACACAAACACACGCACTCACCCACAGACAAACGACCGTTCTCGCTTATATATATATATATATATATATATATATATATATATATAAAGGTATATGTATATGTATATATATAGTAGGATATTGTGAGGAGGCGTGCACCTATAGCGCCTCTAATTAATGTGTAATTTTATTCAAAAAAAGGTAGCCACACTAGCACCAATTAATATTAAACGAAACCCGAGTTGGATCACAAAGACGCGTTTCTTGTGATGCGTCCTATAACCTCTGAGAAACTTAAAATTTGACAAAAATAATTCGTTAGGTGTTTTGTTACGCGTTTGGATCGAGTACGCAACGACTCCATACGACAGAGGTTCGGTGTCACCCAGATATTTGAGAAGATGCGCGAAGCTCGTCTGCGATGGTACGGCCACGTCCTTCGCGCAAATAATGACACTGTCAGAAAAAATGGTCTTAACCTTGATGTGCCCGGTAGCCGGCCACGAGGGCGACCAAAACAGAAGTGGCTTGATACGCTGCACCAGGACTTGAAGACGACTAGGTTGCACCCTGATCAGGCATTTGATCGGGAAAAGTGGCGCCAACATTCCAGAAAAGCGGACACCGCAATTAAGAGGGACAAACGCTGAAGAAGAAGAAGAATTCGTTAGGTGTTTTTAAGCTTCCACGCGCTATAATGATCCATCCAATAACAAATTTGCCATAAAACACCCTTCCTGATCGTTACCCTGTCTGAATCGTCAGATTCTCCCGTTTTATCGAATTAATAAGGGCGCGTGTAGCGCAATCGGAGGAGGCGCGACTGTGGCGTGCACCCGATACCAGGTTCCTGGTTCGGATTTACCGCCCAGGCCGACCAAACCTTCCATCCCTCCGGGGTCGGTGAATTGGTAACAGACTTGTCTGGGAAGGATAGAGCGCTGACTTGTTCATGGGCTGGCCACCGCAAGTCATTGTATGGCCAAATACGCATTCATGTCGCCTCCACGACATCCCGTGGAAGTAGAATGCGCTGGCGCATCCCAAAAGGGATTGAGCAACGCCGTTCTTTATTCTTATCCTTATCGAATTAATTTTCGTTGGAGCACTTCTAATAAGCTCCTCATAATTAATCGCACTCTCGAAGATGACAACTACTTCGCAACTAGGACGTACCGCTCGTAATGGCAAAGGAATTATATTTGTGAGCGCCCGAGCACTTGATGTTTCAAATTCTACTTTACTAGACCTGGCCTTTTATGATAGGTGAACTCTACACGCAAGAGTAGGGCTAAGAAGGTAAACCTGAAAACGGTCCACAGCTCCGTCCCCAGAAGCGTTTAGCGGATTTGGAATACACATTTGGAATCAAAGGTCGAGGCCGCATCCATTGATACACATCTCACCTCAAAGTGCCAAGGTTACTTGCAATATTTCCCTTTTTAGCAGGCAAGGCTGGTGTGAAGCTTGGTAAGGATCAGAACCAACAACCTTGATTCGGAGTTCAAAATGCAGTCGGGAGTACTACGTGCCCAAACGAAAATTAACCAAACGAAGTGGAAGAATCCGCCGATCCGGATTAGGCGACGATCCGGAAGCGAGCTTCCAGAGCAGATTTGTTATCGAACGGATTATTATAATTATTTTCTTTGGAGATCTTACAACTAAAAATACGCCCGTTCTTCTGTCAGTATACCGGTCACATGTCAGACTAGAGCAGTATAAAAGCATTAGAAAGGGTTCGAACAATTTTGCGGAAAAATTTTTTAAGACGTTTTATGTTGGAAAACCATGCACTAGTGGTCGTAATTTCACGTAGAGAGAGAGAGAGAGAGAGAGAGAGAGAGAGAGAGTTGAGACCTTAGCCTGCAGGGGAAAGAAACTTCACCTTGTCATTTTACACAAGATTTTGTGTGTGACCAATCAGGTTTGAAGTCACATATAATACTTCAACTGAGAAAACGAAAGAGCAGAGTGGATGTAGATCGAGAAATGAGTCAGATCGGGAATCGGAGCAACGAACCATTACTCTTATCTTTCCCATACGAGACCGGTACCAATTCAACGATCACAAAGGAAGGAAAGGTTGGTTGGTTAGGACGAGCCCCGAGACATGAATCGTCAGAGGTGCAAGCGCCAGGCGCTCCTCCACCCACTGCACTACATTTCGTTTCACAGGCAATGCAGCAATAAAGTCCTAATCCATCTTATGGTGCAAACTGAATTCAGCCCTTTCTCTTGTGGAAATTGAGGATTCGGAAGACGGACACGGCACAAAAATAAGAAAAATTAAAATTACACCTATGGAGGTCTCGCAAATGGTTCAGAGCCACATAGCGCTGTGGAGGTGGCAATTGAGGTTTTCAATCTCCGGCAGTGTCTCCCAAGATGAGGAGGAGGGCTCGAAAAGCCACAGCACCTTCGACGTGGAAACTTTGAAGATTGGTTTTAAGGATGTGCATAAACCATGTTAATTTTCCTGTTCGCATTAATGTTGAGACGATACATCGAGGATATTTTCGAACGACGCTCTTTCGTTTCAGAAATTGTGAACGATCTGTCCAAAGCGTGCGAAAGTGTAAAAAGTGACCGCAAACATTTTTATTAAGCAGACTATCAGGAGTTTGTCTACTTGCAGAATCCACAAGATTTGGCACAGGCACTTCTCTTAAGGCTCTCGGAAAAGACAGGGCTAGTGCAGTAGTCACGAATTCTATTTAGCGGACACCTGAAAAAGAAGTTAGGTAAAAACTTGTAAGAACAATTTTGGAATTAATCAATTTACCAAGGTCGATCCATGCAAGCCGTGAGATCGGTGGACACTACCGGCTGTGGGCGAGGAGACGGCAGACCAGAGGAGACTGCAATTCAAACGCTGTTCGTTTCACGACCATTCCTCAGAGGACGCTTAGCGTGTTACCGATGCGGTATTCCAAGATAGTTTGTGTCTCATAAACTCTGTTGTACGTTATAACTGGAACTAAATTAGAGTCGGAGATTAGAGATACACCGGCGTCTTCGTCAGAACAGAACCTAAACCGAGTTCGTTGGAGTATACTATTTAGTGTACTGTATAGAAATTGCCTTCGCACAGTCACCAACCTGTAACCAGTTAGCTTCTGGTCTTTGTGTGTCTTGATTTCCACAGCCGCGTACGTGCACCCATCAACGGACACTCCTTGGGAAAAACTCTTGATCTTCACTTCAATTCTCGAGCCAACAGGTGCCTTAAGTTTGTGATAATGAACGACGGAAACATGATGTCCTACTGATCTGCGGCTTGATTCTAGCAATTGAAGCTAGATAACCTTAAATCACACCTTGATCCAATAATTGCAGAACATGAAGTCCTCTCTGGGATTTGTGCCAGTCAACTTGTTGCCAAGTCTGTCCGTCAAAGTTTGAGGCTGAGTCTTTGCCTCGAGCTCGGCGCCGCATCCTGGAGGCTGAAACGATAGAAGGTCATCCTCTCGCCACACCGTGAGCGAGCAGAAACGCTGAAGTAACCAAAGCGCATACTCGACGATCACAGAGAGGGCCTCCGTATCCGCTTGGACAAATGCATTTGTTACAGTCGCGAGGATTCGGGAATCCACCGTTTCTACACATGTTAGTTCGTCCAGCACATCTCTCTGAAAAAGAGGAAAGCTTGATCCCAGGAACGATATTAAAATGCGCATCTCAAATCCTTCACGCACTCATACACTCATAGTGAGTGTTTAGCATGAGCTTCTCGTAAAAAGAAATTATATGTGATCCAAGAGTTTCCGCGTAGGTCACGTCACGAGGAAGCATGGAAGGTTTTCCGTTATACGTCGCACTGAAAGACCATAGGTTACTGTATGATTTGTTTGAGTGATTCCAAAATTTGCTTTCTAAAATCGAACCTCATTGCTCCGTAATGCATGATACTACCAGGGTCATACGTTATACCATAGTTATCGTTGGTGAACGTGGTTTGCTTCGTGAATTGACTCACCCAGTCTGGCTGAAAGAATCACATAAGGAGATTTTTTGTAGTGAAGTAGCCTTATGCAAGACCACCACCTTAATGTTTTCCACATTGACAGTTATGAACTGGTCACGATCGTATCGGGACTGAGTGTGGTAAAGACCGAGTGCATGTCCTAGCTCATGTGCAGCCGTTCCCACCTAAACACGTTGGTGTTTAAATTGCACTTAGAAGTGACTGTTTGGGAAACGTCTGAACCCATACCGATTCACAACCTCTACCAAGGGAGAGGTCCTGAACCTCTCCACCCGTTCTACCAACATAAGACCAACATCCATCTTCCATGAAGACCCGTATTTTGTTAGGTGCTGCAACAATAGCTTTTTGTTGCTCTTGTCACAGTGTCCGGCTGACTATGGTACCTGTAGTGCTTTCGTAGAAATCAATGCAGGTGTCCTTTCGCCACTCCTCAACTGCTTTTCTGAAGACGCTCCTCACCAAAGCACCTAAATGTCATATAGCATTTTCTTCAAGGCAGAATAATAGGTAATAATAGCGGCTTAAACACGGCGGAGTGGCGTTCTACCCCCGATCTCTAAACAGAGGCGTGGCAAAAGTCTACGTCACCACTATCCCGTAAGGTAGCCACTGGACTCTCGAGGAAGCCCAGGGGTTGGGGGTGGGCGGGCCAGGGGTAGAACGCTCGTCCCCCTGAAACACTGGTCTCGCACTGACTTGCGTTTGAATGGAAATAGTAGTATACTCCGTTCTGCCATGTAGTTCTCGGATAGTTCCTGTCTCTGAAAGCTTGCCGCTTTGAACGGCTGCTGGCCTCCTCCTCGATATCGTCCGCAACCTCGTCAGCCTGTGTCCTTCAAAGGAGCTAGTGTTAGCGCTTAGAATATGCTACGGTAACTTTGCAGGCATACTGTGTAAGAACAATGTCGCCTTGGTAGAGAAGTTCGCCAACGTTCGCGTTGAGGTTGATTTCGTCAATGGAGTCTCCTACGGCTTGAATACGATCTTTCTTGATATTAATCAGTCGCTGAAATTCTATTAAGTTAATTGTTTACTTCATATACCGGCACATGAATACCTTCGTTTTTTCTTCAAACGCCGCTCTCGCCTCGGGTGATAATGTGAGCTTATCCATGAGCCTCTTCTTCACTCCGTCAAATTTTTCTCGAATTTGAAGAATGCTGGTGTTGTTTAAAATCTGAATCGCCACAATGAGGCTGGGAAGAAATAGCTACCTGTAAAGATTAACGTATAGTTACGTTTTTGAATTTGCGGAAAGCATCTTTTATTTTTCCTCCGATAGATCCATTCTCGAAAATTCCCTTGACTTTCCCTTTCGCAGAGTCGAGAAAGGCGGCATTGACGACTACGGCGAAAAGTAGCACAAGCAGTGCTATCCTCATGCTAAAGGATGATGGTTATTACAGAAGAACAAGGAAAATCGTATGACTGTAGTTGCTGATTCGGTGTAGCACATACACCAATTCCCTTTTATTCTGTAGGAATCGGCATTGACATTGACGTGACTGTTTCGCTTTTTGGTAAAACAGCTGTAGCAACATCAGCACAGCTCGATTCACCTTGGCTCCGCGTGCACTCACAT